>JAODLC010000047.1:14118319-14129709 GCA_026781145.1 Hippopotamyrus pictus
CATACAAAAACCTGCTTCACCTGCTTACACACAATTTACTTTAATGGGCCAACTGAAAAACACTGAGGTTTACCGCATCAGGAAATAATGTTGGCAGGTAGTGTACATGTTTCCTGGATCCAGTCCAGCCTGTTGGGTAACAGTGAAGATAATTCATTCTCCTTGTGAATTGACAAGGCTAACATAAGATCATTCTATATTCCTGACAGGAATACAGCAGAATGCATTCTTCTTATTTACGATCATTGAAACACTAATGTCCCAGAACAAGAACATTTTTGACCGTCATCATCAATGTTACTTTGTCTGAATACATTTCCTTACAGCAGAGTGCATGTAGGCTCCTATGAACGCTCCCGAAATACACTGTAGGAGCAAAATAAATAAATAAAATGATCTGAAACTGAATCTAATTGTACAAAGCAAATGTGTATGCCAGATGTGATGTTGCAGAAAACATGAACCATATATAATAATCATATTTCCTGTTGTGAGCAACATTGAAGCACAAACATCTATTTGTTTATTTTATTTATTTATTTATTTTTATCTCAAGCACTGTCAAACATGCTCCTCAGTTAAGGTCTGATGCTGCAGAGAAATTTGGGTACAGAATCTGACAACAACAACCATACAGTCTGTTTACCTGATCCTTAGTGTACATAGATTTGTCTGCTTATTATTTTACAGCTCATTTATGACACAGAAGCCTCAAGATATTTCTAGCATTTGTTCCATGTTTCTTTGGTATCTATCATTTTTAATTTAAGCTTAATTGAAACTAAGCTGCCTCTAATACTGAGATGATACAGAAGGGCCTGATTACCTCTATCAGGTGTGTTAAATTAGGGCTGCACCTAAGCTCTGCAGGGTGGTAGATCTACAGGAGCAGGGTTGGGCAGCCCTGGTTTAGGGTAACCCACAGCTTAAATGAATTGGATTAGACAGTAGAGGGTGCTGTTTCTGCTTCATAAGAATGATTCTCTTTCTGCTATAAGGAGCCAAGAACTGGAAAACAAAAATCATATTTCTAGTAGATGCAGGTTTAATCAATTATAAAGCAGCAAATTATAAACCTGTAATGACAATAAAATGAAAAACATGTTTATTTTAGTAAGAATATTGAGTAATTGACTGTTTTATAAATGTATTTCAGGTATCAAAACATATCAGCACGTTAATTTTTTTTTGTTGCTTAACAAGAGGTACATCTTTCTCCCTGTGTAGTGGTAAGAGTAGATGCAGATAAAGTTGATTAATTTTGAACCTAAGGGAGACAAAGCTGTACTGACATGCAGTCGTGATATTACAGACTGAAACTACATGTACTGGTATATACAGCATCCAGTCAAGGCCGCTGAAATTCTCATTTATATATTTATAGCTGCTTCTAAAGGAAGATTCTCAATGGATGTAAACTGAAAAGAATGTATAACCAAATACTTCATCAGTGACAGTGGGACAGTAGACAGTGCTGTGTATTACTGTGCAGGGGAGCCCACAGTGACACAGGAACTGATTTTACAAAAACAAGGTTATGGATTCTATGATAAACAGCAGAACACGCAAACATCACCAACCAGTCAACTGAAACAAAATGTCTGACCTAAAGGCGTGGTTAATAAATATATGTAACTAGTTTAATATATGTACCTCTTTTATGTTGGCATTGCCTGTATATATGTTATAGCAGATATTCTGTGAGAAGTAGGAAAATAGTGAATAAATCTATAGATTGTTATACGTACTTCCAATAACTGGTGATTAAAATTAAGTATTTTCCAGGATTAAGAATTCAGTTTACAAACCTTCTGCTGATGGAGACATTGCTTTACTTACATCCATTACAGGACGTGAAAATATCTTCTATATCTAAAGATGTTGTTATGTGAAAATTCCTGCAGGGGGCAAAATTGTGGAACAAACATCCATTCTTCTACTTCATATACTATCATTTAAACACGTCCTTAAGGCCTGACACTGCAGAGACATGTAGGTTCAGATCCTCAAAACAGCAACCAGACAGATTGTTTACCAGATCTCCAGTGTACATAAATTTCTATGTTTATTGTGTTTGCAGATCAGTCATGAGGCAAAGGCTGTGGATTCTTTACTCCATTTCTCTTTGTTATGATTCATTCTCCTCCTAGTTTGCTCATGAAGTTTAGAGGTCAACCTGATCAAAAGTGTAAAGAGCAAAGCTGTAACAATATAGAATGTGCAGCTGTCTGATTGCCTTTTGGGGTGTCCTGGAATGAAGCCCTCAGTGAAAATAACATCTAAAAATATCTGAGATATAAGACATCTTAAGATAAACAGGTTAAGGGGTTATTTAAATATTAGTTTCCCTTATGAAAGCAAATTTATTTTAAGGCATAATAAACCAGACTTCCTCAAACCTGCAGTGTTGTGTATTGGATACCAGTTACAGCAATAAGTGCATATAAATATGATCTAGCTTATGATCTTATATCACAGGGTTCTTGGATTCCATCTGGACCTTGATTCCAAATCCAGGCCTTCTTTTCAGTTCTCCCAGGTAGTTAGTTTAATAATTGCTGATTCTGATTGGTCAAAAGCTTCACACCTGACTGACAGGTAAAGGAAGGCTGGAAAACCAGCAGTGCTTGGGCCTTGAGGACCGTTATTTGAATAACCCTGTTATATCAGTGTGGTGGCTTGGGGGGGAGTGTCTATTCCAGACAGCCAAGGGCATGAGGCAGGACTATACCCTAGACAGGATGTCACTGCCTTATATGGGGAACAGGTAACGCTCAGGTACTATGAGCAATTCAGAGATTTAGTGATTGCTACTGATGGCCAAATTATATAAAATGAAGTATTTGCCACTAGATGGAGCTCTCTATGCAAAAAATGGCTAAAAGTATGTCCCAAAGCAAGTCAAGAGCACCATCATGTAGTTAGTGATGGTCAAATGTGTCACGTTTGGTGGACAAAGGATGCGGGAGCAAATAGGATATGCAAACATAAATGACTTTACTTAGCTCCAAAAGGGACAAGACAGCAAATAAACAGAATCACAGGGGATGCAAACAGGGGAAGACAAAGGAAAGCAAAGCACAAACAACATGGGGGTATGATGTGAATGAAGGATCTGGGAAGCACAGGACTGAGGAGGACTTAAATACAAGATTAACGAGGGAATTAGCGGCTGGGAATGCTTAACAATAGGGCTGGAACAATAGGTAAGATAAACGAGCCCCAGCTCAGGGAAGGAACAGGACGGACAGATCTACAGGGTGTGACGAAATGAAGGTTCGTGAATCATTTGTGATATTTTTCATCCCCACTACATGGCGCTCTTAGCTTGCTTTGCCTTGACCCCTTTTTCGAACAGAGACCAGCTTGTAGTGGGGTCAAATTATACAGCAAATAGTTCATGAATGTTCATTTTACCATTTACTACAAAGAGTGCTGTTTTCAAAGCTGTGCATATATTAAAACCAAAATTCCTGAGAGAAATGGAGAGAGAAGATCTATAATTTATACCCACAGTGCATGAGGCAGTAATCAAAACCCATAGGACTGATGATATTGTGCATCCAATGTACCATAAAACCACCATTATATTTATTTTTTTTTTACTTACACTATATGTGTCACACCCAGTCAAGGAAGAGGATAGAGATCCAGAAGTGTAGGGACAATCAGGGTTTAATGGAGAGATTCGACAATAAGCAGCATGGAGCCATAGCCCCACTGACAAGTGCAGTGCCGGCTCTGTGAGCAGAGTGAGCGAGGTCGCCCACTCGCTGGGTCGATGCCTCGGGGGTCCGTCCGACGAATAGACACAGGTACGAGGAACACGAGGAAGGGAGAACAGGAGGTGCTGGACTCGGCGGGACAGGTAGGTCAAGGACGGGAGCTGGTCTGAGGAGGGAAGGCAATAAGGAGAGGATCAAACGCAGGGTTAACAGGTAAGGTGGGGAGAATCGGGAAGAAGGAGGACGAGATGAACGCTCGATATGGCTAGATAACATCTGCTCAATACTTTGCAAGGAACTTTAGGGTTTACTCTGCTTGTATAGGTGGCTAATCGTCTGTTGACGTATTGCACCTGTCCGGTTCTGCCCCTGTGGGCGTGACAATATGGAACACTTAAACTATATGGATTTTATAACATTACACTTATAATTACTACAATAAATACTAATAGTGACATACCGAGTATTTTGAAAGTCATTTTCTTACTCCACCACCTTACAAAAACCATCCATCCATAAAATATAGACAGACAATTATGGGGTGTATGGTATAGAGTAGCAGTTCCCAACCCCTGGTCCATGGACCAGTACCAGTCTGTGGCCAGTATCCCACCAGGCCGCATATTACTGGGGGTTTTGTAGAGGGTTTAGTCAATTTCTGAAAATTATATATTTTCAATTTTTATGACTTATCACAATTGAGCATACTGTTCACATCTGAAAAAAATGTATAAAGGTTAAACTTATGCAGACACTGCACCTTAGGCATATTTATGTAAGAGACTTAGGTGAGGGAGATCTGGGGGACAGGGGGGTTGCTAACCGTGGTGGTGGTTAATGATAACCTTTACTGAGGTTGTGAACAGATTTCTTGTATACATCATTTGTGAATAGGGAAATAGAGGAACAGAGTTCATCTCTCGGTTTTCTGTTCCCATTACTTGACTTCACTGCATGCAGCATTTAAACCAGTACAACACTCAGAAGACACTGGAGTGACACAGACAGGAAAAAGACAAATAGTACTTCTTAGAGAGAAGAATATATGACTGTGATGGTGTTACTGACATCATCTAAAGCTTTCATTTTGTTCAGCTTGTTTGGCGTTCACCATCTGTAATGACGTGGGGATGGTGTTTTGGAAGAGTGAGGCTGCTGTCTCACATTTTACCTGTTGGGGGCAACATTGCAGCAAGAACATGCATATTTCCTGTTACACCACTGTCATATAAGCAGCTCCTTACGACCTGATGAGGCATATTAGGGCACAGAGACTGTATGCAACAACCAGAAAGTCTGTTTAACTAATTTATAGTGTAGATATATCTCTGTTTTTAGTTTAAATACTCAATTATGGAACATGCATTGAGAATTTTTGTAATTTTTTCAGCATTTATCGGTAATTCATCATTTCCATGAGTTATTTTATACTGTCTTTAGATGCCTGGTGTGTTACCTAATTCTTCCACTCTCATTTACACAGAGTGCAGGGCTGCAGACAAAGTGAATCAGACTGCTGGAGATGTCCTTGCATCTGAAGGAGGATCAGTGACAATTAACTGTAACTATGAAACTACCTCATCCACCACCTATGACCTCTTCTGGTACATCCAATATCTGAATGAGGTTCCGAAGTACATGCTGAGGAGAGGACGTTATGGTCAAGGTGGTATTGCTGAAGAGTACAAGGAGAGATTTAATGCCAGTCTGGACAAAACTGCAATGGCTGTTCCTTTAACAGTACAGAATGTGCAACTGTCAGACTCCGCTGTGTATTACTGTGCTCTGAAGCCCACAGTGACAATAACCTTCTCACACCCTCTACAAAAACACCTGTGCAATAAGACTGTGAGACAACAGAGTGAAAGGTTCTCACACAGGTTTAAATTAGCTATAATTCTTTCAAATAATGAAACAAAATTGTAAAATATTATTCATGTACAAGCATAATTATTTAAAAAGCTAGTATTGCAAAATGGTTCTTAATGGATGTGAACAGAAAAGATGCTCTGACCAACCTCTCCATCAGTGACAGTAGGTCAGAAGACACAGCTGTGTATTACTGTGCTGTGAGGCCCACAGTGACATAGAATATGTGTGAGATGGTACAAAAATACAGTTACAGCTTCTCTGAGAAACAGTAGTGACACACTGTGTTAGAAGCACTATGTAGTAATGAACAGTACAGACAGCCAATAGTGGGGTTTTCTACCTGTGAAGCAAGTCATGTGACATGTTTAATCTCATTACATCAACAAGTCAAGGAGTAAAACCCAACAGAGCAGGGTGAACAGCAAAGCTGATTTCTGTGCTACATGGAGAAGTCATTTATCTTAGTTATCATAACCATCACCACAGGTAACCGTCCTCAAAGGCTTCAGTGATAAACTGAAAATGAAATATCATTACTGGTTGGTAAATTTCATTCCTACATTATGTTTATTTTTGTGCTGTTATTATTCATGTTTTTTGTTTTCAGGATTAACTGCAGGTGATGACATCAGTCCTGATAAACAGCATGTTTCCAGTAAAGAAGGAGAATCAGTAACATTGAGCTGCAACTACAGAACAAGCAGTGAAAGTATTTATCTTTACTGGTACAGACAGCACCCTAATCAGGCACCACAGTACCTACTCTATAAAGCTGCCAGGTCAAACACTTATGAGAACATCCCAGATAAACGATTCAAATCTACGACATCCAGGAACTCCACCCAGCTCACCATTCCCAGTCTTACCATAGCAGACACAGCCATCTACTACTGTGCTCTGAGGGATGCACAGTGATCAAAAGTCACTGCAATGCTGTAAAAAAACCCACCTGACAAGAAATTCTTCTCATTGGGCATCAAAGTGCAGTTTCCTATAATCTGGGATCCGAACAGCAGATGTTCAGAGGAAAAGGTGGTTATTGTGGTTACATCAGTCAGTGGAGGTCATAGCTGAGACAGCACTGTATCTAAGATTTTGCTTAAGTTAAACATTCAGATGTTTTGGAAATAATCAGTAATTTCATGATAAATGTCACATCATTTATCAAATCATTTCACATCTTATGTCTTTAAAAAGTTTTAATAAGACAATAACTGGATAATCTAAATTTATAATCTAAATATCTATTTGAAATCTACATTTCAGTCAGTTTCAATCTCTTTTATACAATTTAAGATCCAAACATTTTTATTAACAATCTTAAAAAAAATCACTGATAAATTTATACTTTTGATACCGTATCTCGGTGATCTCTGGCAAGATCACAGTCTATGGGTTCTGTTCCACTTCATATTTGTTTAAAATTTAAGTTTAAACCAAACTAATCTCAGAGATGGTTTATTATAATGCTGGAATCACATGGTTTTAAGACTAAACCATTCAAACTCTTAGGCATTTTTTGGCATTTAAATTTTGTTATTGAATATTGTCATTATTGCCTTTTTAATATAAAATAATAAAAGAGGTTTCATTTCTCAAAAACAAATATGAATGTTGTGCCTGTTTTCATAGGTTTTAAAATGACCCATTTTAGCTGCCGTCATCTCACAGAAATGTTTGGGAACCAAATCCATATAAAGTGGAAACTGCTTATAGTGATCACATCTGTCTGGGTGAAACTGATCACTATAAGCGGAGGATCATTATAACTGATTTTTTTTTTTTTTTAACTTATGTCTCAGGCAAATTACCATGTTATTGACATCCCTACGCGTGTGCATGTGTGTGCAGACTTGTCTCAAACTGAGAATCTCACGCCAGCCAGCTGACCATAGTTGGCGTCCCTGGGTTTACCACAAGACAAAGTGGGGGTGATCCGAGTAAAGTTCAAGGAAAAGAAAAGAATTACTGCAGTTTTCATTTTTTTGTATATGCTATCATGGTTAAATAGACTCAAAATGAACACTGTTAGCGGACTACTATAAGTGGATTATTTAAACAGTATTTGTACAGGAACGATTCTGACCCAAGCTTTTGATCCATAGAAGCGAATGATTACTATAACCATGATCACTATAAGCAGTTTCCCCTGTATTTTAATCAGGGTTGCCAACTCTCACACATTTGGCGAGACACTCACGCTTTACACAATGCTGTTAATAATAATGACATCATTCAGGACACCATATAAAATGTTTTGCTCCAGTTAGAGCAGTGGCCCCCAACCCCCGGGCTGCGGACCGGTACCGGGCCATGGGTCATGTGGTACCGGTCCGCGGGCTGCACAGAAAAAAATAAAAAACTTCGGTCACGTCATAGTTACCGCTAAAAATAGTCCCACAAGCCGTTTATTATTATATTTTAAAGATACCCCATTAATATATTTTTAAAATATCCCCATTTTTATACGTATCATTTATTCGTATAAATACGTATACGTATATTTATCTGCCACTCCTTTAAGGCCGGGCCGTGAAAATAGTTTCTGATATTAAACCGGTCCGTGACGAAATAAAGGTTGGGGACCACTGACTTAGAGGAACTTAATGTCAATTACCCATCCATATGCATTTGCAGAACTATTTTGAAATTTATAACCTTAATCAGTGTGTCATGAGTGAAGTATTAATGCCATACCTACCCGAGAGCTCAAACAGATATTAGACCTTCTGTGGACTCACATTTGCTGTGTGCTCTGTGTAATGAATACAGTGTCACAGAGGTTTGCTGCATCAACAACCTGGAAATGTCTCTTCACTTGGTTTCAAGGATTATCACAATTGAAGGTTCAATGGCGTATCTATAAAAGAGAAGTAAGATTATATATAAGAATATGATTAAATCTTATGTAAATTACTTATATAATTTGAAAACTATATATCACTATATACTTATATAAATGACAATATACATTATATTTGCAACATGACACTGAACAAAGATTGTATTTAAGATCTAAGAAATAGTTGTACCTAATTAACCGGTTATACTGAATATGTGGACTGGAATCTGAATCTGGAAGCTGGTGGATCGGTGGACATGATAAAAGACCTTTGAATGTTGTTACAGATATGTACTGATGGGGGCGACATTGCAGCATAAATATCCATTCTTGGAGTCCTTACATTGTCATATAAGCAAAAGTTTTGAACCTGCAGAGCGATTTCAGTACAGAGACTGGAAGAAACAACCAGACAGCCTGATCCATAGAGAACATAGCTTTGCATATTTGTTGAATTTACAGCTCAGTAATGGTCCCAAGGCTGCAGATTGTTCTAATCTTTTCTGCAATTTTCTATGGTATAATTTATTCTTATACTTATTGCTAATTAGTATAATTAGTACATTTAAAATTGTTTTTAAATAACTTGATTTTATGTGTTTTTCCCATAGATTGCAGAGCTGAAGACAAAGTAAATCAAACCAGAGGAAATGTGATTGTATATGAAGGAAAATCGGTGACTATCGGCTGTAAATTTGACACTACTGATCCATCTCCATATCTTTTCTGGTACATCCAGTATCCCAATGAGTCTCCCAAGTACCTGCTGAGACGGTTTGTATCAGGAGCTGGGGATAATGCTGAAGATTTTAAGGAGAGATTTAATGCCAGTTTGGACAAAAGTGCAAAGACTGTACCTTTAACAGTACAGAATGTGCAGCTGTCAGACTCTGCTGTGTATTACTGTGCTCTGAGGCCCACAGTGAGAATAACCTTCTCACATCCTTTACAAAAACACCTGCACACTGAGCAGATCATAGTGCACAAGCAAGTAGTTTCTGGCATAGATTTAAATGCATTCATTTAATTTCATTACAATGAGATTTGAGAGCTTATTTCCAACCAGGACACTCGACCATCACTCCCTACAGGTACTGACCCTCTCCCCCAGACAAGCTTGACATGTTCTCTGCATGCTTTCACACTAATTCTGCCCCTCTGCTCAGCCATCCTCAGCAACAGCATTTTGGAGAATCATTTGAAGACTTATAATAAATAAACAAACAGCAGGAAAGCTGATGAGTCCAGCAACCATTCAGAGAGACACAGAAGAGAGCGACATGGGAGAAGTTCCACCATGTAGGTGGAGTTAATAAACCGCTGAAACAGACGAGATTTCTGAATTCATAACTCTAGGTTTTTTATTCCCAGATTCTGTCAAAGAGAATATGCATTTTTAAAAATATAAACCTTGCGTTTATTTCAGAGAGAAACTAAAACATTAAAAACAGTCAGACGATACTATTGTTTTTCTATTTTTTTGTTTTTCTCTACATGATTGTTAACTCATTGCTTTCCTGAGCTGATGTTAAAAATCCTCAAATTCCTTTTGGTTTACTTCATTATTTATTCCTAATTCTGCAGAATTTGAGACATGAGGATGATTATATCTAATGGAGGATCAGTACAACTCAGCTAAATTTTAAACATGAAAAAAAAGTTCACGCTATTTTTCTACTGATACAGTCTTCATGCAAATTACCATCCCCAATGTAGCTGAAATGAGAAGCTAGTAGAAGACAAAATACACTGGAGATCATGGAAAGTTCAGTAACTACCTTTTAATCTACAGCAATCTGACTTTGCTGTATATTACTGTGATATATGTCCGTCACAGACAATTACATACAAAAAGTATATTTTATGCTAAACCTGTATAAAATAAAATGTGAAAATGTCAGCAATATGTTCAGGCAATAGATGTGGGTCATTCCTCAGAGGGAGGTCATGTGACATGTTTAATCTCATTTATACAACAAATCAGGAAGCACCACTGAGCAGATTAGGCTGAACACCACAGTTTGTGTCTGTTACCCCAACAGTAACATATGGAGAAGTCATGTATCTTAGTTATCATAACCATCACCGCAGGTAACCTTTCAAAATGCATGAATTGTCACAGTATTTTAAAAATTGCTTCAGTAAAATTCTTTCCAACATTATTATATATTTTTTCCTTATTATTCATATTTTCTCTTTTCAGGATTGTCTGCTGGTGATGACATCAGTCCTGATAAACAAGATGTTTCCTGTAATGAAGGAGAATCAGTGACACTGAGCTGCAGCTACACAGCAACCAGTGATTATATTTATCTTTACTGGTACAGACAGCACTCTAATCAGGCACCACAGTACATACTCTATAAAGGTGCCAGGTCATATCATGGTAGTGAGCACATCCCTGACAAACGATTCAAATCTTGGACATCCAGGGATTCCACCCAGCTCACCATTGAGAATCCTACCATAGCAGACACAGCCATCTACTACTGCGCTCTGAGGGTGGCACAGTGATCAAAACTTACTGAGACGCTGAACAAAAACTCACCTGAGAAGAACTTCCTCTCAGTGGGCATCAGAAGTAGCTTCCTTCCCACAATCTGGGATCAGTTGCAGAGCAGCAGATGTTCAGGTATAAAGCTGGTTATTGTGGTTACATCAGTCAGAGGAGCTGATGGCTGAGATACAGAAGAATCTGCTGTTACTGCAGTCTCTGCTGCTATAGAAACATGATTTATTGGATTTCTCTGTTTTCTTCTCCTTCCTTCTGCATTCCCCTACCACACCACAGCGTAAATAGACCCACAGAATAACTGAGGCGGTACTTTTGGGTTCAAATAATCTACCCTCTAGGAGTGACAATGTTAATGTCAAATGAGAAGATGCAGCTTCTTGTAGCAGTGCTGCTAACCATGACATTCTGTAAGTATGTGAAACCTCATGGTCAGTAT
>JAODLC010000047.1:14153404-14169745 GCA_026781145.1 Hippopotamyrus pictus
AGATCTGGAGCTCTCCTCTACAGAAGTGACAGACTCTGCAGTGTACTACTGTGCTCTGAGGCCCACAGTGACAGGAAGCTCACTGACGCTGTACAAAAACCTGACTGCATTTCAGCAGTAAATAATGTTCACTTAATGCATATAAACACTTGTAAGGAACTACAAAATGCAAAACTACAAAATGAGTAGTTTCTTTCTGATATATAAACACATATTATGGCATAATTAACCAGACATGTACTGACCTAAGATATTTTCAGACATATATTCATATATATTCAGACATTGGCCATTTGCACAAGTTCAGAGGGAAAAGCACTGTTTCATTGAGCTGTAAGGGGTTAACCTGATTAACCTGGAAGGGATTTTGCTCATACGAGGCCCTGTTATCAGCTCCAGCAGTAATCTATGAATCCATCCACCATCAGCTGTCTATGAGTGCAACTTCTCTCTCATTGGCAATATGTGTAAAGAAGTCAGGCAAACCTGAAGCTGTTTGTTACTGATCCTCATCCCTCTAACACTCCAGCTGAAGATTACAGTGACTCTGGGTGTAGATTCTGTTTAATTGAGGCCTTTATGAGCAGATTCTTCGGATTGAGCAGATTCTTACTTTCATAATCAGGCCTCCCGCCATCTGCTTGTGCTCAATAATGTTAGTAAGGGGAATATGTTTGTGTTCAATGAAATGTTACTTGTTAAATCTAGATGTATTCTCTTTTTTATTAACATACTTGGTTTTGTATATTTTATAACTGTAAATACACAAGAAAAATATTACTATATTCCCCATAAATTCCCAAAAAGTCCCCTGAAATGTTTCCTCCTCTGAAATTCCTAGTAATTTGCACACCAATTTGTGAAATACACTAGATGTTACTGTTTTCAAATTACAAGACTGGTTCTCTCTCTCAAACAAAATTTGTAAAGCAAATGCTATATTCCCAGGTTTACATATCAGGCTCACATCTAATACTGCGGGGAGACTGTAAGGTTTATTCAGATACTCTGAGATCCAGACACTGTCTATGTTTTTGAGTCAGATCTTTTTGCATCTATTCATCCATATAACCAACTAGAGTGAATCAGCTTATACTTTACAATGGTATCATCAGTATCGCAGCTCAGCACCTGAATTTCTCATGCTCATCATTGAGTCTAATGAGACCGGATACAGAACACCAAGCCTGAAATGTCTGCTAAAGCTGAAAACATGAACAACCACCATGCTATGTGTTTCAATTTTTGCCACTGTATGGCACTGTTTCACTAAAAACTGCAATGAATTTATGTAGGAGGCAATAGATATGTCGAGAGAGGAAGTTAATTGAATAAGAAACAACAGAGGGCGCTGTTTCTGCTTCATGAGATTGATTCTGCATGTCATATAAAGACCCAAAAGCTGGAAAATAAATATCACATTTCCCTAACATACAGACATAATCAGTTATACAACAGCTAGACTGTAATCTCAGTCAAAATCTTAGTACCTGATGACATGTTTCTTTCAATAATAATAATAATAATAATAACTAATGGACTCCTTTGTAAGTATATATTAAGATTTCTCATAAAACATTATTGTGTAATCTATTGCTTAATTGGAAGTATAATTTCTCTCTATTTTACAGTGGGAGTGAATGCAGATAAAGTCAATCAGCCTCCTTTGATTAATTCAGCTGAGGGAGACAAAACTGTACTGACATGCAGCCATGATATTACAAACTCAAACTACATGTACTGGTATGTAAAGCATCCAAACAAGGCTCCTGGATTTCTCATTCGGGGATATGATAAGCCTGTTCCTAAAGGAAGATTCTTAATGGATGTGAACAGAACAGAACGTCAGACCAACCTCTCCATCAGTGACAGTAGGACAGAAGACACAGCTGTGTATTACTGTGCAGTGCAGCCCACAGTGACACAGTGTGTGTGTCTGATGGTACAAAAACTCAGCCTCAGCTTATCTGAGAATTTAAAGCAACCAAGAACCCATCATGCACTGAATCAACAAACGTTTCTTGTAGTTACAAGTATGTGAATATTAATATATAGCAGTACTATTGGTTTGAATAAATTCACTTTATGCCAAAATATTCTGATATTAAAAGTCAGACCAAACACAATTATGTTTTTTTTTTGTGTGATCAAATTTCTATTAATTAATTAATTAATTAAACTGAAACCATTACCAGAAACAAAAAAAGGAAAAAAAAACAGAGAAAAAGGGTACAAGAAACAACACTCACACTCTGCCCAGGAGAGAGCGTAGCTAAATAAATCTGGAAAAATAATGACAACAGTAGTAGTAATAGTAAAAACTGAATAAATAATACATATGAAATAAAATAAAGCAAATGGATGAGTATACGGCAAATAGCCTCACCTCATGACGGCAGACAACAGTAACAGAGTCAATTTGCAGAAGGTGGAGACTTAAACAGAAGAAATTGCACAGTCCAGAGGCTTCCAGTGGGAGGCTAGTATCAGCTTGGCTGCCAAGAGAGCCTCTGCTGGGAGGAAGGGAGAGAGAAGAGAGGTCCAATAGAAGAAGGACTGCAGGGGACAGGGGAATGGGAAGGAATGGATGACAGAGATTTGGCCATGAAACCGTCTGAGGGACACCTTTAACTAGGACAGGAGTAATGAGGTCTGAATGGTGGAGGTCTGCAGCTAGAGGCTCTAAAGAGAGATCAAAGAGTAATGGGGAGTAAAGCATCAGGACCTTGTTGGTAAAGTTAGAACCAAAGCCCATTTACTCCAGCACCTTCCACAAAAACCACCAATTCTTTCTATCAAACACCTTCTCTGCATCTAAAGCAAAGAGAGCAGCAGGGAGGGGAGGGGAGAGTGCAGTGTTTAGTGCATGCACTAGGTGGCATATGTTGTTGCCAGTTTGGTCCCATTGAATCAGTTGAGAAATCACTGCCTGCAGCCGACAAGCCATCACATACACCAGCAGCTTGACATCGGAGCTCATCAAAGATAAAGGGCAGTAACTGGAGCAGAGTTAAGAGAAGGACGGAGGTGGGAAGCAGAAATGGCAGAATTCAGCATCTAGAAGAGTAGAGTGGAAACCTGCTTCCAACAAGCAGACAGAAGTTTGAGAGGGAGGCCATCGGGCCCTGGAGATTTCCCATGGCTTCTGGAGTCCAGAGCCTCTTTAACACAAAACACATTAATCAAAAGAAACAAAACTAAAACATAAACTGGACCAACAGAGCAGCAGTGGCCCTACAGCGTCCCCACAGCGTTCTTGCAGCCGTTAAATAGTCCAGACACCATCTATTAAAGAAGTAAATACAGTTTGTGCTACAGCCAAGAAAGAGGGCAAAATCGATAACTTCGTAAGGCATACATACCGCTCAGGCAGCGCCCTCAATCACACAAAAGACACAACGTATCGGTGTCACACTGGGAAAGAGACTGTCCTGCTATGAAGCCGTGTGCACTCCACCTAAAATCAGAATTACTGCGTCGCACCGCTATCACAAAGACAAAGAACAATCAATGGCGAAACGTAGCCGATAAGAAGCAAGACAGCTACTACTACTACCTTACTCACACCAATGGCATTGAGTTGAAGGAAGTGGGGCAACCTGGAAGTGGGCAGTGTCAAAGCCAACAAATTAGAGAATACCCTAACTGGCACCTAAACCTTATATTGGGTGTCCTCATGTGGATAATTGGTTAACAGCCTGAGCACGTAACACCTCCCCCACAAAATAAATTCTCCACCTGCTATATAAACATCCCTACAAAATAACTGAGGCTAGATTTGGCTTCAAGTCATCTACCCTCCGGGAGTGACAATGTTAATACCCACACACACACACACACACACACACACTCTTTGCAGTTGTATCCTTCCCACTTTTGTTTCTCCTTCAACATTGGCTTCCCCTGACCCCTCCCACATCACACCCTAAACAGAAATACTGAGGCTATGTTTGGCTTCAAGTCGTCTACCCTCCAGGAGTGACAATGTTAACGTCACATGAGAAGATGCAGCTTCTTGTAGCAGTGCTGCTAACCATGACATTCTGTAAGTATGTGAAACCTCATGGTCAGTATTGGATGGTAGTTTCATTATCAGTGTTCCTTTGCTCATCAGTAATCACTTGTATTGGTTTATCCACTGCTGACAGGTTTATCCTCTGGGGATAAGATAGAGCAGAAGGAGACAGAACTGTTGAAAAAGGAAGGAGAGTCGGCTTCACTGCAATGTACCTTCAGCACAAGCAGTGCTTACTATTACATCCACTGGTACCGTCAGTATCCTGGAACAGCACCTGAGTTCATACTGTATAGTGGGGACAGCAGCTACACTGCACAGTTTGCTCGACAGAGATTCTCCTCAAATGCTGATAGGGCATCAGGAAGAGCCCCTTTATCCATTTCAAAAGTTAATTTAGGAGACAGTGCTGTCTATTACTGTGCTCTGGATACCACAGTGATGTATTAATGCTAGAGCTCATACAAAAACCTGCTTCACCTGCTTACACACAATTTACTTTAATGGGCCAACTGAAAAACACTGAGGTTTACCGCAATAGGAAATAATGTTGGCAGGTTGTGTACATATTTCCTGGCTCCAGTCCAGCCTGTCGGGTAACAGTGAAGATAATTCATGCTCCTGGTGAATCAACAAGGCTAACATAAGATCATTCTATATTCCTGACAGGAATACAGCAGCAAGCACTCTTTTTATTTGGAACTAGTTTTTCCACCTATTGTGTAAATACAGCTGTGTGCTTTGCTTCTGCTGGCTCCCTCTTGGCTAAAGAAATAAAAAAGGGGATGACATTAGACTTGCATTTATTTAGACATAATCTGTAGCCAATTACATGAACAATTCACATTATTTACTTAACATGTCTCACTCCTGCAAATTGGTATTAACAAACATGATATATACACTATGTAAAGCTTAAACGATTATTAGTACATATACAGTATATATCCACGTTAATTCAGATAGTAATACATGCTGTTATTATTATACCTACTGTATTATAGACATTATCTTACCTAATCTTCCATTTTTCCCTGACGCTCAGACTTCACCATTGTAACTGACAGATAGTTTCTTTTGTCAAATCAAACATCCTCCCTGTTACTGAACACTCGCTCTGTGTAAGTATTGCTGACTGGCATGGAAAAAAAAACAAAAGTGGATTCAGTTGCCTTGCTGAAAAAATAGGCCCACTTTCTGCCTGGAGTAAGGTCTTTTGGAATGATATGAAATACTTCATTCAAGACGACTACATCGCCATATAGTTTGTCTTCATCAACATCCAGGGCTAGTTTTTCCACTAAAAGATCCAATTTAAACCACTGTGGCTGTCCTTCATCAAGGCTGAGACAGCCAATGTTTGCAATAACCTGGTCACTGAAGTCGTTTTTATCCTCCAGACATAGCACTGCTTTCTCAAAAAAATCTGTCTTCTAGGCTTCCGTCCCTGTTGCTGGGGTAAAATGTTTCTCAGCATCTGCTTTGCTTTGCTACCACAGAATGTATCTGTTTACCTTGCAATCAGTTCATCACTGAGTAAATGTCAATCATTAGCATTAGTAACACTTCCCCCATAACACCAGGAAGTGAGGTAAGCGGGCTGGTGTGCTCCAAAGACTGAGGAATCAACCTCTCTTCTGGATCTCTACACTTTCTATCATTCTCTCAAATGCACAGTCTCGTCATCATAAGATTGACAAGCTGCAAGCCAATATATGATTTCACCATGAGTTCAGAGGTGCTTGATTATTGCCGATTATAGAGACCTGGCTGTCAGAGAGAGATTTAAACACTGAAGTGGCTATTTCACTGCACCCGGTGCGGCTCGACTGAGGTGCCGATGCGACTGGCATGTCACGAGGGGGCGGGGTTTGCCTATTTGTAAGTCGAAGATACTGTAAGAATGTTCTGGTTAGAGAACGACTATGCAGTAAAGATGCTGAACTGCTGGCCATATCACTGCAGA
This sequence comes from Hippopotamyrus pictus, assembly GCA_026781145.1. Lineage (NCBI taxonomy): Eukaryota > Metazoa > Chordata > Actinopteri > Osteoglossiformes > Mormyridae > Hippopotamyrus > Hippopotamyrus pictus. Next base: position 14,159,386 of record JAODLC010000047.1, read on the forward strand.
TCTGTTCCCTGAAATATCTGAGAGCAAATGTGGATAAAGCTTCAGAGACTGTGTTGTGATCAACCCAAGGATTGCAGGCTATATCACCCAAAGCTGCTGTATTAATCCTTGGCGATTTTGACCATTGTTCTTTGAAAAATACTTTGAAAAACTTTGATCAATGCATTAAATGTCCTACCAGACTTAATAAGATGCTGGACCTGTTTTCTGGTTCTATTAAAGGCGCGGATAAAGCTCTCCCCCTTCCACCACAATTGTATTCGGTTCATCCCGTCTTGTCATACTGCACTCCAGAGGGAGAAACATCTCATTCGATGGTTTCTGATGAATCCATCCAGAACCTGCAAGGTTGTTATCAATATACTGACTGGGAAATGTTTAAGGAATCCAGCCTGGACACTGATGTTCGTACAGATGTTGTCAGTTGCTATGTTTCCTTCTGTGTGGACAATCTGATCCCTGAGAAATCAGTTAAGCTATACTCAAACAGTAAACCATGGGTGACAAAATCTCATAAGGTGTTGCTATGCTGGGAAAGGTGTGCATTTAGAGAAGGCATCTACTTAGTAATGGAAAAATTAAAAAAGGAAGTGAATCCTGAAATAGCAAAATGGAGTTATAAAGAAAAATCCAATATTTTATAACATTTTTCAGCTTTCCTTCAACAGCAGGCTGTGCCAAAATTTTAATGCGCTTATTAAAAATGACCAATAGATTAATGCATATTTCTGTTAATATATGCACAGTGGTAGTCTTGTTTGTGGTGTATTATTGTCCAAATGCACATTACAGCTGCTGGTGGTGGAACACTAAACCCAAAACCCTTCAGAGAATCAAGATGAATCATGGAGTTTAAGGACCCAAACATTCAAACTGTGAATAGTAACCACTGTAATGTTTGCCCCTCAGAAACCAATATTCATCTGTTTGAATGTTGAAGTTAAAAAGTTAGCTGCAGTAAAATGATAACGTGAGAAAGGAAGAGAGAGGGAGGGCTGACTTTCCTGTTAGACCCGACCTTGGTATCAGAGTATTCAGTTCAGTCTGTCTTTCTCCAGCTACCACAATCTTACTCATTTTTAATTTTTTTCCTCTTTTCAGCCCTTGTGGGTAAGTGGGATAATAGGTCTTCTTCCTACATTTCACCAGTGTCATTTTTTACGGAGGAGCTTCATCTAGCTCCAGCCTCGGTACAGTAGTCACATGTCTGTCGGTACAGTAGTCACATGTCTGTCGGCCCTCGAGCAAGGCCCTTAACCCCTGATCCCCAAGCTTGCTGTCACCTGTATATGTGTCTCTTTGTGTCATCGAGAGCAAAATGGGTGAAAAGAGATTGGCCTCACCGGGAATAATAAATTGTATTCTATTCTATTCTATTCTATTCTAAATTGAAATATTCCTTTAAGTTTGCTTTACTGACACATTGGATGTTGTACAGGGTGGAAATTTTACATTCTCCTGTAATGACTGTAATGTGGATTGGTCAATATCCTACAATGGTATCATCAGATCCTGTGGTCAGCAAGTGGCCTCATTTATTGCGTACAGTGTCACACATGAATATTATTCTGGTTTACTTACCTATTAATATATTTATATGGTAGGATTAGTCTAGTCTGTCCCAGACATCATGAAAGGCTGCCAGCTTGTCCTGTGCCCTCTGAGGCAGTCTAGCTGTGCGGTCGTCAAAGCGAAGCGCTGATGTCAGCGCCCTGAATCTTTCCATTATCTGATTGGAAAAAACGTCGGGTTGCCCCAAAAGAATCCAGGTGACGGTGAAGGAGGACAACCCTGAGCAGGAGGTCATTTTCTTACACTGCCTAATCCACTAGGAATTAGCATATTTTATAGATTTTTAACCAGTAGTATTTCTTCTTGGTTGTAAACAGCACAATGGTTTCGGTCAAAACATTATACACAATCCCAGAGTTCACAGCTAAAATCAAACCATTCAGTTACCGTCTGATGGGGAAGCTGTTGGGGAGAAAGGCGAGAAATCATTATTACTTGGTTAAAAACAAATTAAAAAATTAAACCTGAAATGTTATTCTTGGTTGATTAAATCCATTCCTTCACTTCAATTTTCTTTCACATTATAATTACTGTTATAAAGTAAACTTATGTAAAGATCAGCTTGTATGCTTTCAAGGGTGAGAGGAATAAATCAAACGCGTAAATGTCTTGACAATTGCATTTAAGGATGTTGTTGTATGAAATTCCTGCAGGGGGCGACATTGAAGCACAACCATCCATTATTCTTATATAAGTGCCTCCATAACTCCTGACACTGCAGAGAGAATAGGATGCAGACATTGTAAGCAACAACCAGATAGACTGCCTACCTGGTCCTATATATGCATAGATATTCATTATATATGTTGTCTTATTGGCTTAGTCATGGCACAAAGGATGTGGATTTTTCTAATCTTTCCTCGCTTGTTCTTAGGTATGATTTGCCCCCAGACTCATTACTGATTAGTTTAATCTGTCTACTTATAATAATTATGTATTTTGTAATAATTTACTATTCCGTTTCTTTCCTTAGAATCCAGAGCTGAAGACATCATAGATCAAACCAAAGGAAATGTCATTGTAGACGAAGGAGGATCAGTGACAATAGACTGTGCATATGCATCAGGCAGCACAGACCTATACCTCTTCTGGTACATCCAATATCCCAATGAGTCTCCCAAGTACCTGCTGATGAGGAGTAGATATACCAATGATGATGCTCCAGGGTACAAGGGAAGATTTAATGCCAGTTTGAACAAAGACGCTAAAACTGTACCTTTAACAGTAGAGAATGTGCAGCTGTCAGACTCTGCTGTGTATTACTGTGCTCTGAGGCCCACAGTGAGAATAACCTTCTCAAACACTCAACACAAACACTGGGGCACTAAAAATGGAACATGATAAAGAGAGCTGCAGATTCTCACACGGGTCAAAGGGAACTACTTTTAAGAGTAATAATCAGAAAAATCTAAATTCATCTGCACATTTTTAGGCTATGTTTCCTTCATAGACTAATCCTACCATATAAATAAATTAATAGCTGTAAGACAACTACAGTTTTTATGAATGAATATTACAGCTACTGGTGGCCAAACTAAAGCCAAATGATTCCCAATAAAGGTGGAATAACAAAGACACAAACAATCAAACTGTAAGATATTAACCATCCTGATAGCTGATCGTCAGAGAATGATATTATTCTGATTAACTAGACTGAAATTGTTAAAAGCAGGAAGTGTGTGTGTGTGTGTGTGTGTGTGTGTATGTGTAAGAGAGGGAGAGGGAGGGCTGTCAGGGTGACATGAGCTGTGTCATAGTGGAACAAGCGTGTTGTTTTGGGGCAGTAGAGGAGTTTCCTGTTAGACCCGACCTTGGTAGCAGAGTATTCAGTTCAGTCTGTCTTTCTCCATCTGCCATGATGTTACTCTGTTCATTCCTTCTCTTTGCAGCACTTGTGGGTAAGTGACATACTGCATTTAGTTCTTAATTATTACTAGTGTAATTTTTCATAAGTGAGCATAATCTGTATATTTAAATTGAAATATTCCTTTTAGTTTGACTCTTAAAAGTAAATATTGCCCTGAATCATCTTTTCCACAGGTCACAGTACTGAGGATGTGATTACACCTTTTAATGACACAGTGCATGTTACAGAAGGTGAAAATGTTACACTCTCCTGTAACTACAGAGGATCAGTTAACAGTCTACTATGGTATCGTCAGTATCCCAGATCAGCACCAGAGTTTCTTGTGCTCATCTTTGAGACTGCAAAAACTCCACAGAGCAGCCAGCCTCGAATGTCTACTGAAGTTGACAAGGACAGCAAGCGTGTAGATCTGGAGCTCTCCTCTACAGAAGTGACAGACTCTGCAGTGTATTACTGTGCTCTGAATCCCACAGTGACAGGAAACTCACTGACGCTGTACAAAAACCTGACAGCATCTCATCAATTAATGAGGTTATTTTAATTAAACAGTGGTTCAGTAGTTTTGTAAATTTGTAAACTTTCATGAACCTACATCTTCAAACAGTGAATCATTTAAAGTAACTGATTTTATCAGAGTATTGAATGTAGAGCATCACTGGTTACTGACTGAGCTGCTTTAATAAGCTAAGTGAGCAGCTGAGAGTGTGCTGTCACTAATTAGCCATCATGACAAATGAGGTAGGCTGTATACCTAGATCTCCATATTTATTGTCTTTACAGCTCAGTCATGGCGCATAGGATGTGTATTTTTCTGATATTTCCTTAGTTGTTCTTTGGTATGATTTGTTCCCATATTCATTGCTGATTATTATTAAAGCTGTCAATTTGTAACAGTTTTTAAATACTATGAACTATTCTGTTTATTTCTTTAGACTGTAGAGCTGAACACAGAATAAATCAAGCTAGAGGAAATGTCAGTGTAGAAGACGGAGGATCAGTGATACTAGACTGCGCATATGCATCAGTCAGTACAAACCCAGATCTCTTCTGGTACATCCAATATCCCAGTGAGGCTCCCAAATACATTCTGAGAAGTAAAAAGTATGGAGAAGCTGATACTGTTCTAGAATGCAAGGAGAGATTCCATGCCACTATGAACACATGTGTGAAAACTGTACTTGTAACAGTACAGAATGTGCAGCTGTCAGACTCTGCTGTGTATTACTGTGGCACTGGGACTGTGGCATGACAAAGAGAACTGCAGATTCCCACACAGGTAAAAGTGCATTATTCTTTGGAATAATGAACATAAAATCATGAAATTGATATGTACAGTTTTTATTTTCTATTAATTTCCTTTCAAAGACTCATTATACCATGTAAATAAATGCATGGTTGCAAGACAAATACATAAAAAAATACATATCACAGCTATTTGAGGCTGAAAACTGAAGTTTTGAAGATGTTATACAATAAAGCTGGAATAACAAAGATTCAAACATTCTGTCATGATCTGTCCTGTCTTCTCCCAATGTGGCCAGCAGATGGTGCTGCTGGCCATCTGTAACCCTCCTCATTTGCCCCCATTGTGTTCCAGTGTTGATGTTCTCCTGATTGTTCTCTGCCCTAGTGTGCTAGCCTCGTGCCCCTGTCTCCCGTAGGTGATCCCTGTATAAATGTGTCTGCTCTCATCATGATCCCCAGCTTGGTCATTGTCAAAATCTGTCATCATGGGTAAGGTTTGGTGTGTCTCCAAATTAAAGTCTTCATTTGTTTCCAAGTTGCTGTTTCAGAGTCATATCTGCCTAACCTGTGTTGTGACACATTAAAATTGAAAGACCTCGATCATCCTGATAGCAGATGTTCAGAGAATGATATTCATCTGTTTAAATAGACTAAATTGTTAGCTGCAGCAAAATGATAATAAGTGAGAGATGGAGAGAGAGAGAGAGCGAAAGAGAGAGGGAGGGAGGGCTGTCAGGGTGAGACAAGCTGTGTCACAGTGGAACAAGCGTGTTGTTTTGGGGCGGTAGAGGAGTTTCCTGTTAGACCCGACCTTGGTAGCAGAGTATTCAGTTCAGTCTGTCTCTCCATCTACCATGATGTTACTCTGTTCATTCCTTCTCTTTTCAGCACTTGTGGGTAAGTGACATACTGCATTTAATTCTTTCATTTGCTATTAATATGTTGCACATTTAACTAATGGAACAGTTTTGTTGAATATAATAAAACAATTCTAATATTTATAATACTTTTCTTTAATCATGACCATTGAGGACATGCAACTCTTCTTTTCCACAGGTAGCAGTGTTGAAGGTACAATAACCTCTTTATCTGACAAACTGGTGCATGTTGTAGAGGGTAAAAATATCACACTGTCCTGCAACTATAGCACCTCAGGTGACACTCTACAGTGGTATCGTCAGTATCCCAGATCAGCACCAGAGTATATTATGAGTATTACTGAATATAGCCCTAAAAGGAATGCAAAACATCCGTTTTCTCGAATGGCTGCTGAAGCTGACAAGGTGAACAAGCGTGTAGATCTGGAGATCTCCTCTACAGAAGTGACAGACTCTGCAGTGTACTACTGTGCTCTGAGGCCCACAGTGACAGGAAACTCACTGACACTGTACAAAAACCTCACTGCATCTGAGCAGTTACTAAGGTTCATTTAATGCATTTATATACACCTGGGAGCATCTAATAATACAAAAGAAAAGGTAGTTTCTCTCAGAGATGTAAACACATATTATAGCATAATAAACAAGACATGTGGAGACCATAGATATCTTCAGGGATACAACATGGGCACACACTCACACAATCTACTCTGTAACAGTAAGTTAGTAATTTAAGCATAGGAATTTACAGTAGTACCTCAACCCACGAACAGTCCTGTTCACGAACAATTTGGGTTACAAACCAGATGCTCGAAAATTTTTTGTACCGGTTCACGAACCGTGTTTAAGGCTGCAAACACACAAACATCCCCCAAAGAAACACCCGAAACATGAAGAAGTGTACATTATGCCCAAGAATGGTTGTGGACTGTATATAAACTTATTGTAGATGTATGTCTTTACTATCTCTTCAGAGGTTGAATATTTGAAAAAAAAAAAAAAAAATAGAGAGAGGTGTTCTAACGGTACCATTCTGTGGCCCTCACTAGCTCAGATTCGGCAAGTGTCAGCTGAACCTCTGAGGCGTTATGGGTCGCCGGGTCCTGACGGGTATCTAGGCTGGCACTGTATTACATTGTAGTGATTTCCCAACTTCTAAACGGAGTCCTACATAGCAGGTCCACGGATCACCCTATCGGCCGAGGCGAATCCGATGTGCCCTAATGTCCGGGATTGGTGGGAGTTCAGCAATAGAAGGCACAGCACTAGAGTGATCTAAATAATAGAAATGTCATGACTGAAATCAGTTTGTGTAAAGTATTTGAGTAAATGGACTTCGTTACTGTACTTAAGTATTTTTTTGACTACTTTGTACTTGTACTGAGTATTAAAAATATAAGCAACTTTTACTCTCTACTCAACTACATTTTTGATTGAATATATGTACTCTTTACTCCACTACATCTGAACGGACACTTACCGTTACTCATTACATTGTGATTGTGCGCGACAAGTCGGCATCTTTATCTGCCATGGCTAATTTCTTGGGCGGAAGAGGCGATATCGCCATCTCCAGGGTGCTGAAGGTACTGGATGCTATTTACCTATATGTGCTAAATGAGGTTACTCCACGTGAACGTGAATCTGCCTTTTTTGAACATTTGGGTTTGACTCAGACTGACTTGTTTGATCTATTTTGTTCTACTATTTTGAAATATTGAGGTGTTCAATTTCATTTCTATATTAGGAAATAAAACCTCATAAATAAACAGTATCTTGTTTTTCACATTTCTTGGTGTTCTTTGAGCCTACATTCAGTACGAGTAAAATTCTTAAGTTCTTTTAAAATCGGATACTTTAAGACTTTTACTCAATTCTTATTGGAATTCGTGACTTGTAACTTGTAATGGATTTTTACAGTAAGGTATCTGTACTTTTACTCAAGTATGGTTTTCAGGTACTCTTTACACCTCTGCTAAAAATGCCATAAAGATTTTTAATTAAATTGGAGTCAGAGTTTTACCTAAAAAGGGTAAGTAACTTTACAGGAGCGCTCGGAAAGACCCACACGCATTCCAAGCCTTCGGCTGTCCAATTGGATTCCACCATTGGGTCAGTGGACGGTTCCTACACAGCTGTGTATTACTGTGCAGTGGAGCCCACAGTGACACAGAGTGTGTGTCTGATGGTACAAAAACTCAGCTACCGCTTATCTGAGAATTTACAGCAACCAAGAACCCATCATGCACTGAATCAGCAGACATTTCTTGTAGTTACAGGTATGTGAATATTAATATGTAGCAGTATTATTGGTTTGAATAAATTCACTTTATGCCAAAATATCTGATATTAAAAGTCAGACCAAACATAATTGTTTTTTTTTTTTTTGCGATCAAATTTCTATTAATTAATTAAACTGAAACCATTACCTGAGACAAAAAAAAGGAAAAAATAGAGAAAAAGAGCGCAAGAAACAAAACACACGCTCTGCCCAGGAAAGAGCGTAGCTAAATAAATATGCAAAAATATATTGATAACAGTAGTAGTAATAGTAAAAATTGAATAAATAATACATATGAAATAAAATAAAGCAAATAGATGAGTATACGGCAAATAGCCTCACCTCATGATCTCCCTGTATGGCTGAGCCAAATTGCACAGTCCAGAGGCTTCCAGTGGGAGGTTAGTATCAGCTTGGCTGCCAAGGGAGCAGAGATCAGGAGCCTCTGCTGGGAGGAAGGGAGAGAGAAGAGAGGTCCAGTAGAAGAAGGGCTGCAAGGGACAGGGGAATGGGAAAGAATGGCCATGAAATTCCCAGGGGCAGTAGCAGGAGGACAGTCCCAGAACGTATGAGGAAGGGGCCAGGGACTTGAAGGGCTGACATAGTGGGTCAGGCTCCGATCCCATGACACAGCACTACCTCCAGTGGGGTACAATGCAGGAACAAATTTAAATCGGGTTAGCTGGTGATTGGGATTTTTAGAACAAATTTTAATCTTTTGAAAGATGACACTCCAGGATATCATTGGGGCCGGTGAATGATCCATCTGCCAGCTACTGTAGATATGATGGGAAGAGGTTAAAGAGAGGATTTGCAGGGAATTTGGAGGGAATATAGGCTAAGCACAGGCTTAGATTTGGCAGAAAGGGTTGAGGCAAATAGGCCTAGAGGATGAAGTAGGGAGTGACACTACATGGACCTCAGCTGGAGGTAGAAAGAGTAGGGGGTAGAAGGAAGAGTTTGGAACGTTTGGCCTTAGGGTGAAAACATCATGGCACAAAATCAGGGAAGGTGATCAGGGTGGAATGTTTAACAGAAGGTCTCTTGTATTTCCAAAGAAATGCAGAAATGATAGACTTAACGGAGGGCAGGTATTTGTGTGAAGGAGAAAGAGGGATCAGGGAAATACTGAAATTAATCAGAGGCATCGCATTCATTTTAATAATGTCAAGCCTTATCTGGAACGAAATGGGTAAAGAGGACCATGAGGTGATCGAGACTTTGATACACTCCAGAACACAGTGGAAGCCAGCAGCTGCAAGGTAGAGTTAAGAGAAGGATGGAGGTGGGAAGCAGAAATGGCAGAATTCAGGAGAATGATTTCGAAACAAACTGAAAAAAGCAATTACAGTGGTACCTTGGTTTGCGAGCTTAATTTGTTACGGAAACATGCTCGTAATCCAAAGCACTCATATATCAAAGCGACTTTGTAGGACGACTTTCACTGTAATTAACAGAGTCACTGCTATCTGTTTCCTTACTGGAATCTTTTTCTTTTTTGTACGACTTTAACAAGGAACTTATCCAATGACAGCTGCTTTTGCCTCCTTTCCGATTTTGCGGAAATGTGGACATTGCATTGTCGTTACACAGATTCATCGCTCGCACTGCTATGGCCTTATTGCTTTTCTACTAAATTTTGACTATATTAGTGAGGCACGCCGACTGAGACCGAGCATTTTTTAAAAATTAAAAAGTCTTGCAAAACATTCACAAACCAAGTTACTCATAATCCAAGTTTTTACTATATTAATAGTCATTTTGGTGAGATTATTGAAAATGAATCACGTTGCCTAAGGCTAAGAGCCAGTAATTTACAGCGCGACACTAAAGCATTCAGTTCAGCCCTGGTGCTTGTGCTAAGAGATTCCTGCGTCTGGTCCACCACCCCAGGGCGCACACTTTCTAATACAGATAACGGATTGTCAAACCTCTGCTGAAAGCAAATGTGGCATCACAAAGGAAGCCCTAAGCAGCCATCAGTAGGCAGGGTCTTTACTTTCATGAGAAAAACTTTGAAATCTCTGTATTATCTGTCCCATCACTACCTTTCCCTGTCATCATCTGATTAAAAGAAAAACAACAGCAATGTGTAACCCGGCACTAAGTAGAGTACAAAGTAAAAATATTTGCTATAAGATGTAGTAGAGTAAATGTCAAAAGTATCCATGGCTAAATCTACTTAAGTACAGCTATGTGAAAAATATACTTAAGCACAGTAACAAAGTAATTGTATTTTTTACTTTCCACCACTTTTTTCATTAGATACTATTTTAATAGCGAACAATACCCATACCTCATGAAAAGCTTGTTTTATACATGGAGAGTGTAACTGTTCACATTCAGCACCTTCTCTGTCTGCTCCTCCTTCCTTCTGCCCCTCCCACATCACAACCCAAACATCCCCACAGAAAAACTGAGGCTATATTTGGCTTCAAGGCATCTACCCTCCAGGAGTGACAATGTTAATGTCACATGACAAGATGCAGCTTCTTGTAGCAGTGCTGTTAACCATGA
>JAODLC010000047.1:14251900-14267671 GCA_026781145.1 Hippopotamyrus pictus
TGCTTCACCTGCTTACACACAATTTACTTTAATGGGCCAACTGAAGAACACTGAGGTTTACCGCAACAGGAAATAATCTTGACAGGTTGTGTACATATTTCCTGTGTGGTAACAGTGAAGATAATTCATGCTCCTGGTGAATCGACAAGGCTCACATAAGATCTTCCTATACTCCTGACAGGAATACAGCAGCAAGCACTCTTCTTATTTATGACCCCTTGAAACACTGATGTCCCAGAACAAGAAATTTTTTGATCAATGTTACTCTGATGACAATAACACTATCAACACTCCCAAAATACATACTGTACATACTGTAGGAGCAAAAATGAATAAATACAACCACCTAAAAATTAACTTAATGTATAAAGCATATTTGTATGTCTGGTGTGATGTTACAGAAAACTGACTCATATATAATATACGTGTTTCCTGTTGGGGGCGACACTGCAGCACAATCATCTATTTTTTTATCCCAAGCACTGTCAAACATCCTCCTCAGTTACTGTCTCATGCTGCAAAGAGATTTGGGTACAAAATCTGACAAAAACAAGCAAAACACTCTGTTTACCTGATCCTTAGTGTACATAGATTTGCATGCTTATTGTTTTACAGATCAATTAGAACACAGCAGCCATGGATTATTGTACACTATTGTATAGTATTTGCTCCATGTTTCTTTGGTATCTATTATTTTAATTTTTTTTTTTTTATTATTTGAAGCTAAGCTGACTAATACTGCGATGCTACAAAAGGGCCTGATTACCTGTCATGACCTGCTCGTACGATCCTCCTGTGTGCCACGCCCACCTCGTTACCTCGTGTTTTTACCTGATTGTTCCCACCTGTGTCCAGTTGATTCCAGTCTGTCCTGTGTATATCAGTCCACGTCTTCCTTAGTCAGGTGTCGATCATTGTTGATGTTTGTTCGTGTTTGCCCCATTCCCCAGATTAAATCCTCGTTTTGCCCTACGTCCTGGCTCTCTCTCGCTTGCTTGCTCGCCTACCCGCGAACGTAACATTACCTCTATCAGGTGTTGGGCTGGGACAATTAGTCGACGCAATCGACAATGTCGATTATAAAAATGTGTCGACGTGGAATTTTAGTTTTGACGCGTTGTGTAAAACTACGTAAATGTTTTGTAACTGCAATGCACTATGTGATAAGCTAAACATATTGTACTGGAAAGTACTTCATCCCCTCGGGAGCACGTTAACGCTGTCCTTTTAAGAATCATACAATAAAACAGTCTGCTATTAACTGAAATTTACTGTCCACCTGATGATCTCTTCGACACTCAAGAGCTACAGTATTTCATTTATCGGACCTTCGGCATGGTTTTCATTTACAATACAAAGTTGTTCCGCTAATAAGCTAGCTAGTTGTCTCACTGCTGGCACCATTAAAACTATATCAATCATAGACTGAATTCCGATATAGTTTTGTCTAATATCGCTAGGGCCAGCAGTGCCACATTATTTTGTAAGGCATGCACTGGCCAATCATGTAGCACTTCTCTCATAAATATTAATGAGACATCTCCTACCACCCCGCAAAAAGGAAATTTGCCGCCCACCCCAACGCTCCGTGCACGAGGCAACATGGCTGCCTCTACTAGCAGAGCTTCGGCGCCTCTGGAGAAACACGCAGCAAAAAGGCTCGCGCGCTGAACTCAAACGTTTGGGAATACTTCGATCATGACACCAACAGTGGAGTAGTTTATAGACTCTGCAAAGGGCGTCTGGTGTATCACTTTAGCACAACAGTCATGCAGAAACTCATGAAGAGGAAGCACCCTGATGCAGTGAGTGGAGATGGCAGCAAAACACCTGACAAATAGGGTCTAGAATGTTGATCAACACAGCAATAATTTATAATACAGAGAATGATCTTCATCCGTATAAACAGACTGAAATTGTTAGCAACAGAAAAATGATGATTAAAAACAGAAGGGTAGACAGTGGGGGGGGGGGGGGGACCTATTTATCTAAGTCATCATAAGCATCACAGCTAACCTTTTAAAATGTTGCAAAAGCATCATCATAAAATTTATTTAAAAACTTAAAAAAAAAATACATTTAAAAATACACCTTGGTTAGAAAATATCCATTGCTTTATAAAATAAATGAAATACGTGCATGTCTTGCAAATCTAAGGATGTTGTTATATGGAATTCCTGCAGGGGGCGACATTGTACCACAATCATCCGTTCTTCTCATATAAGTTCCTCCTTAAGATGTGACACTGCAGAGAGAACTGCATATAGACACTGGAAGCAACGACCAGACAGACTGCTTACCTGATCCATAGCATACATAGATCTCTATATTTATTGTCTTTACAGCTCAGTCATGGTGCAAAGGATGTGGATTTTTCTCATCTTGGCTAATTTGTTTGTTGGTATGATTTGTTCCCATGTTCATTGCTGATTATTTTAAACTGACTGCTTGTAATAATTTTATGTTTTTAATATTATATTAATATTTAATATTAAATAATTTAATATTTCTTTTATTTCCTTAGACTGCAGAGCTGAAGACAGAATAGAACAAACCAGCGGAAATGTCATTATAGGCGAAGGAAAATCAGTGACACTAAACTGCACATATGCATCAGACTGGCCAAGCCTATACCTCTTCTGGTACATCCAGTATCCCAATGAGTCTCCGAAGTACCTGCTGAAATGGCTTGGATCAGGAGCTCCTGTAAATGCACCAGATTTTGAGGGGAGATTTAATGCCAGTCCGAACAAAACTATGAATACTATACCATTAACAGTGCAGAATGTGCAGCTGTCAGACTCTGCTGTGTATTACTGTGCTCTGAGTCCCACAGTGAGAATAACCTTCTCACACCCTCTACAAAAACACCTGAGTAGTAAGAATGAGGTCATCATGTGACATGGTAGAGAGCGACAGGTTCTCACATAAGTCAAAGTGCATTAGTCTTAGGAGTAATGATAATAAAAAAAAATTAATTGATCTGTACATTTTAATTTTCAGTTGTTTCCTTCATAGATTAATAATACCACATAAATAAATACATAGTTGTCATACAACAATAGAATTTTTATGAATGAATATTACAGCTGCTGGTGACCAAAAACTGAGGTCAAATGATTCCCAATAAAGCTGGAATAACAAAGACACAAATAATCAAACTGTAAGATATTAACCACTATGATAGCAGATGATAAGACAATGATATTATTCTATTTAAATAGACTGAAACTGATAGCAGTAGCAAAATGATAAGTGAGAGAGGGAGAGAGAGAGAGAGGGAGGGCTGTCAGGGTGAAACAAGCTGTGTCACAGTGGAACAAGCGTGTTGTTTTGGGGCAGTAGAGGAGTTTCCTGTTAGAGCCGACCTTGGTAGCAGAGTATTCAGTTCAGTCTGTCTCTCTCCATCAGCCATGATGTTACTCTGTTCAGTTCTTCTCTTTTCAGCACTTGTGGGTAAGTGACCTAATGTATTTAGTTATTTTCTTTTGCCAGTGTCATTTTTCATAGATGAGACTATTGTGTATATTTAAAACTTAATTGCTAAATCATCTTCTCCACAGGTCACAGTACTGAGGATGCGATTACACCTTTTAATGACACATTGCATGTTACAGAAGGTGAAAATGTTACACTCTCCTGTAATTATAGTGGATCAGTTTACAATCTACAATGGTATCGTCAGTATCCCAGATCAGCACCAGAGTTTCTCCTGCTCATCTTAGAGAATGCAAAAGCTCCACAGAGAAGAGAGCCTCGGATGTCTACTATGGTTCAAAAGGAGAAAAACCGTGTAGATCTGGAGCTCTCCTCTACAGAAGTGACAGACTCTGCAGTGTACTACTGTGCTCTGAGGCCCACAGTGACAGGAAACTCACTGACGCTGTACAAAAACCTGACTGCATCTGAGCAGTTATTGAATTCAACATTTCATATGCTTTCTTCTGCATTGGAGGAAATACACAAAGTAACAAATTGGGGCAAAAAATACCACAATTACTACAGACAGCAGCACAAGTTTTCTGTAAGGCTTTCTGTGTGTATGGAGAGAAAGACATCATTGATGAACATGGAGTGGCTGGCCATGTGTTCTCTTTACATCCATTGAGAATCTTCCTTTAGAAACAGCTAAAAATCTTTCAATGAGAAGTTCAGAGGCCTTCTTTAGATGCTACACATACTAGTACATGTGGAGTAAGTTTGTAATATCAAGGCTGCATGTCAGTACAGCTTTGTCACCCTCAGGTCAATTAAAATAGGAAGCTGATTAATTTTATTTGTATCCACACCACTGCAACACAGAGAGAAATTCTTCCTCTAGTTACACTCCAAAATTGACATATTGACATATGCTTTAACTGAAAACTTCAAATATATTTGGATATCATTGATGTTTTAGTACGGCATATTCACTGAAGATGTAGCATCAACCTAGTAAACCTGGAAGGGTCTTCGCTCCACCAATCTTTACGACATCAGCTGTCTGAGTGCAGCTGGTCTCTCTTTGGCAATACAGGCATAAAAGTCGGCGACGGGCTCACAAGTATACAGGTGAAGAAACTGGTGGAAATTTAGGCAAACCTGAAGCTCTTTGTAACCGACCTTCACCCATCCAACACCTCAGCTGAAGCTTACAGTGACTGTGAGGGTGCAGATTCTGATTAGAGATTTATGAGCAGATTCTTCAGATTGAGCAGATTCTAACTTTCATAATCAGGCCTCATGTCTCACGCCATGTCTTTGTGTTGTGACGTCAGTAAAAGAAATATGTTTATAGTGAATAAAAAGTTCTTAAATATAGATGTCTTCTCTTTTTTATTGACATTCTTGGTTTTGTATGTTTTACAACTGTGTGGAGAAAGCGGGAAAACATCCTCAGGATTTCCCACAAATTCCCCAAAATTCCCCTGAAAATTTCCTCCTCTGCAATTCGCATTCCTATTCACAAGATATACTAAATGTTACTCTGTTTAAATTATGAGACTGGTTCTTCCTCTCAAAAAATCTGTGAAACAAATTTTATATTCCCAGGTTTACATATAAGACTCACAACTAATACTGCAGGGAGACTGTAAGGTTTATTCAGATACTCTGAGGTTCAGACACTGTCTATGTTTTTGAGTCAGATTTTTTTTGCATCTATTCTTCCTTTCATCTACCTAAGTAACTAGAGTGGATCAGCTTATACTTTACAATGGTATCATCAGTATCCCAGCTCAGCACCAGAATTCCTCATCATTGAGTCTGCTGAGACCGTACAGAACACCAAGCCTGAAATAGCTGCTAAAGCTGAAACATGAACAAGTGTTTAGATCCTCTGCGGAAGTGACAGACTCTCGCGTGTATGGTCTGCCTCAAACCCAGGCAACACAGGGCACAAGGCAGGGTTGGGCAGCATGCCAGTCCATCACAGGGCACACAAAAGCACACACAAGCACACACTTAAATGCTATGGACGATTTCGAGACTCCAGTTTGCCACACTACATATCTATGGACAAGTAGGGAAATCTGGATCAACCAGATAAAACATAAAATGAAGATATGAACTTATCCCACACAGAGCAGGAGGCAGTAATCAAAGCCACGGCTTTGGAGGTGTGAGGATACAGCTCTTAGTCAACCAACATGCTACATGTTTCAATAGTTGTCATTACATTGTACTGTTACACTAAAAACAGCAATGAAATTATGAAAGAGGCAGTAGATCCATTGTGGTATATTGTAAGAGGAAGTGGTTAATTGAATATGAAACACTAGATGGTGCTGTTTCTGCTTCATAAGACTGATTTCCATCTCACATAAAGACCCAAAAGTTGAAAAATAAATATAAAATTTCTATATGATATAATCAGTTATACAACAGCTAGACTGGCAGTCAAAAGCTTACCCGTACATGATGATGTGGGGTTTTTTTCAGTAATAATAATAATGACTAATGGATTCCTATATAAGTAGGCCTATATATTAAATTTTCTGGCAAAACCGTAATATGTAATCGATTCCTTAATTAGATGTATGATTTTCTCTGTCTTACAGTGGAAGTGAAAGCAGATTATGCAGATAAAGTCAGTCAGCCTCGTTTAATTAATTCACCTGAGGGAGACATGCAGCCATAATATTACAAACTAAAACTCAATGTACTGGTATGTACATTAATTACCATTGGATTTAGAATGGGACGCCATTAAAGCTCCTGTGGGTGTAGCCAGGTGTCCCAATACTTTTGTTCATATAGCGAATGTCAATCTTACAGTAAAAACAGTGAGATGGGTGATAAAAACAAATACTAGGGATGAGCCGATCTACATTTTTTTCTTATCCAGAAAGGGCTGTTGGGTAAGTGGGATTTCACTGCAAATTCCTATTTAGATTACTAATTAGAGGACCGATTGGCTGAAGAGTCCTCACACCTGGTTTGAACAGCTGACCTACAGGTTATCCCAAAAACCTGCATACTTACTGGCCTATTGTGGATAAGATTGCCCACCCCTGTTATAGCGCTTGGTGCAAATAGCATTAATCCTTATTATGTTGCCTAAACACTAGAGGGCACTGTTCTACTAAAAACAACGACGAAATTAAAAAATGTAATAGATACGTTGTGCTAGAGAGAGCAGCTAACGAATCTCAGACAGTAGAGGGTGCTGTTTTTGATTCATAAGACAGGTTCTGCTTCTTGCATAAAAAGATGAGTTAGAAAACTTTTTCAGTAGATGCAGGTATAATCAGTTATACTGCAGCAAGATTAAAACTACAATCAAATTCCCTGCAACTAATAACATGTTTATTTTAGAAATAATACTGATTAATGGTCTCTTCTGTAAGTATATTTTGGGCTTTTGATTGACTCATGTCAACATGCCATTTTTGATTGATTGTATGTATAATTTGATTGTATGTATAATTTCTCTCTGTGTTGCAGTGGGATTGAATGCAGATAAAGTTGTTCAACCTCCTTTGATTAGTTCAGTTGAGGGAGACAAAGCTGTACTGACATGCAGCCATGATATTACAGACTTCAACTCTATGTACTGGTATGTACAGCATCCAAACAAGGCTCCTGAACTTCTCATTCATGGATATAATACGGTTCTTCCTAAAGGAAGATTCTTAATGGATGTGAACAGAACAGAACGTTGGACCAACCTCTCCATCAGTGACAGTAGGACAGAAGACACAGCTGTGTATTACTGTGCAGTGGAGCCCACAGTGACACAGAGTGTGTGTCTGATGGTACAAAAACTGATCTTCTCTCAAACTCAGCAAACAGCAAGTGCACACCAAAAACACAATTCTTTTGATAATCAGTAGTGACTAACTGCATGAAAAACACTGCAAGAAGAAACATTCCCTTCTGAAATTCAAAGCTTGTTAAGATATTTAAGCAAGAACTGGTGCCACCAAGACTCCTCCTTGGCTCAGCTGGAAATATAGATCAAAGTAAAGTGATTAAGTGAGTGCGTTCTGATAGCAGATACTGACTATTCTCATTAGATATATTATCATTAGAAGTTGACAGTAATAATTCTACATTACCGAAATAATATCAGGATGATTTGTTAATTAAGGAGTTTTAAATATAATCCAGCCATTTATCCACCCACCTTTCAGCCTCTTATCCAGAACTGATTAATGGGCTGATTTATGATATTTCGAACAAAAAAATACTTTTCCACATCCTTTACACTACTCAAACAGAATTAAAACCACCATCAATGTTTCCCCATTCATTGCAAGCTATACATTTGGAGTTCTGATTTATTAAATTTTCATCCCGATGCCCGAGGAGGCAGAGAGGGTAAACCTAACTGGAGGAGAACACTCCTGTGATCAGATAAAGAAGAGCAAAGCAGGGTGGCATTAATAGTAGCAGAGGCAAGGGAGCGAGAGACAAAGACGTAGTCTGTGCGAGACTGGGAATAGAAATGAGGAGAGAAAAAGGAGTATTCTCTGGCAGAAGAGTTAAACAAGATGAATCAATTAAATTAAGATCCTCCACAAACTTACATAAGAAGCGAGTAGAGGAGGGTACCTGACCACCAGAGAGTGGGGGATTTATCATAACAAGCGAGTAGAGGAGGGTACCTGACCACCAGAGAGTGGGGGATTTATCTAGGACAGGGTCATGCACAGCACTGGCATCTGTTCCGATAATAAGCTCATGATCATGGAGCTTAAGAATATGATTACTCAGGTCCAGGAAGAAGAGGGTGGGGGCAGCAGCAGCAGGAGAGATCGCCCTCCCCCAAGCTCGGACAGGATATAGCACGTTCTGCCATAAGCATGGCCCCCTGAGTGGAGAATGCGGATTTGAAAAGCATGTCGGACGAGTACGAGCACCATGCATCTCCGAGAGAAAGCCAATGAAGATGAAGCAACCCTATGAAGCCAGGAGACTGCCCGCAATGTATCCCACCTTAATACGTGGGTCTATTTTAGAAAAGCATGGTCAATGCGGCGTCCTTTTAAAAAAAATCAAACACACAATCTTTTTTCAGGAGTAGTCAAGGTTCTAACATTCTATGGAGCTGTATTTACATTAGCCATGATCAGAAATTTAAAAATAGGCAGTATGAGGGAAATGAAAGGAGAATGAAAACAATATCTCAGAATACCATGCATGCACCCAGAGAGGAATACGCCGGCCAGTCAACCAGAACGGAAAACCCACCGCCGGACACTGAACTCTAAAACCCCCTTCCCTGTGCTCTGGAATGCCACAGCGGTAGTTCTACAAAAAAAATGATGAAAAACCAAAAGGCAACATCATGGCACTCAAAACCCATCCATCTTCTGGGAAAATAGTGGGCCAGAGTTTACAGGGAAACAACCTCAGATCGTTCCCTTCAGACCAATTTTAACTCCTATTAATTTCAGGTCAAGATGACGGCTTCGGTCCTCGATCAGTTATTTTGTCATTCAGAGAAACCAACTTCTTACTGACGCCTGACAACTCCTTGGTGTATCGATCAGTCACAACCTTTACCCAGGACACGTCTTTCTGGAATGACGTAAACTCAACCTTCAGTGCATTGGTGTCGGCTCGAAGCTCCGCAGTGTGTTGTTGCAGTGTGCCATGCGGTGAGTTCACCTGACCGCTTACGGGGCTTTTCAGCTCCCTGAGGAAAGGAGCCAGGAGGGGGGGAACGGTGTCCTCATTTACGTCGCTGTTAGTATGGGGCGCTTTCTTCTCTGGACTGGATACAGCTGAGCAACGTCTGAGCTGGTTAGCAGCCAGCAGGAATGAAAACAGGGTGGATCATAGATTACAGTATCCATCAATTTATTCAAAGGTAAGTGACGTGGGCATCATGCAAGGGAGAGAAAAGGTGGGAAGGATGTGAGGGAAAGCAGAGCTAGGCAGCCATCAGTGGCGAGCAGCATAATTTGTGTGTGCGTGCGTGCGTGTGTGTGTATGCGTGTGTGTTTGTGCTTTGCAGTTGTATCCTTCCCCTCTTTGGTTCTCCTTCAATGGTGACTTCCCCTAACCCCTCCCATATCATGCCCTTAACACTCCAAACATCCCCACAGAAAAACTGAGGCTGTATTTGGCTTTAAATCATCTACCCTCCAGGAGTGACAATGTTAATGTCACATGAGAAGATGCAGCTTCTTGTAGCAGTGCTGCTAACCATGACATTCTGTAAGTATGTGAAACCTCATGGTCAGTATTGGATGGTAGTTTCATTATCAGTGTTCCTTTGCTCATCAGTAATCACTTGTATTGGTTTATCCACTGCTGACAGGTTTATCCTCTGGGGATAAAATAGAGCAGAAGGAGACAGAACTCTTGATTAAGGAAGGAGAGACAGTTTCACTGGAATGTACCTTCAGTACGAGCAACACTCGCTTTTGGATTTACTGGTACCGTCAGTATCCTGGAACAGCACCCGAGTACATACTGCTCAGAGGATCGGACAGCTACACTGCAGAGTTTGCTAAACAGAGATTCTCCTCTGAAGTCATAAATGAAAGAGTTCCTTTATCCATTTCAAATGTTCAGCTAGGAGACAGTGCTGTCTATTACTGTGCTCTGAGAACCACAGTGATGTATTAATGCTAGAGCTCATACAAAAACCTGCTTCACCTGCTAACACACAATTCACTTTAATAGGGCAACTAAAGAACACTGAGGTTTACCGCAACAGGAAATAATGTTGGCAGGTTGTGTACATATTTCCTGGCTCCAGTCCAGCCTGTGTGGTAACAGTGAAGATAATTCATGCTCCTGGTGAATCAACAAGGCTAACATAAGATAATTCTATATTCCTGACAGGAACACAGCAGAAGACACTCTTTTTATTTATGACCCTTTGAAACACTAATGTCCCAGAACAAGAGAATTTTGATCAATGTTAATTTGTCTGAATACATTTCTTTACAGCAGAGTGCATGTAGGCTCCTATGAACGCTCCCGAAATACACTGCAGGATCAAAAATAAATGAATAAAAGGATCTGAAAATCTGAACCTGATTCTACAAAGCAAATTTGTATGCGAGATGTGATGCCACAGATAACATGAATCTTATATAATATTCATATTTCCTGTTGGGGGCAACATTGAAGCACAATCATCTTTTTTATTTTTTCTCAAACACTGTCAAACAAGCTCCTCAGATGCTCCTCCGATGCTTCAGAGAGATTTGGGTGCAGAATCAGGCAACAAAAACCATACAGTCTGTTTACCTGATCCTTAGTGTACATAGATTTGCATGTTTATTGTCATGGTCATGGATTACTTCTAGAATTTGCTTCATGGTTTTTTGGTATCTTATTATTTTTCATTTTTTTCTCCATAAATGTTTGTGAAACAATATACAGTAATTTAATAATTTTCTAAAGTATTTACAATTTTGTTTGAATGTAGAGCTGATGACACACAGTCTCAGGCCACAAGAGATGTGATCGTTTATGAAAGAGGATCAGGGGTGGGCAATCTTATCCAGGCCATCAAGGGCCAGTGTCTAAGCAGATTTCTGGGATATCCTTTATGTCACCTGTTCAAACATAGGTGTGATCACTCTTCAGCCAACCAGTCCTGTAATTAGAAATCTCATTATTGAAGTACAGCAAAAACCTGCATACACAGTAGCCCTTCCTGGATAAGATTGCAATAATCCTGATTATGATGCCTGAACACTAGATGTGTATGCAGGTTTAGACACTACACTGTTCCAATAAAAAAAAACAACAAAATAAAACGTGCAATAGGTACATTGTGCTATAGGAAGCAGCTAACAAATGTGAGACAGTAGAGGGTGCTGTTTCTGAATCATAAGCTTCTGCTTCTTACAGAAACAACCATGAGTTGGAAATCTTTTTCAGTAGATGCAGGTATAATCCGTTATACAGCAGGAATAATATAATCACAATCAACTAACCTGTGGCTAATAACATGTTTATTTTAGATTTAATACTGATTAGTGGTCTCTTCTGTAAGTATATTTTGGGATTTTTATTGAAACATGTCAACATGTCATTTTTGCTTAATTGTATGTATAATGTCTCTCTCTGTTACAGTGGGAGTGAATGCAGATAAAGTCAATCAGCCTCCTTTGATTAATTCACCTGAGGGAGACAAAGCTCTACTGATATGCAGCCATAATATTACAAACTTCAACTCTATGTACTGGTATGTACAGCATCCAAACAAGGCTCCTGAGCTTCTCATTCAGGGATATGATAAGGCTGTTCATAAAGGAAGATTCTTAATGGATGTGAACAGAACAGAACGTCAGACCAACCTCTCCATCACTGACAGTAGGACAGAAGACACAGCTGTGTATTACTGTGCAGTGCAGCCCACAGTGACACAGAGTGGGTGTCTGATGGTACAAAAACACAGTTACAGCTTCTCTGAGAATCAACAAACAGCAGGTGAACATCAAGGACACAGTTTCTTTCTTGATAATCAGTAGTGACTCACTGCACTAAAAACTATAATAAGAAACATTCACTTCTGAAATTCAAGGCTTGTTATTGTAATAAGATTCATCGGGGACCAGTGCCAACACGACTCCTCCATGGCTCGGTGGAAAATACAGACCAAAGCAAAGAGATTAAGTGAGTGTGTTTGTATAGCAGATATTGAATATTCTAATTAGATACTGTATATTATAATTAGATACTGTATATTATTATTATTAGAAGTTGGGGTAAGTTTACAGTAACAATTCAAAAACATTAATTTAAAAAGAAATAAAAATTTATTGAGGATTTTGAATAATCCATCCATTCATCCTTCCGCCTTCAAACTGATTCATGTGCTGATTTACACTCTTCCACACAAAATAAGTAACATTTCTCCTGAATACTTCTAGTATTTTTAAGGTTATATTTAGCATTACACAATCAGTCCATGCTGTCGTACCAGCATCATTATTCATTTAGTTGAAATGCAGAGACTTAATTCTCTTAAACCCACTAGGTGTCTCTCTATGTTTGAAAAACATATTCAAAGACTTGAAACACGTTTTGACACAATATGAGGGATGTCTTGAAAGTTTCATGAAGCTTCATTGGCCCTTCACTAGTGTCTAAAATACAGGCAGGCGGATAGAAAACAATAAACTCAAGCAGGCTGCAACACAGGAACAAACTACATAATCAGGGTAACAAATACAGCAAAACTGGATGCACACACGAAGCAACAAGGCAACACAACTGGGGGGTATTTTTCGTACGTGGATTACTCGTTTAGCCGGATGTAATTGTTGACGATTTGGCATGACACTGGACCTGTCGGTTTTTCGAAACTCTTGCTGGATGTGTTGTCATAGCAGCACATCAAAATCCTCAAACCTGCTCAGAGCAGGTTTGTTCTGTGTAAACAATGATTAGCTCGCACACGTAATCAGTGTCCATGCATGGAAATCCAATCAGTCATGGCCTCGCCGTTCCTGGATGAGCAACCAATTGATATCGGGGCGCAAATTAATTTCAAATTGAGAGGGTTTTGCGCAATCGGCAAGATCCTTTATTGCTCTCGGAGGAAATTCTTTTCGAAAGATACTGCTTTAGCCGAGGGGGAATATTGTACCTCAAAGATTTATTAGCACCTTATATTCAGATTCAAACTAGGCAAAGTATATGCCTAGTTGCAGTAAAAGCATCGGACATAGCAGACTCGCATATAACGGAATTTTCACTTATAACGGACAAATGCTTTTAGCTGTAGTTTTGTTCGGCTATAACGGACATGCAGGCTCCACCTACAAGGCGCATGGCATGCCGGTGATATCCAGCGCAGATACGTAGTCGGGATTATATACCCCTTGTATATATTATTTCTTGAAATTCTTCATATTCTTCTAATACTAGGTCCTGCTCCGCTTGCGTGAAAAGGTGCACCCTTCCTTTCGTAATTTTGTTGCAGCCTATAAAAGATTTGCTGATCATGATTTCTAGACTCGATATATATGGGCTTTTCAATCAGCTCAAGCGTGTGCAATCATCTTGGATGAATGGATCCAGCTATACTAATCTACTACACAGCTGCCTTTGAAAAACCGACTTATCCCAGATGAGTTTCACTGGCATTAACTCACCCAAGATGAGGCATCTGATCTCGGATGATTTTAGCGACGTACGGAAAATACCACCACCACGCCCCCCCCCCCACTGATGTGAGGAACAGGTGCAGGCACTTAAAAACATAAACAATGAGGAGAACAAGAGACAGGTGTGAGCGTTTAAGAATCACTAAGAACATAGGAACACAGGTGTGGGCAATGAGACAAAGAATCAAACATCAGGAGAGATCAAAATAACAAAGGTAAAAGTGTGAATAGCAGCCAGAGCAATAAACAGCAGAGTCTGGGGAACCTATGAACACACTAAGCTAAGGACACTAGGGTGACCAGTGACTGGCCATCAGGGGAACTGACATAAAAAAGGGACTGGACAGGGGCTGATACTCTGCAGTCTTAGGAAGGGCAGGAAGTCTAATAAGGTGTGATACAGGTCTCAAGAAGTTCCATCCTTTAACAGGAACTTCAGTGATTCAGACCTTTCCTACTGTCTCTGGGTGAACTGATTTAATTGTTCCAACTGGCCCGAGGGCCCTTGGAACTTGTGGGTCCACCACCATTGCAATGGTTTCCACTGCTAAATCTTCTTTCTCTGTGACCATTTCTGATAGATGTGAATAGCTGGTAAGTAGTAACGTACAGTATGAAGACTCTCCAGAATTACTCAGCCAGAATTTGGCTGTGTCTCGATCTTCTCCAAATCAGTAGCTCCAATTCAGGATAGCCAACCTGTGGGAATGCAGAGACAGACTGCCCTATTAGAACTGGATTTGATGTTATGGGGTCTGGGTCTGAAACATCAGAGGATACATAAGCCAGTGGTTTGGAGTAAAGTATTCCTTCAGACTCCACTAAAACAATTTGCAGAACCTCTTCAGAATAAAACCTTAGTCCAAGAGCCGTATTCTCAGCTAACTTTACAGATCGAATCTTCCCATGATCCTCCTTCAGTGGATTAAAATGGAAGTCTGTTTGTTGTGCTGCTAGTTGAACCCGGAGAGCAGACTTGGAGGCTACGAAGGATTGAAGTTAAGTATTTACTCCCTTGAATATCCTCCTGAGACCCAAGGAAAAAAAGTGTCCTTCAATTTTAGGTTATTTGTCTTTGGGCGAAATAAGACACCTTGCAATTTAGATTTTTTCAAATTTATTTTTATTTTTAATTTCACAGCATGTCCTCTTTAGTGTACAACAGGAATAAATATGTTTCCTTACATCACTGAAAACAAAATGTCCACTACAATGGACATAAATGAATGAGTGGGGTCTCAGGAGGATATGATTCCATGGTTGCACAGAAGCCCATGTGGATTTCCTCTTTGAGACATGAATGGACAAAGTGACATCAACAACAAATTGGCTTCCATGTAGAGCTGGGCGATATGGCAAAAAAATTATCACGATATTCTTTCCTGTATTCACCAATATCGATAATTATCAATAATATAGTTTCACAACGCTGTTCCATGTAATAATCAAAATAATAATAAAAATAACCCTATTCTGATAAATAGAATGAATACACTGAAATAATATTAATAAACAAATATTTATTTTCCAACAAATTTAACTGTTGACATACAAAATTCCCTTAAAATTATAAAAGGTTATTGATTTTCAAGTATTCAAAGAAACATACCTCAAATGAACAAAACCATATAATAATGTAACAATGTGCAAAACAGTATAATATTACAAATATGTTGAAGGGCAAACATAAAATAAAGTAGGATATAACTGACTGCAACAAATATCTGCCTCTATTCTTCGTCTCTTAAAAACTTTAAAATTCTGAGATAGAATCTAAACCAAACAAAAAACACTTATTCAAAAAAATGCTAAATCATGGTTAGATTTTTTTGTCCGGCACTGTAAAGCGTCACCCCGCGTCACCATGTCACATGGTACAAAATCCTCGCGAGAGCAAGATGACTTAAGACAGATCGTGCAGTAACAGCACCTCTCAGCCGGCTGCACACACTGGAACCTCCTCCATGACAACACAACTTTGCCCTTATTGGCTGAAGAGTTTAGTTACACGCATGACATTTGTATCCCGGGAAGTTCCAATGCGTTATCTGCTATTTCTAACGAATATCACGTAAAGCAGTGAGAACTGGTTTTCAGTTGATTTACCTGGTAAAATAAAGTTTAACTAAATTACATAAATGCTCTAATAGTACACGTAAGTTAGTGGTTTATTGTTAGTTACTGTAATGTTGCGCTGCTTTATTTGGTT
>JAODLC010000047.1:14289755-14310151 GCA_026781145.1 Hippopotamyrus pictus
CAACTTAAGGAGAGAGAAGAATACTACCTATATTTACTACCTAACATAACATCACCATTCCATTCCACAATTGCTGGAGACAGTATTATTTTAAGAATATATTAAGAATCCTAAATTTTATTAGGATGATTTAATTGACAAATGTTTATTAGAATCCATCCATCCATCCACATCTCAGCCATGGACAATACACAGTGAAATGAAGTAACACTCCTCACAGTGCAACATTCATGGCAGGACAGACATTACAGTGCTAAAGACTGAGTTTTGGAATAATTTATGCAGTGCAAAAAATCTTGGCTAACACTTTACTTAAAGCTGTTACTCTCTGGTGCTGAATTACCCAACTCTGTGCACTATCAGTACCTTCATAATGCATTATAATGGTCAGTATAAGAATTAAGGATGCTTTGTACTGATTTATGATGGTATCTATAGTGCATTACAGATGAGAGCTTCATAAGCATAATAAATATTTATAGTCATGTTTACATTCTTACAGACATGGCATTCATGGGAAGTGTTACCAAATCTTCTACAATTATCAACAACTTAAGGAGAGAGAAGAATACTACCTATATTTACTACCTAATATACAATAATGTAAGAGGAGATTTATTTTCATTAAGATTAATTACTTTAGAATAACATGTTTATTTTGTTATTGATTCTTTTATATACATTACATAAAGATAAGGGAACTATATGATGCTTTGGGAGTGGATCGATAGAGTTCTGGTTGTTAGGAACCGGTACTACTTGTCTGTATGGGCACGAAAAAATAAAGAGGAAGTCAATCTTCCATGTTTAGCATGGTATGTTGTCTCCGTGTCGTCTCTGTATGCGCGGCCTGAAATATAGCTAACGCTGCGGTTCCAAAACCAGCGTTACAGTAACATAACAATTCCATTCCACAATTGCTAGGGACATAGCACCTGGTCAGTCGATGGAGGGAAGGATTTCCTCGCCTGCTAAAAAAAAAAAGTGTCCCTGAGGAAGGGGTCATGCTGAAACATGTCTGTGCTGAAGATGTTCCAGTCTGTGTGATCAAAGCAGCCCGGTAGCTGAGATGTAGCAACTTCTGTCCAGACACTGTAGTTCATCTCAGCTTTATATCTGTTGACATGCATGCCTAATAATCGTTATACTCCTCATATTAATCAGGGTGAGAGAGACAGATGCTTAAAGAGGTTTAGGCGTGTTACATTCCCCTGGGGCAGCAGATGCCTTTTTGCATACTGGGGCTGTTTGCTCAATCTCTTCATCCTTTTCAGATCTGCGGCTCATCTCAGCAGCGGCCTGTATGCTGGGATCAGCGTTATTGATGGTCAGAGTGTCCAAGATGGGGGAGGGGGGTGGCTTCGTAGGATTATTTTTTTGTTTATGAAAACCAGGATCCCCAGCAGCAATGAGAAAGCTGTCAGGATGAGCAGTTTGAAGTCTGTTGATGTTTGTGCAAAAACAAATTGCTTATCTTAGCAATAGTGTCAAGCAGAATGTACACAGGCCATAATAAGTCTGAACTCCCATGGCAAATAATAAGGTTGACACTTGACCCCCATAAATTTAACCAATGATGTACAGTGTGTTGAGGCTACCCAGTGTTTGTGCACCATTCCGTATTGATATAAACACACAAGTCACCTCCTATGGTCCTTACCACTCCTGTTAGCTTCCCTGTCTGTGTCGAATGTGGTTAGCTTAGCTAGCTGAACACTCACAGGAAGGATAGATGATGCAGCAGGTTTGGTTGGGTTAGCCTTTAGCCTGCCTCAAATGCTACCCTACTTGCCATACTACTGGTATTTCTCACACCAGTTGTACCATCTCCCCGCCTGGACAGCTTCAGGACGCGAGTCTAAGCGTTCGGTGGTTGACGCCTGCACCAAGCCCCGCCTCCACAGCATGCTTAAAAGACCGGCACCTTACTCTGCAGTGTCTGATTAGCATATTCTTTTTATGCCCAGCAGCATCCAGTGATCGTAGATGAGTCGTGGATTGTTTCAAGCATGTCTATAATAATGGCTAAATAAAAAGCACAGTGTAGCTCTTTTGTAAATAAAGCATTATTGTGGAATGTGTATTATTGCTGTCATTTGATATACAAGACGTAACAGATATTATGTTACACTGTATCATGTGTCATGAAGAACGATCCACAGAGACAGCATCCCACCCTATATGACCAGGAATCTTCCTCCTCTTCTTAATGGAGATAATGGGAATTGAAGGCTAATTACCATAGATGTGTCTGCAGAGGTGTTTAATCCTGCTGGGGGCGACATTGCAGCACAAGCAATTCCTTCTTCTAGGAATTGTGCTTAGGTTTGTCACATAAGCACATCTTTAATGCATGACTCTGCAGAGAGATTTGGGTCCTGGAAACAACAGACAGACATGTATGTTTATTGTCTTCATACATCTGTAATGCACAAAGGCTGTGAATTTTTTCATGTCCTTACTGTCAGTTTCCTTGGTATGATTCTCCACCTCAACTATACAGGAATTATTTTGATTCTACATTATATTAGTATTATTAAATATGTTTGGTAAATGAATATGCTACCTTCTGTAATTGAAAAAATGATGCATCACAGTCCAGGAGTTTTGTTCTAATAAATATTACAGCTACTGGTGGTCAAACACAGAACCTAACACCCCTCAGGAATAAACAGGGATCACAGAGTTTAAGGACCCAAACATTCAAACTGTAAGAAATAGACCATCCTGTTATTCTCTGCTCAAAGAACAGTATTCATCTATTTAAATGGATTGTAATCTTAACTTAACAAAATGATGATTTAAAAGTGAGAGAGAGGGAGGGCTGTCAGGGTGAAACAAGCTGTGTCACAGTGAAACAAGCGTGTTGTTTTGGGGCAGTAGAGGAGTTTCCTGTTAGACCCGACCTTGGTAGCAGAGTATTCAGTTCAGTCTGTCCCTCTCCATCTGCCATGATGTTACTCTGTTCATTCTTTCTCTTTTCAGCACTCGTGGGTAAGTGACTTAATGCATTTAGTTCTTTCATTTTTTACCAGTGTCTTTTGTAATAGAAGAGTTTAATATGTATATCACATTGAAATATTCTTTTTACATCTTATTAATGTAAAATATTTCAACCATTTTCTCCACAGGTCACAGTAAGGAGAATACGATTACATCTTTAACTGACACAGTGCATGTTGTAGAGGGTGGAAATATTAAACTCTCCTGTAACTACAGTGGATCAATTTGGAATCTACAATGGTATCGTCAGTATCCCAGATCAGCAGCAAAATTTCTCATGCTCATCACTGAAAGTTCCGAACCAATACAGAACTCCGAGCTTCGAATGTCTGTTAAAGTCAACAAGAATAACAAGCTACTACACCTGGAGCTCTCCTCTACAGAAGTGACAGACTCTGCAGTGTACTACTGTGCTCTGAGGCCCACAGTGACAGGAAACTCACTGACGCTGTACAAAAACCTGACAGCATCTGAGCAGTTAATGAGGTTTTTTAATTTCCAAACTATGTTTCAATGTTGAACATTGTAAACACTCTTGAATCTACATCTACATCTTCAAAAAAAAATTTTTTATAATGAACAATTTTATAAGAATATTGAATGTAGAGCATTGTTGGTTACTGACTGAGCTCTTCTAACAAGCTACTTGACCAGCTGAGACTGTGTTGTCACTAATTAATCACTGTGATAAAAGACGTACAGTAGGAATCTGACTGAGTGAGAGCAGGGTATGTGCTGGGAGTGAATGGGGCTCATGTTCTGGGAGATTCAGAGGGTGTTTTCCTCTGGTGTCATTTTAGCTTGTGTTCTGTGTAAATATGTATATGAGCCACAGTGAAGGTGGCAGAGAGCAGCAGTGAGAGGGAGGCTGAAGGTGTTTGAGTGTCTTAAGGCCAGTTCATACTTCACTTCTCCATTTGCACTTTCGGTCAGCACCAGATGATGCATGTCCAGCAGACAACCAAAGAGAATCAAGTTTATAAACTGAGAGATGGAATCTGGAAGAGAGTGAAGGATTTGTACCTGATGGACTGAATGGAGAAAGAAACTCAAGCAAAGTATGCTTGGCTCCCACAGCTGGACTGGAGGAGTCATAACAAAAATAAGTTAAATAAGTAAATAATTCATATCAGACACTAGATGGTGCTGTTTTTAAATTATGAGACTGATCCTCCATCTCAAACACAGAACCAAGAGACAGAAAACAAATGGTGCAATTCCCACGGTTCATTTTTTGTGCAGATCAGATACAGCAGCTAAACCACAATCTCAGGTTAAATTATAAAGCTAACCGTTCCTGTTAACATGCTTATTGTAGTAACAAAACGAATTAATAGATCCTGTGGTTTCAGGAGGGAAAAGCTCCTGTGGGTCATTGGTGGAGGGAGAGTGTTCTGGCAGTAGACATTGGGTTTTCTCATCCCATTTGAACTTCTGATTGGTTCACGGTGAAAA
Organism: Hippopotamyrus pictus; assembly: GCA_026781145.1. Classification (NCBI taxonomy): domain Eukaryota; kingdom Metazoa; phylum Chordata; class Actinopteri; order Osteoglossiformes; family Mormyridae; genus Hippopotamyrus; species Hippopotamyrus pictus. The sequence goes on from JAODLC010000047.1 coordinate 14,294,214, forward strand.
ATTAATTATTCTAATTGGCCACAAATGTTTTATGACGTACACAACTGGAACGCAACCGGAAGCTAGACTATTATATACTGACATAAAATCAAAGTTAAATGCAGGCTTACTGACCATAAAGTGTCACTTTGGGAGAATTTAGTTACGAAATAAAAATCTACCCAGAATGCATTGCTGTTCATCTGCAGCACCATAGACACCAGGCTCCTCCCATTTTGTTACTTGCTTACCTTCATATGACTCATGCATGCATTTTAAATAGAACCAAAACTGTGCAAGCAGAACAAAGAGAATGTTCTGGAAAATGGGCATTCCTGTGTACACCTATGTATCCTGGCACCTGATGACCTGGTCATTCATAGCATGTGAGTAAAACTGCAGTGTTTCTCCTGAACATCCACATGTGAAGCTTTCTGGGCTGAACTCAGCTTGTGATCTTTCTGTTCCTCCTCAGATGTCCACAGTGCACCAGATGTGACCCAAAGCCCTGAGTCTAGGGTGGCAACAGAGGGTGAATCCGTCATAATCAGCTGTAGCTACACAATCAGTAACTTTTATGCTATGCAGTGGTACAAACAAACCTTTAATGATGCCACACCTAGATATATAAATGAAGCAACAGGGTCAAGCAAGTCTGGAGATTCTCGTGGAAGATTCATTCCAGATGTGGACACTTCAAAGACTACTGGAACATTGACAATTACTCCAACAATTGGAGACTCTGGAATCTACTACTGTGCTGTAAGGCAAACCACAGTGCTACAATACGGCCTGAACTTTAACAAAAACTCTTCAATAGAAATTTACTGCTAATTCCGCCTCCGTGGTTTGACTTCCTTTACCTGAGGTTCACCACAGTCACATCTGCAAGGTGCTGCATGGCTTCTTATGGCTGGAATCCAGAGATATAAGAACAGAGTTTGTAGAGATCTGGGTGCTGCTGGGGAGGGAAGTACAGGCATGTTAAATTACGCCGATTACATCATCACTCAGGAACTTGCAGGGAATCTATTTATGGTGACAGATTAATGTGAAATATAGCATCTAAGTCCAGTCTCTAATAACATTAATGGTGCTTTCCCAGAATACCCAAGTACTAAGGTTGCAGCACATATCAACAATAGTTTTGGAGTGTAAATATGGTATAGCCTGGATGTGTTGGATTTGCTACTCATGTTCACTCATTTGAAAAAAGTTAATGGTAACTTCAATGGGAGAGGAAGACATCAGGATCGATGGCCGGTTTAAGCTAGTGAAGGAATGATGATGATGATGATGATGATGATGATGATGATGATGATGATGATGATACTTTATTAATCCCCGAGGGCAAAATTTTTTTTCCTTCCCGATCCTGTTCTCCCTGAGACTCAAAGACACATATACAGGTGAGAGCCAGCAGCTGGGGCCCATCCACCACAGCAGGGACGTGGGGTTCATGTTAATAATGGGGGGAGCAAGTGTATTGGAGTCAGAGGTCTGACGTCACATTGCATTATAGGGTAGTCATGCTGTTAGTTTTTTTTATTTGTACAGTAAGCTATTGCTTTTAGAATTGCAATATATAAAATAAAATTAATCTTTCTTGATATAAAACAGCGACTACAAGATCTATATAAGCATATAGCGGATTTATTCAATTTCTTCTTAGTGATAAATGTGACTTTTTTTTAAAATACCCAACCTAACACCTCCCCTCTTCAGAGGACAACTTTATTTTTAATTAGCTTAACAACAGTTCAATACATTAGGTGAAACCACTCCAAATCAGCCCATCCCTGCCTGCCCACCCCCAATATGACATAACAGTACACAAATAGACAAATAAGACATGGCAAGGTGGACACAAGACAAGACAAAGCAAAGTTATACACTCACTGGGATATATAGGGATTTTCTGTAAAGTCTGGAACTTAACCCAACTGCTTAGGAATTATTCGACACTTGCTTTCTGAAATGTATGTTGCTTTGGATATAAGCCTCTGCTAAATGAATGTAAAATTTTCTCTTCCGTCTTTAACTGTGGATCTGTTCACCATCCTGGGGGGTTATGTTTTTTCATTATTTAAAGTACAAAGGGACACCTGTCATTATGAGTAAGGATTCATTATGGGATGCGCATCACTGCTTTCATAGAAACATCAAGGACGAACCAAGAGAGGGTGAACCAGGGATGGCAGGTACCATCGTTGAGCCCTCTGGAGGCATCATGGGGCCGTCAGTGAAACATCGGGGAAGGAGGGCGCCCCCTAATGACTCCTCCAAGGGCTCCATCCTCCCTCCCCAAACCGATCCGTTTGTCAGCATCAACAAGAATGTTGTCAACAAGAAGGTAGTTTTGTCTCCAGTCCCAAAAACATAAGACTAACACAAATATTATAACTCAAGGCCTGCTGTGGACTCACATATGCAGTGCGCTTGTGATGAAAAACATTATTTTTTTTCAACCTGATGGGGGCGACATTACAGCACAAATGATATAATCTTCCATTCAAAACACTGTCATTTAAGCACATCTTTAAGGTCCGACACTGCAGAGATATTTACATATAGACAGTGAAAGCAACAACCAGGCAGACTGCTTACCTGATCCATAGCATACATAGATCTCCATATTTATTGTCTTTACAGCTCAGTCATGGTGCAAAGGATGTGGATTTTTCTCATCTTTGCTCGTTTGTTCTTTGGTATGATTTGATCTCATACTCGTTGCTGATTTTTTTACACTGTACAGTTTTACAAGTTTTTAAATAATTTACTATTCTGTTTCTTTCTTTAGAATGCAGCGCTGAAGACAGAATAAATCAAACCAGAGAAAATGTCAGTCTAGAAGACGGAGGATCAGTGATACTACACTGTGAATATGAGTCAGTCAGCACAACCCAGATCTCTTCTGGTACATCCAATATCCCAATGAGTCACCCCAGTACATCCTGAGACGTGAAAAGTATGGAGAAGGTGATACTGCTCCAGGATTCAAGGAGAGATTTAATGCCAGTTTGGACACAATTGCAAAGACTGTACCTTTAACAGTACAGAATGTGCAGCTGTCAGACTCTGCTGTGTATTACTGTGCTCTGAGGCCCACAGTGAGAATAACCTTCTCACACCCTCTACAAAAACACCTGCACACTGAGCAGAGCATCCTCGGCAAACATTAGTAGATTTTAAGAAAAGATTGAAATGCACAAACACAATGAATTGAATGACATGATTATTAAATATAGTTTTTGAATTGAACTGCATTTTACAAACAGATCTAAGAGTTGGAACTGTGGTCATTTACAATTTGAATTACTGATATTGCAGCACAAAATATCGAGCAACTGCATATAACATTTAATGCATTTCTTTTCCTTTTATGAATGTTTATAATCATTTGTCTTAAACAGATACTCGGGAACCCAGAGATGCAGTACATGGAGTTTCATTTCGAAGCACAAGCAGGCAGCACTGGAATCAGCGAGCTTGATTGTGGTCGGGGTCACAGTGCAGAGAAGATTGGAAGCCGGAAGAGTCAGTCCTACACAGAGCACACGGGACAGGAGGCAGACACATGGGGAAGGTCCAAGGGGGGAAGGTTCGGGATGGGATGGGAGTGAGGGAAGCAGGCAGGATGGGTCAGGGTTAGACAGAACAAAAATAGGCAGAATACTCAGTAAGTCTAATGGAAGATTGACAATGACTCACAGTGAGGGCGAGGCTGACCACGGTTAAGTAGGGAGTGGAGCTGGTTAAGTGGGGAGGCGGATGAAGCAGTGTTCTCACAGGGGGCGGGGCATGACACAAATCCTTTCCTGGTGGCTCTGTGACCCATGTTGTCAGGGGGGAGTGGATCAGTCTTAGGAGGGAGAGTCACATGACCAGGTTTCGTGTGCCGATTAATTCTACCCTGTGATGGATATTATTCAATATTTTCTTTTTTTGTCCCTCTATACTCACGCGATAAAGTTTATTCCTGTTTCCTGTCTCTGTTCAGTTATTTTGTCACTATTCCAGCCGTTTGGTTCTCATTTAAGTCTTCCACATTTTGTCCCTGGTGTCTTCTCTGTATTGCTATAACACGTCCTACTCATTTTAACAGACATTAACACATTTTGTGTTTCATAATATAACAATCCTACAGCAACAGACTGAACAAGACCACATTCCTTGCCACTTTATTTTTGTCATTCAAAAAGAAGATTCTTTGCATAAAACTGGGAAACTTTCATTATGAATGAAAAATGTTTTTCATCCTTTGCAGACATGTTGTAAGGCTGAACCAGATTTTGCACCAATATTGAAGCAATGGAGCTTAGTAACAGTAACACGAAGGATGAGATAATTCTATGTGTCATTCCAGTTTCAGCCAAAGAGTATTACAGACTTCTGAGAGTGATGGTTGGATTTTTAGTAACCTCTCTCACCAGTCAACATCTTGCATTGTTTTGACGGATGGCCTGTTCTAGTAAGGGTCTGGGTGCTGTGATGAACCTTCTGCTTTCTTATGATGGATCCAACAGTGCTAAACGGAACATACTAACTCTTCAGTATTTTACCTGCCTTGTGCATTTCAATGACTTTGTTTCTCACAGCAGCAGAATGCTCTTCATTTTTGTGGTGATTGTTCAACAAAGACAATGGCCTGTCATTGTCAGTCATTTTTTTTTTGACTGATTCATTCCGTTTTGTTCTTGCCATTTTGCTATTAATTACAATTGTAGTCACTGACTAGCAAAGGGATTTTCACACATTTTTGGTGTTTTAAGTCATTGCAGAAGTGTTGCTAATTGTTAGTTAGTTGCTAAAGCACCCAGTGAGACTGCTGGTCAATGAAGATAAGAAGGTACAGTAACAAACCCAACTGCATTACTGTTATGCAATAATCTTCAGAAGAATCTGAAGGAATGATATGAGGTGGAGTCTGTGATGGTCCTTGGAATGGCAGCTTTGCAGGGTCCCAGGTTCAAGGTTTTGGTTTTCAGATGCGCAGAGAATGCAACTATAGCAATTACGATATGTGTTTGACATCTGAGTGTTGTGCTGCCGTTCATGCAAGTTTCCATACATAAGCAAGTCATTGTCAGCCTTTAACATCTGCTAATATAGCACCTCAAGTCAGGAAAAGGAATGAAGAATAAAGCCTCTGAGATTTTTTCAGACAGCAGAGTGGGTGGCACAATTCACAGTCATGGTTTCTCTGCTGAAGCTCCTGTAACTTTCAGCTCCATATCTGCTCATAGGAGTTGACTTGGTAGAATACTGGCCCAGACACATCTATTTCAGCAACCTCACTGCCTTGTAAGAGTATTTTTCCAAAACAGGAGAGGTTTTGACTAAAAGTATAAACTGTATCACTCTGGACACAAATCTTCACAAATCATCATTACTGAAGCTCAGTGCACAAGAATTCTCCCTACAAATCCCTTCAAGTCAGTTTTATAAAATATACAATTTGCGTATATTTTATATATTGATGGCATTAAATCAGTGTTCATTAAATATGCTTTTACTAAAATCACATGCATTCTATCTTTGTCTGTTTCTCCAAGAGTGTCCATGGTGCACTATTTGGCCACTAGACGTCACTGTGAAACAATGTTTTGAATGTTTTGAAAAATCATAAATCATAATATAGCTCCATTTGTTTTGTCTGTCAGAAGCCTGCTTCTGTCTTCACTGTTGGTCACTGAAAGAGCTCCTCTTATGAAGCTACTGTAATTGACCAGCGTGGACTGTGGGGTTATTTACTATCCACTCTGATTACAGTAGGATGTAGCTAAGCACAATTAGCGGGAATCCACGGGAGGGCAGGGTGTGTGCTGGGAGTGAATAGGGCTCATGTTCTGGGAGATTCACAGGGTGTTTTCCTCTGGTGTCATTTTAGTTTGCTGTCTGTGTAAAAGTTCCATGTTGATAAGACAGTGTGGAGGTGCAAACATTACTGTAAAATGTGAAGATCAGTCTATGAAAGCTTCCCAAGGGTTTGTAGAGTAAGAGAATCTTTATAGGAAGTGTGACAGACATATTACGTATTCAGCCAATAGAAACAGAGGTCATGTGACATGTTTATTCTCATTAAAACAACAAATCATGAAGCACCTCTCAACAGAGCAGGGTGAACACCGGAGCTGATATCGATTACTCATGGAGAAGTCTTTCATCTTAGTTATCATAACTATCATTACAGGTAATCTTATAAATAGGCATAAATGGTCAGCAAATATATTTTAAAAATCATTCAATTCAAAGAATTTCTTATCAGCATTATATTTTTTTCTTATTAATTATGTTTTCTGTTTTCAGGATTAACTATTTGTAATGAAATCAATCCTGGTAGACTTGAAGTTTCTGGCAAAGAAGGAGGATCAGTGTCATTAAGCTGCAGCTTCAGAACAACAAGTCAATATGTTAGGATAGATTGGTACAGACAGCAGTCTAACCAGAGACTGCAGTATCTCGGCTTTAAAGATGTCCGTGGGTGGACTAACAGCCATACCACAGATGAACGATTCAAATTTTCTACTTCCATGGACTCAATCGAGCTCGCCATTGATCGGCTTACCACTGCAGACACGGCAATCTACTACTGTACTTTACTGGTGGCACAGTGATCAAAAGTTACTGAGATGCTTTACAAAAACTGAGCTTCCTCTCAGTGGGCATCAGAAGTAGCTTCCTCCCCACAATCTGGGATCAAGTCCAGAGCAGCAGATGTTCAGGTATAAAGCTGGTTATTGTGGTTTCATCAGTCAGAGGAGCAGATGGCTGAGATACTGCAGTAAATAGAGAAGGAATCTGCTGTAAATGCAGCCTCTGATGCTATAGAAACATTGTTTATATACAGTATATATATATATACACACACACATACACACACGAATTACATGTGGCAAGTTATTTTTAAAAATCTTAATACACAATGCCCACAATTAATATTGGCATTCTTGGTAAAAGACTACAGAAAAAGTCTACTTGATCTTGCATCTAAAAAATTAAACATACTGTCATGCCCACACAGCCGGGGCATAACAGCTGTGGACAATCACCTCCGATTAGCACCGCTCTCTTAAGCAGATCTACCATGTCCCACTATACGAAGTATTGTTGCCATGTACCAGAACCTTACTGAGCATTCTTTTGTCTCTCATCTCTCCCATTACCCCTGCCTGCTCCGTCTGCACTGCTTGTCTCGCCTGCCCTGCCTGCCTGCCTTCTCCCACCGGCCCTGCCTGCCTCACCCGTCCTGCCTGCCTCGCCCATCCTGCCGGCCTGACCAACCTCCGTCGTCCCCACTCCCCTGTCGTTTTCTCGTCCCATGTTCTTCCATAGGACTGACTTCACCGGCTCCCAACCTCTGGCGATCTTCCCGATTACGATTCTTGTTCACTGTACTGGCTTTATTTGTTATCAGCTCTTTAATAAACCCGCTGATCTCTTGCGACCAGGGATCCATCTCCTCCTCACTATCTGATTATTACAGAATACTTTGCCAGCAAAGTATGGATCCCACGGAGACCCAGCAACTGCAGCAGCAGGTTAGTCAGCTGACCATCCTGGTTTCTCAGCTGATCGAGGGACAAGCCTTGCACACCGTTCTGCCTGCTTACCCACCGAGGGCTTCTGCTCCTGTTCCGGTTGCACTGCCTGAGAAATATGATGGTAATCCTAATCTATGCCTGGCTTTCCTGAGGCAGTGTGGGCTTTTTGTTGATGAACATCCAGTACGCTTTGGTGATGACTTTGCTCATGTTCACTTTGTGATATCGTTTTTAACCGATAGAGCATGCATGTGGGCAACTGCTCTGTGGACTGATGACAGCCACCTGCTGGACTCAGCACATGATTTCCAACGGGCATTTACCGAAGTGTTTGATCACCCTGCGGTAGGAAGAAGCTTAGGCGAACGATTGTTTGACCTGAAGCAGGGCTCAAAATCGTGGATTTTTCACTCGAGTTCAGCACCATCGCTGCCAGGCTGCGCTGGCCTGAAGATCATATATCGCCGAGCTTTAAACCCTGACCTCCAGGATGAGCTGGCCACCCGCGGAGAGGCACAGACCTTCAAGGACTATGTCCAGTTGTCTGTAACACTGGATAACACTGTAAGGGAGTGCCATTGCCGATGAACCCGAGCAGATTTGATGTTCTCCAATGCAGCCCGCGCACTCTCCCCTCTCCACTGCTGAAAGACGCCGTCGCTCTCAGCAAGGGCTTTGTCTGTACTGTGGGGAGTCATGACACATCCTACGGACCTGCCCCATATGCCCACCTCGTCCGGAGGGCACCCTTAAGGTAGGCCTCTCCACTTTTGTGGCCGTGTCCCCGTCCAATTCAATCTACCCATTGTTGTGCATTGTAGGGGGTTGCAGATAACCACTAAGGCCCTGTTGGACTCTGGCGCAGCAGGTGATTTCATTGACTTCACCTTAGCGCAGCAGTTAAAGATTCCCCTGCAGGCACTTCCCACCCCAGTGGCTGTCCTGGGCGTAAGTTACCCATTGTACCGGACCCTTGACCTTGAGAGTGGGAGTCTTCCACTGGAAAACAATTGATCTACTGGTGCTTACCCACACCAGGGATCCAATGATACTGGGCCGTCCATGGTTACAGAAGCATAACCCCCACATAGACTGGGGTGAAGGAGAGTTTATCTTCTGGTCACCTGCCTGCTTCACTCAATGTCTTGCCCTGCCTTGCCAGGCGTCCCTAGTGGAGAGCTTATAGCCTGAAGATCTGTCCATCATCCCGGCTGAATACAAGGACTTTCTTGATGTCCTTAGTAAGCCTCACTCCTTTCAGCTACCCACTCACCGGGATTGTGACTGTGCCATCGACCTCCTAGAAGGGGCATCTCTTCCTAAGGGTCGCCTCTTCCCCTTATCCCTGCATGAGGAGGAGGGCATGAAAGCCTACATCAAGGAAGGCCTGAGACAGGGTATCATTTGCCCATCGACATCACCCATAACAGCGGGCTTCTTCTTCGTAAAGAAGAAGGATGGTAGCCCACGCCCATGTATCAAATACAGGGACCTTTAATGCCATAACCGTGAAACGCCAGGAACTCCTGCCTCTAATCCCATTCGCTCTAGAAAAACTTTGCGAGGTGACCGTGTTCACTAAGTTATACCTGTGAAGTGCCTATAACCTGGTCCGGATTCGACGAGGGGATGAGTGGAAAACCTCCTTTATCACCAACACAGGGCAGTCTGAATATCGAGTTATGCCGTATGGTCTCGCCAACAACCCATCCATCTTCCAAGCTTTCATGCAGAATATATGAAACCGGTTCGTTATGGTCTATTTGTCTCTCATCTCTCCCATTACCCCTGCCTGCTCTGTCTGCCCTGCTTGTCTCGCCTGCCCTGCCTGTCTGCCTTCTCCTGCCGGCCCTGCCTGCCTCGCCCATCCTCAGTGCCTCGCCCATACTGCATGAATGACCTGCCTCCGTCGACCCCGCTCCCCTGTCATCTTCTCGTCCTGTGTTCTTCCATAGGACTGACCGCACCGGCTCCTGACCTCTGGTGATCTTCCCCACTACGATTCTTGCTCATTGAACTGGCTTTGTTTGTTATTGGCTCTTTAATAAACCCGCTGGTCACTCGCAACCAGGGATCCATCTCCACCTCGCTATCTGATTATTACAGAATACTTTGCCAGCAAAGTATTTGATTATTACATATACAACCTTTGATTGAAGCAAAATAATTATAAGAAAATATAAATTCTTACCATAAAACAAAAATATTTTTGAAAAATATGTGTGCCACAATTATTAGCATCCCTAAAAAGTCCAACTTATCTGTCCTTGTTTTCTCAATCGGATTGTATATTCTGCACTTGGATTTATGACCTAAATCATATCATATTAAATTTGTCTTGAAATTCATGGACCTCTGCCACACTCCATATATTAAGCTTCACTTCTTACACATTTTATGGTGTGTAATCATTCTTATGAAAAAGCATAAAAGTGTAAAAAGTCAAATATTTGGTCAACTTTTACAGCACCGTTTTCAAGAAAATGCACTTTTGGTTACAGTATATAAACCAAGTTTGACAGGCGATTTCACAGGATATAAACTGCTAATTACCCATTACGCCTATAGGGATGTATATAACAGAGATTTGAGTGAAGCTAAGTGGCTCAAATATTTCATCCAATATGCTGTGTTGCCTTGGAAACTTTTTAGATTAATAGGTAAGACGATATGGTCAAGTGACATCACGGAATGCTATGGGGGTAACGCTCCCATACTGACACCGTAAGGTAGGGTGTCAGGCAATAACAAGAATATATTGATGAATATGAATGTCAAGCGAATTTTTTTTTTTTTTTCCCTTGTCGTGTCCGGCCGTTTGGCAAGCAGGATGTTAGTCTGGGTGCCTTATTGTGCCAACACTTTTATTTTGCCAAGTGGAGCTTTGGATTTAAGCTCCTCTTGTTACTTAAGCTATACTCTTTATTAATCAATTATATGTTGTTGCGCATTTAACAGATGAGTTCAATTGATTGTTCATTGATAAAACATTTGACAGAAAACACGTGCTATAACAGAGGTGTATGTATTATATGAAGCATTTTACAGACATTGTTATTTCAGTTGTGGTTTACTTGTCAAAGGTGCATTGATTCCAATCAAGGACTTTGTTTAGCAAGTGGTATGAAATACTTCAAAAGCTTATTGGAAAAATTCTGAGAAATGGCCAAGCAAACTTGGCCCACATAAGAAATAAGCATGTATTTCAAAGTATATGTACTTAAAATGGCAAAGTAAAAGTTGACCAAATTTTATCTATAAATAAGCTATAAGACTTGTTTATGCATTATGAGAAAAAGTTGTGGCCTGTCAAACTTGGCTCATATAACGAAATGCGCATAAAACTATCAATTTTAAAAGGTCACCGTGGTGTGGCATGGTGCTGACAGGAAGGTAACGATCCTCTAATGACACAGAGACAGAGGGGTGTTGTGATAAAAGTCACGCTCAACACCAAGAGGGGAAATTACAAAATAAAGGGGTCAAAAAATGGGTTAACAAACTAAAGAAACCCTGACATGACATGACATGACATGACATGACATGACATGACATGACATGACATGACATGACAAGGGAGCAGGACTAGGGAAACCAGAGTATGCACATATGCAGTGAGATGAACACAGTGATTGACTTTGAAAATGAACAAAGGCAGGCACTTAAATTCACAGGTAACGAGGATTAACAACAGGCAGGTGTGAATCATCAAAAACTTCAACCAAGCAACAAGGCCATGGAACAACAAGATGCAGGTGAAATAACTTATAATTAACAAGAGCAGGAACCAGGGAACCTAACCAACACTAAAGGTTAACAACTACTACTAGGGAAGATGAGGAACATATGGCTATGCAGAACAGAATAGAATGAGGTACAACAGCGTAAATCAAAAGAGGACAAAAAAGCAAAGACAATGATACACAATATCAAACACACAGGAAAAACTGATAATACTTACTGTATGTAGACAGGTGGAGATCATCTTATATTGTTTAGGTATCGGGGGGGGGGTAGGTGGGGTTGTTGTATTTGGTGCCGCCGCTGACCCTGAGTTTGTTCAATTCTCTGTTCTTTGTCTCTCCTTGACAAGCTACCCTATTTCTATTAAAACTGTGCTGGATTAATCCTCCGGTATCTTAGTGTTGTGAGCTGGGTGTCCTGGTAAGGAGGTTGCAACATGTAATAATACTTGCCACCTGCAAATACTGCTTGTCATTTATCATTTCACAAGATGAAGATCCCTGTCTTATACTTCAGCATGTACTGTAGCTCTAGCTCAATTTTTTTTTTTTAACTGAGTGTCTATAAATATGTTTGACAAAACATTAATTTAATATGTATTTTATATGAATAAAGGCAGAGGTGGATATTTCAGGTCCAGAAAGTTAAACTCCAAACCAGGATTTTGTTTCAACCAACCAGTTGAGCTCAGCTGGTTGGTTGAAACAAAATCCTGGTTTGGATTTTTACTTTCTGGACCAGAAATGTCCACCTCTGAATAAATGACATATATGATTATAATGACACGTTCATTTTATATGGATTTTATACGAATTTAGAACTTAAATGTTTGACAGTACATTAGTTTAATATCTATAATAAGGGGCATATATGTTTAATGACACATTAAGTTAATATGCATTGTGTATATTTTTTGAGTGTCATGTAAAGAGCTTGTATGAATTGAATAAAACACATAAGAGTCATGGCTTAGGTGATTGAAGCTGGCTAGATCAACATTATCCAATCATGCACAAGTACAATCAACACTATATAAAAATCCGACTTCTGGATGTGTTTCAAATTAGTCGCTCCGTAACATTTCTGTCTCATTTTATTTGTTGACTAAAGTGTCAGACCATTACTTCAGTGTAATATAAAGTAATATAATATGTATGCACAAATGTATGTAAGGCACAAAGGAGTACAGTGTGCTGAATGGCCAATATGTCATAATGTCTGGTTGTAGGGGCGCAGGGTGAAATGGAAGAGGCTGGCAGTTGCGGATCATTCTGATGGCCTGGGGGTATAGACTCCTCCAGAGCCTGGATGCTCTGGTTCTAACACTCCACTACCACCTGCCAGACCTTGAGAGTGAAGATTTCAGACGTCTGGGATCTTGATGACACTGCTGACCAATCTGCAGATGCTCTTGTCCTGCAGCGAAGGAAGATCTGTCCCTGGGATTGTCCAGGCTAACCTGATCACTGGCTGTAATGACATACAAACAAGCATCTATATCAACTACACCAGAGACCTGTACTACGAAGCGGGGTTACTGGCTTATCGGGGTAACTTGTCAGATTTAAGGTACCACAGTTTAAATGGACTTCAAATTCACTCACTTACATTTTGCCCACACTACCTTAAATCCGACAAGTTATTCCGCTTCGTAGTACAGGCCCCAAGTCTGGAATCAACTAGTTCTGCTGCAACAATGGATTTTTTGTAATCAAGGCTAGTCAAGTGTCTGTCATTTATACAATTTCATTATTATAAGTTGTGTTTTAATTGGGCAATACGAAATATGTCAAGAGAATTTTCATGTGTAGGACAGATTATAGCACAAATGTCACACTTCAGATATTCCTCACAGACGCAGATGCTGGTGTTGAGAGCAGAAGCAGCTAAATTAATATTACACAGGTCCGTAGTTGTTTCTGCTTCATAAGACTCATTTTCCTTCTGATACAAATACACAACACTGGAAAACAAATATCACATATCCAGTAGATGCAGAAATAATCAAATTTAATTATGATTTAACAGAAACTAGATTGTAATTATAATCAAACTGGGAAGCTTAGCTGTAACTGATGTAATGGACAGTGTTCAACTGAAACATGCTAATATGTCATTTATTGTTTATTTGGAAATATAATTTCTCACTGTGTGCCAGGGGAGTAGTTGCAGATAAAATTGTCTGGAGAAGTGATAAAAAGTCAAGAAGTAATTATATTTGCATCCAGATGGGGGCGACAATACCACACAAACTACCTTTCCTTTAGTTAAAACTAGAGATTGACGAATTGTATTGGCCACCTACTGGTACTGAACAATACAGCAACAATCAGCCATCAGCCAAAGGTTAAAAATGAGATATTTACCGCTGAAATACCCTTTAAAATAATGAGCCATATTACTTTACACACCTGCATACTAAACAGTTATAAAGATATCATCTGTATGGAATTGTTGTAACATTAGCAAGAACAAAATGAGACATGCATTTTCCAAACAATCCTCTGCCAAAATTTCACGAGGAGGATCTACTAATAAACATTTCAGCACAACAAATTTCATTTCTTACCTTAAGGCGAGACAGTGCAGAGTATGGAGAGTTTCTGAAAAACTAATCTCCAGTCCACCAGTAATGCAAGAGTTTGATAGCAAAATTAAATTCAGTGCACATAGTGTGAACTCAAAAAATATAGAGTTTTTCACACTTGATGATTAGCCTGTATCTGTTATAAATGTCATTTAATATTTATACAGTTACAAAATATACTGCCCTGGGACTGTCGTTGTATTCCACAGTTGGTGTTTTCTTCCCAAAAATGAATATGAATTTCATATTTGGGACCCTAATTCATTTATTTATTAGGATGGACTGTCCCTTTAAACTTATTTAAGCAGAACCTCCCAAACAATCACTATTGGTGTCTGTGTCAGTTTTCAGTATCGGACAGAAATTTAAGAAGTTAAAACATAATTATATAAGCATCTCCTTAAAGCCTGACACGGCAGAGAGATTTGAGTACAGAAACTGACTGGAAGCAACAACCAGACAGACTGTTCATCTCATGCTTGTAGACACATCGAAACCTGTATACATAAATGTGAATGTTTACTGCCATTGCAGCTTGGTTATGGCACCGAATCTGTGGAATTTTTCTTTTGATCTGTGCTTCATGTTTCTTTGGCAGGATTCATTTGCCTGAAAAGGTTTTAAAATTGATGTACTGTAATTTCATCAGAATATAGCACTAAATAGAGAGTAACTCCACAGTCCACAGCAGATGTACCAGCAGTATGAAGCAGGTTGAATTGAGAAAGGAAGGGAGAGAGAGGGAGGGCTATCAGGATGAAACAAGCTGTGTCACAGTGGAACAAGCGTGTTGTTTTGGGGCAGTAGAGGAGTTTCCTGTTAGACCAGACCTTGGTAGCAGAGTATTCAGTTGAGTCTGTCTCTCTCCATCTGCCATGATGTTACTCTGTTCAGTTCTTCTCTTTTCAGCACTTGTGGGTAAGTGACATAATGTATTTAGTTCTTACCTTTTACTGGGACCGTTTTCCATAAATAAGCTTAATAAGTATATTTAAAGTGAAATATTCTTTTTAGTTTGACTGTTAATGGTTAAAATTACACTGAATCATCTTCTCTACAGGTCACAGTACTGAGGATGCGATTACACCTTTTAAGGACACAGTGTATGTTACAGAAGGTGAAAATGTTACACTCTCCTGTAACTATAGTGGATATGTAAATAACCTACAATGGTATCGTCAATATCCCAGATCAGCACCAGAATTTCTCCTGCTCATTCTTGAATCTAATGGGCATGTACAAAACCAAAAGCCTCGAATGTCTGTTAAACTTGACAAGGACAACAAGCGCGTAGATCTGGAGCTCTCCTCTACAGAAGTGACAGACTCTGCAGTGTACTACTGTGCTCTGAATCCCACAGTGACAGGAAACTCACTGACGCTGTACAAATACCTGAGTGCATCTCTGCAGTTCTTATGGTTATTTCAATTATCAACCTGTGTTTCAATAGTTTTATAATTTTGGAAGCTTAGCTGTCTGTGACTTGCCATTTTGTTAATGAGAATGAGAAGCTCAGCACCATATTGTTGGGAGTGGATAAGCTTCCCAGCACCTTTGGTGTTACCCACCCTCACAGAGGTGTGGGGCGTGAAGGTGATGCTGAGATGCCTGGTCACAGATGTTGCTCCAAACATGATTGCTTATGCAAAAGCAGAACATGTTAGACATACAATAAATGAAACACATTCACTCAGCTTCAAAGTAGACAAGTCAGTTGATGAAATCCCTACCTTTAGTGACATTCAGTCAGAAAAGTCAGAAAAATAGTGGCTATCATTCATACCAGCACCACTGCAAAAGAAAAACTAGCCCAGACACAGGAGAGGATGGACAGATCTGCTCAGGAATATGAGGTAATGAAAGACAGTCTGCCTGTGCTGGACACATTTTACCAGGCCGAAGTCAACCTGTCAGGGGAGAGAAGAGTATCTGCTCCAATAGTCAGGCCCAAAATGAAAAAGCTACATCATCCTATAATGTGTCAAGCAGAAGCCTGACTAGTAACACAGCAGCTGAGTGAGAACCTGGTCAGACATCTCAGGGGAAATTTATCACACCTGGAGTCAATAAGTATGATGACAATG
>JAODLC010000047.1:14322330-14336099 GCA_026781145.1 Hippopotamyrus pictus
GAAGTGTGACATTGACAGGTTACATAATCAGCCAATAAAAACAGGCCATGTGACACATCGATGCTCATTAAAACAACAAATCAGGAAGCACAGCTCAACAGAGCAGGGTGAACAACGGAGTCCATTTCTGTTACCCTCAGTTAGACATGGAGAAGTCATTCATCTTCGTCATCATCACCATCATGACAGGTAACCTTATAAAAATATGTATATGGTCAGCAAATACAAATCACATTGTTGTCAATTAATTTGCCAGCTTTTTTGTTATTGTTTTCTTTTTTTTTTTGTTTTCAGGATTGACTACTAGTGATGACATCAGTCCTGATACACTAGAAATGTCCAGTAAAGAAGGTCAACAAGTGACATTGAGCTGCAACTATAGAACAGACAGTGAATATGTTAGGCTATACTGGTACAGACAGCGCTCTAATCAGAGACTACAATATCTCCTCTTTCAAGAGGCCAGGGCATGGAGTGATAGCGATACCTCAGATAAACGATACAAGTCAGCTGCATCCAGGGACACGACCCATCTCATCATTACCAGTCTTACCATAGCAGACACAGCCATCTACTACTGCGCTCTGAGGGATACACAGTGATCAAAAACTACTGAGATGCTGAACAAAAACCTCATTTGACAAGAGTTTCCTCGCAGTGGGCATCAGAAGTAGCTTCCTTCCCACAATCTGGGATCAGTTCCAGAGCAGCAGATGTTCAGGTATAAAGCTGGTTATTGTAGTTACATCAGTCAGAGGAGCTGATGGCTGAGATACTGAAGTAAACAGAGCAGGAAGTTGCTGTAAATGCAGCCTGTACTGCAATAGAAACTGTTTATTTTTATACATTTATTTAATGTTTTCATCCAAAGCAACATACAAATGAGAAAGCTGGACTAAGGGCCTTACTCTTTCAACAACGGAATTTGATCGCATGCACATTGAGTAACCCCCCCCCCCAACTATTAACTTACTCCATGTCCGGATGAGTATCAGTAGTGAGTGTTGATGTTTCAGACCCATCAGCTCTCATCATTCTCCCTCAGAGCTGTGAATGAGGCTGACGGTCATCGGCCCTGCATGTGTAAAAGGCACCTGGACAGAAACACTGTCCAGTGTACATGTGTGTGAATGACTCTCTGCAGACAACACACAGAGCCCCAGAGTGTGCAAATCATCACTGTGTCATTCACTTTGCTGCTCCTTCGCGATCAGGAAGAAACACAAGCTGTGGTTCCATTAAAGTTTTATGCAAAATTTTAAGCTAATTTTCTGTTAGTCAGCAAAGTTACATTGTGAATACAGTGTATTTCCATTAATGCATATCATGGGAATAATGCCTGTTGTTTATTACCCCAGGATAATACATGACCGTACAGTAGCTTGTACCTTAACACTGGACATACATTCCATGACTGAGTAGCTGTGGAAGAGCTGCAGTACTGTGACAATGTATTTGCCACCATCCTGATCCCCTCTATTTTTTCTGATTCATGACATGTCATTCATCCTGATCTCCAGACAAATTTAGGTTAATTCCCAAAGGACGACCCAAGCAAAGCCAACACACAGTTCAATCAATTCAAAGAAAGAAATTCCCCCTCATCCATATCACCTATATGATATAATAACTGCCCCCTACAGTAAGTCACTCAATCAACCATGAACCAAATCTAAGTGACAATGGGTTCATTACACTAGACATACCCAAGCTTGATTGCTGCTAGCCCTGTTGAATCTACCCATCACTTAAATAGAACCATTCCAGCAATGTAGAGCCAGAAAAAGGGTCTCTAGAAGCAGGACACCATGCCTTGAATCAAAGAACTTCCTAAGACCTGAGAATGAAAAAGATAATATATCTTTATATATAAGAAATATATCAGTCAGAAAGGGGATACAAAGCTCTCTCTAATATGCTTGGACTGCATTGAACCACCATGAGAGTCATCATCTCCAAAGGAAAAAATACTTGTTACAGTGTTTAATCTGCCCATGAATGGCCAAAGCAGAATCAGATATAATCAGATATAGTCACAATTTTACAGACACTAGATAGAAACTACACAATCACACTGGGAAGCTGTAGCTGATAACGTTCATTTTACTGATAATACTGCATAATGGACACCTCTCTAAGCATTCGATTGGAACTTGTTAGCACGTCATTTATTGCTTATTTGGAAAGATAAATCCTCTCTGTGCTGCAATGGGAGCAGATGCAGATAGTTCTTATGTTCTTATAAAATTGATCAGTCTGAAGAAGTGAAAATAGGTCAAGAAGTTGAGTAATTACATTTTCATCCAGATGGGGGAGACAATACAGCAGAAATACCCATTGCTCTGGTTGAAACACTATAAGTACCTCCTTAAAGCATAACACTTCAAAGAGATTTTGGTACAGAGACTGGAAGCAACAACCAGGCAGACTATTTACCTCATCTGTGTAGATAGATACAAGCCTGTGTACATAAATTAGAGAGTTTACTGCCATTACAGCTCAGTTATGGCACAAAAGCTGTGGATTTTTTTGATCATCACTCCATGTATGTTTGGTATGATTCATTTTCCTCTTATTTTATTCTTTAACATGTTCAGATTCCTTCATTTTTTTTCAATGAACTTAATTCTTTTTTTTCTCCAGAATGTAGAGCTGTAGACACAGTGACTCAGTCCATGGAAGACGTGACTGTATATGAAGGAATGAGAGTGACTCTGGATTGTGGATATGACACAATAGGAACCCCGTATCTCTTCTGGTACATCAAATATCCCAATGAGTCTCCCAAATACCTGCTGAGAAGGAGTGAATATGGAGATCATGATGCTCCAGGCTACAAGGAGAGATTTAATGCCATTTTGGACTCAAGTGCAAAAACTGTACCTTTAACAGTACAGAATGTGCAGCTGTCAGACTCTGCTGTGTATTGCTGTGCTCTGAGGCCCACAGTGAGAATAACCTTCTCACACCCTCTACAAAAACACCTGGGACATAAAGAATGTGACATAACAGAGAGAGAAGGTTCTCACACAGATTTAAATCCATCCACCCATTTTCCAACCCGCTTATTCTACTGGGTTATGGGGGGTCCGGAGCCTATCCCGGAAGCAATGGGCACAAGGCGGGGAACAACCCAGGACAAGGGGCCAGCCCATCGCAGAGCACACTCACAATGTAATAACTCCAATCAACCTCAACATATTTTTGGACTGTGTGGGGGGGACAGAGTACCCAGAGGAAACTCCACGATGACACAGGGAGAACATGCAAACTCCACACACATGTAAACCAGGCAGAGACTAAAACCCAGGTCCCAGAGGTATGAGGCAACAGTGCTAACCACTGCACCACCATGCTGCCCACAGATTTGAATGCATTATGAAAATATAATAAAAAGACAGTAAAGTAATATGTGGTTAATTTATTCTGTTACTACCATTTTATACTACTAAAGAAACACCTGGATCTATTATTCATTGTAAGTTTCTCATATTCAACAAAATTTCAAATTTGTTTCAGTGTGGATACAGACAATGTCCATCTGAATCTCATGAATCAGTAGAATTTGAACCTCAAGCCTCAAACCAGCGATCAGTTAATACCCAACAAAATTTTACCAAGATAGCAGCAACAAAATGATAAAAAGAAAGTGAGAGAGAGAGAGAGAGAGAGAGAGAGAGAGAGGGCTATAAGGGTGAAACAAGCTGTGTCACAGTGGAACAAGGGTGTTGTTTTGGGGCAGTAGAGGAGTTTCCTGTTAGACCCGACCTTGGTAGCAGAGTATTCAGTTCAGTCTGTCTCTCTCCATCAGCCATGATGTTACTCTGTTCATTCCTTCTCTTTTCAGCACTTGTGGGTAAGTGACATATTGCATTTAGTTCTTAGCTTTTATCTGTGTCATTTTAATTAATGAGCTTAATGTGCTTATTTTAATTGATTAATCTGACCATTTATGGTAAATATTGTCCTGAATCATCTTCTCCACAGGTCGCAGTACTGAGGATGCGATTATACCTTTTACTGACACACTGCATGTTACAGAAGGTGATAATGTTACACTCTCCTATAACTATAGTGGATTTGTAAATAACCTACAATGGTATCGTCAGTATCCCAGATCAGCACCAGAATTTCTCCTGCTCATCATGGAAAGTACAGGGTCTATACCCTACCCCAAGCCTCGAATGTCTGCTAAACTTCACAACAAGGACAAGGAGAACAAGCGTGTAGATCTGGAGCTCTCCTCTACAGAAGTGACAGACTCTGCAGTGTACTACTGTACTCTGAATCCCACAGTGACAGGAAACTCACTGACGCTGTACAAAAACCTGACTCAGCAGTTAAAACAGGTATTTTAATTGTAATTTTGGAAGCTTAGCTGTGTGTAACTTGCCATTTTGTTAATGAGAATGAGAAGCTAATATTGTTGGGAGTGGATAAGCTTCTCAGCACCTTTGGTGTTACCCCCAGTGGGCCTGCTGTAATCTCTGCCCTCCAATCTGAGGAGCTGAACTTCTCCCTCAGCAGCTCAGCCCATAACTTAGGTGTTACCTTAGACACATGTCTCTCATTGAAACCATATGTGGATGCAGCCCCAGCACTGAGCTTCCTACAGCCACATAACATTTCCAAACTCCAGGGTTATCTAACTATTCAAGACACTGGGAAACTAATACATGCTTTTGTATACAGTAGGTTAGACTGCTGTAACGCTGTCTTATCTGGGAGCACAAACATTAAACATACATTAAACATCAAGCAGCATATTTAAAATACAGCAGCTTGTCAAACCAGTAGCAAGAAATTTGAATACATAACCTCTGCTCTAGTACCCTACACTGACTTCCTGTTATATTCAGGAATGACATCAAAGTTCTACTTACATATATTCAAAGGTCTAGCCTAATAGAATTGATTCATGTGCACATGCTGCATCATACATTCAGATCACAGAATGCAGGCTTCCTTGTCTTTCCAGATATAAATAAAGTAAAAGCTGCTGGTAAAGCCTTCTGCTACAGGAAAGCCTTCTGCTACAGGAAAGCCTTCTGCTACAGGAAAGCCTTCTGCTACAGGGCCCCTATATTGTGAAATGGTTTGGCAGCCAGTGTTCAAGATGCCAAATCGGTTCCAGTCTTTACATTTCGACTGAAGACCTATTTACATCAGTTTAGCTTACCCACAACACACAACACACTGTAGCTATGGCTTCTGGTGCTGCTGCATATGCCCTTTTGGTCTATTGTGCCTGTCCATTAATGTGTATGTGAATGTTCTGACCACAGAGGTTCCCTGCTTTCCTTCCCACATGTTCTGAAGGTGCCCAAGGAGGGCATCATCTAATCTGCAATGGGATCAGTCCTGTGGAAGTGAGACATTGTGGGTACAGCCTTCAATCTACTGACTCACACAGGCCGGTGTGGAGAGCTGACCCACTGATGGACTTTGGATTTGACTATGACCTCAGTTTACACCTTGCTTTTACAGTAGCATGTGGGGGGTGAGCAACCCAGTTGACGTCGGACCGTCAGAGGTTTAATGTTTCCTCTAAACTTGAGAGTGAGTTTTTGGTCATCTAGCTTTCTGTCTTTTATTCTTTTTGCGTCTTCTCTTTTCACAGTTTTGTGTATTATTCTATAAATTACACTGCAATGTGTCACAACACACCCATATAAAGTTCCATGGGGTGACTCTGTTATAAAGGGTCCTATATAAAAATAAACTGAATTTAATTGAATCAGCCCCCCCTGTTGCTCATCTCCCCTTCTCACCCCATCTCATACGTATTTACAGATCACACAAATTAACCCTCTGAATCTCTCAGAACAGGAGTGCACTCACTCAATCATCCCTAACTGCTTTTACTTATAACTTAACTATTTTAAAGTGAATAATTAGTGACACCACACTCCCAGCAGGTCAATTAGTTTGTTAGAGCGAAGGATGGTAAAATGAGGCTTTCTGAAGCAAAGAGGCTTAAAGTGATTCGATTGTACTTTAGTGACATCTACTGGTAAAAGTAAATTAGCGGCCGAGTCAATGATCATGAACCATAGACATAATGATCCCATGATAATAAAAAAGTATCAATCCAGTAACCAGCTCACATTGTAACATAACCAGCAGTTAATCTCTCTAGAATATTTTTTACTGTTGTAATCATGCCCTTATGTATTATCTTTTATGCCCTGTGTTAAGATGTCTATGATTAATAGGATGTCAGACATGCTCTGTTACATACTCTTTCCAGGTTATAAAGGAAACTTGTTTTATTTGACTTACTGTATATTTTCATTTATTGCTGTTCACTCAACTTTCCAATGCTTAACAAAAAAAAAAATAAAAAAAATCTGCAGTATATGAAATAAAAGGAAACATAGTAAAAACTCGTGGTGTATAAAATCTTTTGACTGGTAGTATACATCCTCACTACTGACAATCTAAGATCCTGCGAAAGTTTTTCTAACTCTGGACTTAGGTTACATGTCTGGGTTACTCAGAAATCGACGGAAAGACAACTCCTGATCACATTCCCGTCATTGATCAGATACAGGCTGATTCACAACAATATACCGCGCTAGCATCAACAAATTTAGTAGAATTCGTCCCACCTCAGACTCTTTTTCGTTTTCAAAATGGCGACCGGCGTGAAACACGCAAATAGGCAGACAAATACAAAGTGTTTGCTGGGGGAGATTCTAAGTGAACATTCTCACCTGAGCTTCACTGAACAGAGCATAAGTCCTACACAGCAGGGCTGAAGCTGACTGTGTTTGGCCTGGTTCCTGTTCTCTGGGTTCTGTTCATGGGTCCCTCTGTACCTGGAGTGTTTCCTTCTGCGTTATGTTGGTATATAATAATGGCTAGCTTTTAAAAATCCACCTTATCGCTGTCCATTCTGATTAGATCAAAATAGCAGAGTGAATCTGGTGCTGGATATAACCTCCTCACCTACTCAATCCATGCATACAGTAACAGGGAGGATTAAATAATTCACAAGTAAATATTCCTTTAAAAAAAAAAAATTGTAATGACTCTCAGGGCACCGCTAACTTAGCTACACCTGCAATTAATGGTCCACATTAACAGCAGATAACCTAGTTAACAGAACTCAACAAGATGCCAATTTCTACTAGTAGACTTAAAATTTTGAATATCAATCCTGACAAAAAAAAAAAAAATTAAACCAGACGTATCAAAATAATAACTGAGTGAAACAGGGGCAAGCAACATCTCCACAAATATTTTATGGATGATCTCAGTAAGCCATGTTACAGTACAATCAAGATCAAAATCATATAAAGAAAATCCATGCATATGGTATATTTTGTATATGGTATATTATTGAATATGTATATTTGATAGAAGACTATTTATATTATTAATTATATTATAGAATATTTCTGCGAGAGAAACAAACACCAATCTTAACCTCTTCTGGTGGGGGCAGAGGAAAGAGAGAGGGCACAAAAGCAGGGAGGCAACACTGATCTGTGTAATCGGAATGATTCTTATTAGTCGGAAGTAGTTTTTAATTAAATTTTTTAAATATATATATTTAATATTGAGTTTCTCCTGAATTAGGTCTTACTTAAATTAATAGGTAAAAGCATGACCCAGTATTATCAATTCCACTTAAGAATTCATTTACTTAAGTTAAAGAGTGTACAATTAATTTGCGATATATTACAGGCACACGCACAAAATCATTTTTACAATATGGACTATCAAAAGAGTCAAGCAGTTATTATGTTTGGGTAATTATATTAGTAACCTGATGGGGGCGACATGACAGCACAAACAGTCATATTTCTGGGTCAGATGCTGTCATTTAAGCACCTCCTAAAAGCCAGACACTGCAGAGAGCTATAGGTACAGACACTGGAAAGAGCAAGACTGATTCATCGTGTACATAGTCTTAAATGTTCATTGCCTCCATTATGGCACAAAGACTGTGGATTTTTCTAATCATTACTCCATGTTTCTTTGGTATGATTCATTTCGCTCCTTCTTCTCAAAATCGTTCAGATTCCTATGTAATGTTACTAATAACATTAATTCTGTTTTCCCCAGAATGCAGAGCTGAAGATAAAGTGACTCAGCCCACTGGAGATGAGATTGTTTCTGATGGGAAATCAGTGACTCTAAACTGTAGATACGATACAAAAGACTCAAGGCCAGATCTTTTCTGGTACATCCAATATCCCAATGAGTCTCCAAAGTACATTCTCAGACAGAGTACATATGGAAATCATACTGTTCCAGGCTACGAGAAGAGATTTACTGCCAGACTGGACCAAAGTACAAACACTGTACCTTTAACTGTACAGAAAGTGCAGCTGTCAGACTCTGCTGTGTATTACTGTGCTCTGAGGGCCACAGTGATATGAAACTCTCTGATGCTGTGTAACAACCTGACTGTAGCTTAGAAATTAATAAGGTTCTTTTATTTACTAAACAGTGTATGTATTATTTACCTTATACTGATTTTTTTTACAGCATATCAATAATTTTGTCATTTTAAAAACTTGCCTTATTCTACATTTACATCAAGCAGTGAATCGTTAACAAGTAGAAAGGGGGCCGTCAGAATGACAGTAATGTTTTCCCCTCAAAGTCCCCTCACCCCCTCTGCCTATATAATCCTTTTGCCTCCTCAACCACTGCAATTTACAGAAGTACTGGACAGATTGACTGCAAATGTGAAAGTCAATAAATCTGGGTTTTCCCCGAATACAGAGTCCTATTCCTGACACATAATTCTGAAACCTATTAATTTATTATACATTCCACCTACATGCCGAGTTGTACAATCCTTACCCACTAATTAGGTGCTTACCTGTGTTTCTTTGTATACATATTAATGTCCATGTCTTAAAATGTCATTAATAATATTCAAATTTTATTAAATATTTCTATATTATTTATCTTTCTTGCGCACAATGACCGACATTTTCCGTGACCTGACAGTAGGAAGTGTCAGAGTGTGAGGTCCCATAAGCCTATGGAGCCCAGTTAGCTGCTCCGATCAGTAACACCTCTGCAGTTCCCTTTGCAAGCCTGTCTGCCCTCACACCCAGGTCTTGTTCATTTAGTGTCATTACTGAGAGCTCCTTCTTGTGTCTTCCACCCAGCCCTGACCTGCCCTTTCTTCTTTTGCAGGAGCCACGGACAGGTTTTATTTATTTTATTTTTTTGCAGGCACATTATACCACCTGCGATGGGCTGGCCCCCTGTCCATGGTTGTTCCCTGCCTCATGCCCGTTGCTTCCAGGATAGGCTCTGGACCCCCCGCGACCCAGTAGGATAAGCGGGTTGGAAAATGGATGGATGGATGGATTATACCACAGCGTGCAGATTGTTTGGTTTAACGTCCCCACAAAATACTAAATAAAGCTCACCAAATCCCTAAAATATGCTTGCATGCAACTTTTTGTGCGCTCAGTTTGCTACTTCAAGCACCTGGATAAATTTTTAATTCAGTTAAACTTAACCTTTGGGTTATTTGTGTTCTTGCCAGAGAAGATCTGGAATGAAGTGTGTGAATACTATGGGTTTTATAGTAGTAAATAGATTTGCTCAAATAATACATAATATGTCTCCCAATCCAACTTGTTCTTATTCTGACATACCTGGCACTTGACCTAAGTTTCAACCAATTCTAAGGAGGAAATTACGCATTTCTGTATACTCATGTAATTCTTATTTCTGCGCATGGTAATAACCAATACATGCATCTCTGAGCCCAAAACTAAAACATGATATTGTGGCACTTGCACAATTGTGGCAAATGCAGTTACCGCAGCAGCAGGAACGAAGCGAGGCGAGATGCTTTCAAACAGGACATGCTCTTCAATTGTAAGCACTAAGCACAAGTATCAACCACAAGTCCAACTGACATAACGGGGAAAATGCAGGGAGGTCTGACGCGGGGCATGGAAACGCTATGAACTGGCAGATCGGACCACCCACGGGTAAACACACTTATATAAGGCAGAGACACAGCACAAGTGTTTAAAACAATAAATACAAGAGCGGCCAGAGGGATTTGGAGCTATTCTTCATGCAGAACAGCGGCCAGGTCACCATGTCATGCTGGTGGAGAAAAACATTTCCCAACTCGCTCGTAAAAACACCCCAAAGTGGCTCAATAGTATTCAGATCTAGTGACTGTGCAGACCATGGGAGATGTTCAACTTCAATTTCATGTTCATCAAACCACTCTGTCACCAGGCTTGCTGTGTGTATTGGTGCATTATCACCCTGATACATGGCACCACCTTCAGGGTACAATGTTTGAACCACTGGGTGAACGAGGTGCTCCAGGATGGTTCAGAAGTCAGTGACAGTGACGCGCCGATCTAGAACATGTAGTGGGCCTAGAGAATACCATGATATTGCAGCCCAAATCATCACTGACCCACACATGTGCTGCACTCTGGGTACGCAACAGTCTAGGTGGTAAGCCTCTTTGGGGTGCACTGTGGGTACGTAACAGTCTGGGTGGTAAGCCTCTTTGGGGTGCACTGTGGGTACACAACAGTCTGGGTGGTACGCCTCTTTGGGGTGCACTGTGGGTACATAACAGTCTGGGTGGTAAGCCTCTTTGGGGTGCACTGTGGGTACACAACAGTCTGGGTGGTAAGCCTCTTTGGCCTTCTGCACACTATAACTCTCCCAGATGTGGGAAAGACACCCCCTTTGAAATTTATTCTCTTGAGGTTTTTTAATGGACATAACATACTTTTTGGTGTCATTTAGTTACCATTTACATGTTTACATGTTTACAGGGCTCATACGGTCATAAAAATCCAGGAATTAATCATGCAATTAAGGAATCACATTTTCCAGACCTGGAAAAGTTATAGAAAATGAAAAAAAAAACAGAAAATTTTACAAAAATCTTGAGATATTTGAAATCAGTGTTTTGTTTTTAATAAACATTCACAATGTTTTTTTGCACAGTAATTTGATTATATTTCCCACGTTCACACTGGTCTTCAGTATGTGAATATGGAAGGGCAGTTCGGGCAGGAAACGTGAAACAAAATACGTCTCAACGCGGCATTTTTTCCCCTCTAGACTGTCAGGATGAGCGGCTGGCTGAGCCCGCCCTCTGACCTGTCTCTGCTCGGCAAGCAGCCATTGCTGGCCATTCTGCCCCCCCAACCCTTCGCTGTCTCTTGCTTTTTAGCCCTGGTATGTTCTCCCTGTTCCCTGGACCCCTGTGTAGCCTAACGAGTTAAGCATGCTGCTCAGAAGCTTCTGGTTGAGGGTTTGGGTCCAGCCTCACTGGTTTCATTTGTGTTCTGTTCCCCCCCCCCCCACTAGTGTTTGTTATTAGGTACCATTGCTTCCCTGGTGTTTGTTAAGAGTTATTGTCCAGTGCTCATTTATTGTAGTTCATTCCACCTGTTGCCTGATTGGTTGTTTTTGATTCACACCTGCCCTATGTTAGTCCTCAGTATCATTGTTTCATGGTCTTTGTTGTGGTCATTGTTGTTGTTTTTTTTTTCGTTTTTGTTCCCAGTGTGTTTAGTTAGTTCTGTTCCTAATAAACCCCTCTGTCTCACAGCCACTAGTGGATCGTCGCTTCATTCTACCCACACCATGCTCTGCATCTGTAACATAGACACAGTATTTTTTCTGTTGCAGTACGCTTTACCATGTCCCTCACTATTCCCTCGAGTTCTCAGCGTGACATTTCAGCAGTTCTTATAATCACTACATAGGTAGCAGAGGTGTTGAAAAGATCATTTCTTTCTATGCTGCAATGGGAGTAGATACAGATTAAATTGATAAGTCCGAAGAAGGGAAAATAAGGAGTCAAGAAGTTTGAGTAATTACTTTTGCGTCCAGATGGGGGCGACAGTACAGCACAAACATCCATTCCTCTAGTTTAAACGCGATCATACTGTATAAGTACCTCCTTAAAGCTTGTCACTGCAGAGAGATTTGGGTACAGAGACTGGAAGCAACAACCAGGCAGACTGTTTACCTCATCTGTGTAGATAGATACAAGCCTGTGTACATAAATTAGAGAGTTTACTGCCATTGCAGCTCAGTTATGGTGCAAAAGCTGTGGATTTTTTTGATATTCACTTCATGTTTCTTTGGTATGATTCATTTTGTCCTTATTTTCTTCCATTTAAATGTTTTTATTTCTTTATTTTTTTTTTTACAGTTAACTTATTTCTGTTTTCTCCAGAATCTAGCGCTATAGACACAGTGACTCAGTCCACAGATGACGTGACTGTATATGAAGGAATGAGAGTGACTCTGGATTGTGGATATGAAACAACAGCAACCCCGTATCTCTTCTGGTACATCAAATATCCCAATGAGTCTCCAAAGTACCTGCTGGGATGGTTTGGATCAGGAGCTCCTGTAAATGCTCCAGATTTTGAGGGGAGATTTCATGCCAGTCCGAACAAAACTATGAAAACTATACCATTAACAGTGCAGAATGTGCAGCTGTCAGACTCTGCTGTGTATTACTGTGCTCTGAGGCCCACAGTGAGAATAACCTTCTCACACCCTCTACAAAAACACCTGTGCTTGAAAATGGAATAAAAAACATTACAGTAATATGTGATTAATTTATTCTGTTACTATCATTATATACTACTTTAGCAGCAACTGAGGGGTGACATGATGGTGCAGTGGTTAGCACTGTTGCCTCACACCTCTGGGACCTGGGTTCGAGTCTCCGCCTGAGTTACGTGCGTGTAGAGTTTGCATGTTCTCCCTGTGTCGTCATGGGGTTTCCCGCGGGTACTCTGGTTTCCCCCCACAGTCCAAAGACATGCTGAGGCTGTTGGAGTTACTAAATTGCCTGTAGGTGTGCATGTGTGAGTGAATGGTGTGTGAGTGTGCCCTGCGATGGGCTGGCCCCCTGTCCAGGGTTGTTCCCTGCCTCGTGCCCGTTGCTTCTGGATAGGCTTCGGACCCCCCGCGACCCAATAGGATGAAGCGGGTTGGAAAATGAACGAGTGAAACAACTGAATCCATTATTCAGTGTAAGTTCTTAATATTTCAAATTTGTTTCAGTATGGATACAGACAATATCCAGACAATATCCATCTGAATCTCATGAGTTTTCAGTTTCACTGACATCCACCTCAAACCAGCAATCAGTTAATATCCAACAAAATTTTAACAAGCTATTTTTCATTCATCAAACATTTTTTATACATTCCCTTCTATAAATGATTACACAACAAATGTAAGGATTATACTGTATATTCATATACTGTAAGAGACTAACAATCCTGATATTTCCTACTGTACTCAGAGGACAATATCCCAGCATGCTCGTGGGCAAATGTAAATAGCCCCTGTGTGTAATTGTAAATAGCCCCTGTGTGTAATTGTAAATAGCCACTGTATTGCTATTGTTGTTCTTCTTCCTATGGTTATCCTTACCTTCCCGATCGTGGCGTGTATGTTTGCCCATGTCTTGTGTGCACCCTGTCCGAACCTCCCCTGTTTGTAGCTTGTATAACTCTCTCCCACCATGTGTGCACCTTACAGTTCAGCGTCTGACCACCTCGTGCTTCCGTTGTGTGTATTTGGGTTCGGTGTTCATTGAGTGTCTGGTAATAAAGAGATGGAGGGAGAGAGGGAGGGAGGGAGGGAGGGCTGTCAGGGCAAAACAAGCTGTGTCACAGTGGAAAAAGCGTGTTGTTTTGTGGCAGTAGAGGAGTTTCCTGTTAGACCCGACCTTGGTAGCAGAGTATTCAGTTCAGTCTGTCTCTCTCCATCTGCCA
>JAODLC010000047.1:14371766-14383325 GCA_026781145.1 Hippopotamyrus pictus
CACACACACACACACACACACACACATACACACACACACACTCTGAAGGTAATTGTGCTTCTTCTATTGATCAGGCTTCTCCCAGAAATCCACTAAGAGCATAATTTACACATTGGTTACCGCCAATACAATAACCAAAAACAGCCAGGAAATCACAATAGAGCATCTCCGAGTTATCATCATCATAATGTGAAAAAACATAATATTTTATAACAGAATTCTATGCACTTTAAAATCATTGCTGCATTACCCATGTTTTACATATACCACATTCTGTACGCTGAATCACTTTAAGGTTTTATTGACTTCTGCATATCACAGTAAGTGGCCATTCCCCTATCAGTCTGTACTTCAGCAAACATAGTGAACAGCCCTGCCTTTCATCCCCAGCTGAACAGGTCTAATTTACCTCTAATCTGACCTCATATTCTCCATCAGCTACACCCGACGCAATCAGCATACAGGCCCCCTTTTGTAATGGAACGACTGAAACTGTAACTAAAATGCTCTGACCGTTAGGAGACCAGAAGGATATTGGTTCAATTTCCAATGTTTTGCTAAAGTCAAAACTAAACCAAGTAAAACCAAGAGTTTCATTCATCTTTTCCAACAAATACTCCACACTTTAAGACATAATATTCATTAAACTTACTTGATCCTGCATAAAGATGGGTCCCATTTCCAAACAGTAATGTCCCATAGCTTCCCGTACTCACACTACGGTTTTTTCAATACTAGAAACCTCTCCACCCTGACCACTCTTAAGGAACATTTGATGTGGATGGATGGAAGGGAAGTAATAA
This sequence comes from Hippopotamyrus pictus, assembly GCA_026781145.1. Classification (NCBI taxonomy): domain Eukaryota; kingdom Metazoa; phylum Chordata; class Actinopteri; order Osteoglossiformes; family Mormyridae; genus Hippopotamyrus; species Hippopotamyrus pictus. Next base: position 14,372,570 of record JAODLC010000047.1, read on the forward strand.
ATAAATGACCTCAAACACCACCGACTACGACAATCATATCCCATCCATCCATCCATTTTCCAAGCCGCTTATCCTACTGGGTCGCGGGGGCAATCATATCCCCTTACTGATAATATTCACCATTTATTGCTAGAAGATACTGTAGTTTTATCCCTCTTAATAATATATCGTCATACACACTGTGTTAATCCCTACACTTCCAATATCATTCTCACTAGTCAATAAATATTTGATACACCTGTGAATCGGTTTATCACTGTGACTATATAATGATATACTCACTATTTTCAACGATTAGTTTAGTTCCTGATCCCAATATGAGTTTCCAGTTGCCTGTCGTTGAAGTCACACAGTGTGTAGACCTTGGACATTAACCCTATGTTCATCAAAGTCAAATTAATCTGGTAAATTTGCTGTGAATGGAATCATATTTAAAACAACTATAGCTACTACAATGAAAAGTATCTTATGGATAAATTTTACTTATTCGCATATTTCTGGACAGACAGCATCACCACTGACAAACAGCCTCCACCAGTACTTAACAAATACGCACCCTGACCCATGTTAGAGCAGTTTGAAGGTTTGTTTCAACATCAGATTCTCTTGTCGGACACACATTCCACTTTTACCCTTTGAATACAGTACATGGTAACAGGTTCTGCTGCATGTTATTAATCTAGCAGTCTATAGGTAAGTACATTTTGTAAGGGCACTGGCCCATGTGGGATCTGATCTAGAACTTTCTGCTCACACACCTCTTGCTGCTAATTTGAGAACTGAAAATGGTTTGATACACACAAATTAGTTATCATTAGATATCATCTCGCATTAAGCACTTAATGTGAAGTATTATTTTAACCTGGGTCCAAAATCTTTGGTATGAGGCTCAGGCTACAAAACGATGATGATGTATTTCTTTAGAACATGTGACCATCTTGTGTCTTTGAACACCAGTGACATTAAGGAACATTAAAATCTTACTCAGTTCCACAGAGAGCTTGGTTCCACGCCCAAAGGTCACTTTGAATGATCCATCACTCACACTGCCACACAGAGCTTAGCAAAAACATACTTCCATTCAAGTTTCAAACTCCTTCCACAAAAACTGTGTTTCTCAAATAACACCACCATTTTGGTGATCTCCATTGCTACATAACTGGAGTTAATAATGTATTTTTACACTGATTCGATGAAGCATTATCACACTGATTCGATGAAGCATTATTACGCTGATTTCATTTGACTAAAGCTTTTCTTATTATTTCCAGAATGGACTCAGGACCGAAAGTGCTTTTTAACGTTCAGCTTTCAGTGTTTTAGAAAGTCAATCAGTAATATATAAACACCAGGATAAAAAAAACTCCATCATACACTTAAGATCAGTTACCCATCACAAATATGAAATAAGCGTAACAGAAAAAGTTAACTTTTTATTTACTATTAATAACACTTACTTGTCCGTACCCAAACTTGGGTTCCTGATCCAAATGTTATCTTGTAGTTGTTAGTCACACAGTGAGGTTATGCAGCTCAAAAACCGCACATCTCAAAGCAATTGTGTTTACCAAATAGAGTGTTTTACCACGGGACATTTTCATTATCTAAGATCACATCATACACCACAAGCTATACTCATCTGAATATATTTGCTGAATTTAAAGTGGAATGTAGAAAATAGTTCACATGATACACTTATAACCAATTTTAATTCATAATGAAACACATTAAAAAGCTCTGCACTTCCTGGAAAGAGATTCATTCTGATAATTCTGAATTCCTGTAATAGTGAGTCCAAGATATAAACACCAGTAAGATTTGTTCCTGATATTGATGCGTACTGCAAACTTAGGCACAGACAACACTAAGGATGATTTCATCGAAATGTAAACCATTTACTAGGGATATCTGAAAAATGTGGGCGGTTTGTGTTCAGTAGGATCACAGAAAAATGTGCGTTGGTAGCTTAGATTTAGCTTAAAGGCTAAATGGATGGGCGAATTAAACCTCAGCTTGCTCTCATGGACAGTAAGATGGGGGAGGTGAACATTTGCCCACAGGGATCAATATAGTATCGTTATTGTTGACTTATACTTTGTACATAAACTGTACATCTATTCTTCTGTTATTATTACCTTGTGCCTATGGTCAACAGGTTAACTACCTCATTATAACAAATTAAAATATTATAACTAATTATAGCTATACCTCACACAGGGCTGGGCCATAACTGTCCACCCAGAATTATTACTTTTGTCACAAATACATTAATGGCTAAAACACTAATGACATATATGGTTTATTAATAACTTGAAGAAGCTACTCACTTGACTGAATCCAGACTTTTGTTCCAGACCCAAAAGTTATCTTGAAAAGTTATTCTCATTCACACAGTAGGAGAACGAGGGTCAAAAACCAAAAGTGCTCTGCTCAAGTCTTTATGGAAAGACACGTTTTAAATAAATCAGCTTCCGCCATATAATTATGGCTAATTGGTATAAACAATAACAGCAAAGACCGTATAAACCCTGCATGATTTCTCATATAAGTCCAATATCAAAAATATCCACTCCACCTTTCCCATCTTTAATTATCAGGCTGTAGTAAAGGTATAGATACTACCTTGTTATGTCATCTGTGTTTTGGATGAATTCATCCTAGGCACTGAACCAACAACCTTCTGGCTGCAGGCTGCCATTCACAGTCCACTAATTAGCCCTGCCCTGGTCATTTTCAGTAAGAAAGAAATATATCTGTAATGATTAAATGAAAAGCAACTTCTTACTTGGTTCTACCAGGAGTCTGGTCCCACTTCCAAAGGTCATTTTCACTCCCGCATTCACACAGTGACACAGAGCTCAGCGAATACAGCAGGACCCTACCTGCCCAGCCTGGATTCCCTGGGAGACCAGGCTCCTGGTCCCTCAGCACTTAGCTGCCATGCTTCTTAATAACCAAACGCTGATCTACATAGTCAGCCTGACCATCTCAGCAATCGCACACCGAGACAGAAGCCATGAAATCCGGGGACATATTTGGCAGATTAACAGCTCTAGTTCCAGGTCTTAATACGAGTTTGTTATAGTTCACCCACTACTTTACTCCACTGCAATAAATTCACACAGGAATATTTCTGCAGAAACGTAGCCTATTTGTATGGATTTATCTGGGAAGTGTTCACACCATGTGATGACCACCAGAGCTGGGAGCAAGCAGTACACAGATATACACGGCCAAATGTTGATGATCAGTATTAAAAAGAATGACTGACCTTTTCATGCAAGATACAAACTTTTTATCACAGTAAATGCACATTCATCCACAGGGCAGCTATTCCTGATGGAGTTATATCAGTATCAGTGTCAGTATCCTCCCCAGGTCAATCACTATATGCCCAACACCCAGTCATCCCAGTATTTTAAATATACACCTGGACATAAATAATCGGACTTACTTGGCAAAATGATTAACTTGGTTCCAGAGCCAAATACAATCTTGTTGTAGTCATTCACACAATGACTCTGTCTGTTGCAATAACTTCCTATGGCAGATTTCCTAATCTAAGTCATATATGCTCATATAACTGGGTATTTAAAATAAGAGAAGTGACCACATGAATTTGTTTCATCTAATTATTAAAAACATTTGCATAGACAGGGTTGTAAACCCCAACTGATCTTGGAGACCTCTGTCTTTTACTCTTAATTTCCCTTATTGACCTATGGATCTATACAAATACACGTCATCTTCGACTTTGAAAAATCACACAGTAATTTTCTTCCAGCACATTAAAAAACACACATAACTACTGCAATGCAAGTTCCTGCAAAGGTATCCCACCTGCACCATTCAGTAAGTATTAAGTGGGGTTAACAGTCCAATCTAATGCATCCAAAGACAAAAGGTCAAATTTATTTTTTATGTTTTTCAGTTTTTATCAAATGTATCTTAGCTTATGAAAGACTCACTTGATTGAACCCAAAGCTGTGTTCCAGATCCAAACATTATCTTGATGCTATTAGTGTTCACACAGCACAATGGTGTGATTTCAAAACTGTACAGTATCATAGTTTCTGCATCTATGCTTCCACATTTGCCAGTTCCCATAGGATAATCCCCATTTTCCTGAGTAAGTCTAATTAAACCCACAGTCCAATGAAAGCCTCAGATGAGCAGTGTAATAGGAGCATCGTTTATCAACTTATTGAATAACTACATAGAAATTGTCAAGTATCTTCCTTAATGCCGTGTACTACAATAGATTACAATACAATACATTACAATAGATTTTCTTTCTTACTTGATTCCACAAACAGCTTGGTTCCTCTTCCGAAAAAGAGCTTATATCCGTCATTCACACTGTCAGAAGGAGCTCAGCAAAAACACCCTTTAGTAAAGTCAGCCACGATGCCCCACGGGCAAAATGAAACCTACTGTATACTGAACAACAACACTGTTAAGCCTGTATATCAGTTCACCGCTGTGAATATTACATGTACAAAGTCATACTCACTAGGCTGAATGGTCAGTTTAGTTCCTGATCCAAATACGAGTCTCCTGTTGCCTCCCCCAGCAGTCACACAGTGTGGGGGCCTTGGACACTAACCCCATCCTCACGCTGTACACCAAACCTTCATACTTTAGTTCAATGCCACGTTACATCACTATTTATTACGAGTCACATTTATTAATAATCCGTGATTAATTTTAAACCCGCCGCCTGACTAAACCCTTCTGGTCTGATTCAGTCTGTGTTCTGATCAGATGCCACAAATGAGTCATCAACACGAGATGCATTAATAGAACTTAAAGAGGCTAATATCTGCTTGCATCACATATCAATAGAATATAAAAACATAAATTCTGATACAATACGTATTCATTTCTTTGTGCTTGGTTCCAACGAGAGCCAGAGTTCCAATGGCAAAATTCAAATTTAAATTCACACTGTCACACAAAGGTCAGCTAACACATCAGAGCTGCTTGCTACACCACCCTGAGTGATCTCGGTTTCATTTTCATTATTATTTCCTCATAATTATTATTAATATTGACATGTTAAAAATGCAGAGTTTTATCACAGTTCCTGGCATATATCACAGACGCATATTTACAATGACCTCTCAAGCTTATTTATTAGGCTGAATGTGCTACAATGATTTTTCTCACAGTAAATTTTCCCCCCGTTCCTTCCAAGCTCTTCTAGTCACACCCCATTTTAATTTCCATGCATTTCCAGTGTCCATGTGGGATAAAGCAGATTTCCTTTTCAGTTGAATTAATTGCGTAACAACTACAGTGCAATTTATTAGACTAATAAATTTCAACCATCTGTTAGTCTTGTGATTTAAAACTCAGACAATTTACCCAGTAATACATTTAAGCACAAACCAGAACTTATGTACAAAATGTATAAATTAGATTTGAAGAAGCTTCCTGCAAAGTTTGCATGAGCTAGACTGTAACATTGAATTAATGTCTTTAAAGAAAGGTAAGGAAACATCAGTCAATGTAAAGATGTACAAAGAATTTTGCATTTGTAAATCTTTGCAAATCTATACGAAATTCATTTTCAGACACCTTAACACTGATAAATCCCTCATTAAAATATTAGCCATATAAATTTGAATTCAGATCCTCAGAACTTACTTGACTGAACCAAAAGTCGTGTTCCAGGTCCAAACGTTATTTTTACGTTGTTATTGTTCACACAGTAACAAGCAGTGGATCAAATACTCCCCGAGTCAGTGCCTGTGTCTAAGCTTTCATCATCACTAATTAGACAGATATTTTCCATAACAGTGTGTCAGAAATTTAAAATGCCTTTCCAGATTATAGATTTGTTTCATAAAGCTAAGAAATGGATTCCTTCGTGACACACCACATTTCACTTTTTCCACCTTTGCCTCAAATTATCAGTTCAATGATCTGTGAAACACATGCAGGTAACATCATACAATATGTTACACTGATAAATACGTGGTAAAAGTCTTACTTGACTCCACAAAGACTTTGGCTCCACTTCCAAAGATCAGCCTATATGCTCCATCATTCACACTGTTAAACACAGCTCACCAAAAAGACCTGAGACCCTTACCAAGGTCAGCCATAATGCCACATGGGCAAAACAATAGCCTATTGTATGCAAGACAAATCACGTGTTGGAAAAAAAATATACTGTTAAGCCTGTAAATCAGTTCATCGCTGTGAATATTACGTGTACAAAGTCATACTCACTATGCTGAATGGTCAGTTTAGTTCCTGATCCAAATATGAGTCTCCTGTTGCCTCCCCCAGAAGTCACACAGTGTGGGGGCCTTGGACACTAACCCCGTCCTCACGGTGTACACCAAACTTTCATACTTTACTTTAATGCCATGCTACATCACTACTTACTTGGAGCAACATTTATTAATAATCTGTGGTTAATTCTAAACTCATACTTGGATACCCTCTGCCTGCCCATTAAACTCTACTACAATACGTTATTTTCCTTTTTCATGATTCCACAGAGAATTCGGTTGTGTTCCAAAGATTAGCTTAAATTCACCTAACGAGTAATAATAAGGATCACTGTTATTATTATTATTATTATTATTATTATTATTGACAATAATAATAATAATTCATGGTTATTATTATAATTGACACATTACAATGACAGCTACATCATTACAGTCCCTGGTATTGTGTCGTGCCCATATTAAGATGGTTACGAATTTTTATAGCATCTGATGGCTTAATGCAGATCATACCCAAAACCACATCATGGTCCATCACAGACGTACATTTACACTGACCTCTCAAGCATATTTCCCACACTGAATGTGCTATATATACTCCATTTCAGAATTTATGCATTTCTCATGCCCAAGAAGAGTCCAAATTTACTCTTTTGTGATTATATAAAATCAAATTAGCACTGATAAATCATTAAAGTATTGACCATATAAATTTGAATACAGATCCTTACTTGACTGAACCAAAAGTCGTGTTCCAGATCCAAACGTCATTTTAACGTTGTTATTCACACAGTGACAAGCAGTGGATCAAATACTTCCCAGGTCAGTGCTTGTGTCTAAGCTTTCACCATCGCTAATTAGACAGTTATTTACTATAACAGTTCAATTTAATTTAATTTAATCAGAAATGTAAAATGTCTTTCCAGATTATAGATTTATGTTTCAAAGCTAAAAAATAGATTCCTTCGTGACACACCACATTTCTTTTTCACACCTTTGCCCCAAATTATCAGTTCAATGGTCTGTGAAACACATGCAGGTGACCATATACATTATCTTACACTGATAAATACATTGTAAAAGTCTTACTTGACTCCACAAAGACTTTGGTTCCACTTCCAAAGATCAGTCTATATGTTCCATCATTCACACTGTCAGAAGGAGCTCAGCAAAAACACCCCCACACTAAAATCACTGACCCCCCCCCCCCCACAACAAAAACAGCTAAGATGAAATATTTGAACAGTAAATTTATTTATAAATATACTCAAGACTTAGAAGCCTTAAACCTTATGTCCACTGTAAAGTATCTTTACCGTCTCATTTTACACATCCAATTAGTACTTTTACACATCCAATTAGTAATTTTACACATCCAATTAGTAATTTTACACCTCCAAATTTTTCTATTTAATGTTATCAAACATCTGTACATGTATAATTGGTTTGCCCTACTGCAATAAGGGTCTAGCATTTGAACTGGTCAATATCTAAACAACGCCACAGATACACACACTGCCATTGCATTATTCATTTCAAATTAATAATATAATTGTTTAATGAAAAATGTATTTTCTGCCTTCTGATTCCCTGGACTATAATCTACTAGAATAGCAAAATTGTAAATTTGTTCAGATACCTTAACGATATTTTTGCAAGAACACTGTTTTTATAGTGTCATGTAAATAATTACTCACTTGACTGAACCAGAACTCTTGTTCCAGTTCCAAAGGTTATCTTGAAGGTATTAGCATTCACACACTCTCAGGAAGAGGATCAAAAACCATAGTTCATTACCCTGAATCTCACTTTAGCCAGGCTGTAGTATATGTATAGTTACATACTAAAAGAGCTCTCCTGTACTACAACTGGGCACTAATTGAATTGAGTACGGATGCTCTTAGTGAAAACCGAACAGTAAAATGCTGGCGCTGAATGAAATGCTACCAGAGCCTATATCGCAAACAGATAATCAGCCACTTTTATACTTACTAGGTTCAATGGTCAGTTTAGTTCCTGATCCAAATATATATTTCCAGTTGGCTCCCCCAGCAGTCACACAGTGTGGGGGCCTTGGACACTAACTCCATCCTCACGCTGTCTGACAACCCTGTGCAATTCCAAATGATTCTGAGGAAAATGTCTAAATTGTTGAGGTTTCAGTCTCAAGTCCCGAGAAAGCTCAATTCTGGTCTTATTAACACCATACTGCAATATTAAACCACGATCTTATTTTAGTAATATTTAATGTGATGCCATTTCTGTATTTTATTTCTTTTCCATTTCCATTCAAAATGTGCAGAATGTTCTTTAATTATTAAATGTATCCTTAATGTCTGAAGTAAGAGATATACTCTAGTCTAATCTAATATATTACGTCAAACTTTTTATCTTACTTGATTCAATGAAGAGTTTCGTCCCACTTCCAAATATCAGCTTTCCAGCTGCACCATTCACACTGTCAGATGGAGCTCAGCAAAAACACAGGAGCTTAATCACCACTAGGAGAATACAGCCCTCTGGTCCTGGAGCCCCTCAGATACGCCACAACATTGTCATTATTGTTTTAACTGCCTGAGTGTTATTCAATAGAAACAGCTAGAATATTATGACATTTTCTGTGTGTTACTGTATTAAAATAGTTACCATGTCAGCGGTTTTAAGGAAAAGCATGCTCTTTCATTTTTATGCCGCAAATGACAAATGAGGGTGAAATTTGTACTTTCTCATGCATAATCATTTTACTCTGAAGCTGAATATGATCCTGTCATAAATACCCAGACTTAAACATCTCTACACAATGTCCATCTCTGAACATGTCTGTCAACATCAATCAGAGACTTCCTAGCCGATCAAGAAATTGGTGTTAAGCTAAAATACTCAAGACACCATAAACAAAATAAAGATAGTTATTTTGATTGATTTAAAGGAATCAATGACTGTTTACCTCTACTTACTTGGTAGAATAATGACTCTTGTTCCAGATCCAAAAGTAATCTTCCCATAATTATTCACACAATGGTTTGCCCTACTGCAATAAGGATAAAGCATCTGAACTGGTCAATATCTAGACATCTCTGGCATGGATACACGCACTGCCATTGTCGTATTCATTTCAAATTAATAATATAATTGTTTCATCAAATAAATCATCAAAAATGTATTTTCTGCCTTCCCTAGACTAAATTCTACTAGAATAGCAACATTGCAAATTTGTTCAGGTAGGCTAACAATATTTTTGCAAGAACACTGTTTTTATAGTTTAATGTAAACAATTACTCACTTGACTGAACCAGAACTCTTGTTCCAGATCCAAAGGTTATCTTGTAGGTATTAGTATTCACACAGTGTCACAGAGAGGATCAAAAACCACAGTTCAGTACCCTGAGCCTCATATTAGCCAGGCTGTAGTTGTACATGTCAAAAATGCTTTTCCAATTCTGACCCGGAGTGGACAGCATTTGGTCTATATGTTCATTGTTAAATACCAATTTATAGTGATTTCAGATTTTATAATCCATCCATCCATCCATCCATCCAATCTTCCAATTGTTTGTCCTGAGCATAGTCAGGGATTTTTATCTTTACGATATAATCCAGATTTAAAGTAACAATTAAAATCAATACCAATCTATTGTATAAAATAAGGTGGATACAATGAAAAACAATGAATTTATCAGTAAAGTTTTCAGCCTGTTAAAACATTTTATATTTCCTCTAATAAGACCAGTATGGTCCCATCACTGAAAATGAATGTCTTTCCAGAAATAATTATTGCACCCAATAAGCATAACTGATAACATAAAGATTAAATAGTAACGCTTAGCAGGTGACCATTCCATTGCTGTACTCACTGGTTTCAACAGTCAGTTTGGTTCCAGTTCCAAATAAGACTTTCCAGTTGCCTGAACCAGTCACACAATGGGGAAGTCTTGGACAATATCCTCTTAGTGAAATAACTGTTACATCTTTCCTTTTGTTTACTTGAACACATTCTTACTACCCTTTACCAAAAATATAGAAAATAATTAAAAATTATATTTTACCTAAAGAATTGAATTTACCCATCAACCCCAATTTCCACTTTAGAGAGAAAATTTTTCAATGATAACGACAATAGCAATAATCCTGAATTTTAGTGAAATACAAAAATATGTTTATATCTCTTACTCATTCTGCAATTTTAACAATGTATAATAGTAAAAAGTAAAGTCTTACTTGATTCCACAAAGATTTTGGTCCCACTGCCAAATATCAGCTTCTTAAGTCCCTCATTCACACTGTCAGACGGAGCTCAGCAAAAACACCAGCAGAGCACCAAAATGGCCACTGCAGTTTGGCGGGACTCTGCTCCCGTAATGTTCATTACACTGGTCACTGCAGTATGGCGGGACTCTGCTCCCGTAATGTTCATTACACTGGTCACTGCAGTATGGTGGGACTCTGCTCCCGTAATGTTCATTACACTGGTCACTGCAGTATGGCGGGACTCTGCTCCCGTAATGTTCATTACA
>JAODLC010000047.1:14384983-14409208 GCA_026781145.1 Hippopotamyrus pictus
CTGTCAATAAAGGAATACTGGAGTCATACTTACCCTTTTGAACTATCAGCTTTGTTCCGGAACCAAAGACCAGTTTTCCAAAATTACCAGTATTCACACAGTGTTACAGAGCAGTATGTAAACCTCAGACCCGACAGGCACAAGGTCCTGACCCTCTGCATATATAACTGCAAAATACTCCACAGCAAACTTCCCTCTCTAATAAACTCTCGGAGCATAATCAGGTCGGTCAGAACAGCAAATATAAAACAAATACATGCTAACCATGCAAATTAAAAGCAATAACTTGCAAAAAGTCTAACTAATGTTCTTTTGAATGTCACCAAGTAATTAAACAACGAAGAATCTCAGATTTTTCTCAGATTTTCTAATTAACATTGATGTGGTTCTTTTCAGTGATGAATATATCTATAAGTATATGATGTTTACAAACTGCTCTGGAACATATACAAATACAGTACAAAGGGTCAGCTTTGTTTACAGATCATTTCCTTATTTTTTTCACTGATCTGACACAAAAGAGAAACTGAATTATTATGTAACATTATGAATAACCCAGATCATCACTTACTGGTCTGTATGATCAGGTGAGTTCCTTCACCAAACGTTAACTTGTTACCAGCACCAGCATTCACACAGTGTTACACTACAGTACAATATACACTGTCCATCATCAAGCATTTTCACTGATCTCACCCTACAGTCTAAAGCACCTATTTAAAAAAATAATCACCTCAACATTATAACAATGTGAAAAGGGAGAAACCATAAATTCTACTGTGAACCTCATTGTATATAATTATTGTTGGTTTCTAGTATTTTTTTATTTATTTTTTTTTTTTTTTTAAATAAATGAACTGGTGGCCAGACACAGCCTGGGAGAAAACAGTATATTAAACTTCAACATCATAGATAACACAGGTCATCACTTACTGGTCTGCATGATCAGCCGTGTTCCTTCACCAAATATTATCTCGTAAGCAGTCACACAGTGTCACAGGGCAGTATGTAAACCTCAGACCTACAGGTAGAAGGTCCTGACCCTCTCCATATATAACTCAAAAATTCTATATAGCAAATTGACTGATTCACTTACATATCATTTCCTTTCCAATCATCTGACCCCTCAAAGAAAGTAAATTAAAGTGTAACATTACAGATATCTCCGGTCAATACTTACTGGCCTGTCTGATCAGTGGTGTTCCTTCACCAAACGCTAAGCTCTATGCCCCAGGGCCAGCAGTTACGCAATGTTATATTTCAGTACAACATAAAATGTCACAACATAAAATGTCTGCCATGTTTCCCTGATCTCACTCTACAGTCTAAAGGCATGTCAGGTAAATAGGAGGGAAATCCTAAATCAACAGGTTCAAAAACAGATATATTTGTGTTTCATGGTTTGCCTCTGGTTGTATCACGTCATCATGCAGTCATTGTACATTTTTGCACAATATTGACCTGACCCCACAGAGAAAGTGAATTAAACTACAAAAACACAAATAACAAAGGTTAGTACTTACTGGTCTGTATGATCAGTCGTGTCCCTTCACCAAATATTAACTTGTAACCACCACCAGTATTCACACAGTGACACAGAGCAGTATTTAAACCTCTACACTACAGGCAGTCATAAGGTCCTTAAAATCTACACATCCATGCAATAGTTACACCATAAGCCATAATGATGTCTGAATGTTCTTTGTTATTAATGCATTTACATGTAAACTGCTGAAATAAACAAATATATGACTTAATTGTTTATGGCATAATTTTTAAATAAATGAAAGAAAACGTCTTACTAGGTTCCACGTAAAGTGTGGTTCCACGTCCAAAGATGTTCTTTACTTGATTACTCACACAGTCACTAACAGTTCAGCAAAAACCACCTCCACACTCAATCACACAGACTATACAATATTAATATGTATTCGAATAAATATGCATGCCTTTATATCAGTGCTACATTTTTTCTACATATTTTATCTCACGGTATGTATGTTTATATTAGATTATATTTAATGTTATTGTATTCAAAGGGCTAACGAAGCAGAAAAGTTTCTGATAAGAAGCCGAGATGTGATTACTCACTGGAATTCACCCATAATCTGGTTCCAGACCCAAACGTCAGCTTGTTAAACCCAGCAGCCTTCACACAGAATAGAAGGCCCATACAAAAACAACAGTCCACCATCTGGACTCTTCAACCAGCTATAGACACTGGGCTCCCTACGGTTCCTGTGTTACGATTACTGTAATCACTGAAACGTCTTTGACTGACAAATCAAATCAACATGGCATCTGCCTATTAACGATAACAGCGTTTAATGTCTGTGAGGAGCCCAATGGAGCCAGAGTCACGCTTCATGCTTCAGTCATGTTTAGGACATGGTCATGGAGGTATGAAGCCTTGGTCACGGACGTATACAGATATAAAGCCTTGATGTTCTAAATTGTATTTTGACAGGGTATAAGCAGCCGTATGAGACAAAAGCTCCTTAATTACAAATGACAGAAATAAGAGACATCAGAGAGCCAGAGGACAGAGGGATGACCGTCATCAGTGCTGGATTACTTACTTGTGTTTATGAAAAGTCGCGTTCCTTCCCCAAATGTCAGCTTTGCACCCCCAAAGCCAGTATTCACACAGCATTACAGGGCAGTCTGTAAACTGCTCTACGGGTACAGAATGGGGCAGTCTGTAAACCCCTGTACATGTACAGTACGGGGCAGTCTGTAAACCTCTCTACAGGTACAGTACGAAGCAGTCTGTAAACCCCTATACAGGTACAGTACGGGGCAGTCTGTAAACCCCTCTACAGGTACAGTCCACTGACTAATTGCACTTCCATGCATAAATCACAACCTTATTGAAAACGTCATATTATCTATTTCCTAACACAATCCGTCTCACTATGTCCTTTGGAAAACAAGTTCATGTATCAGATTATTATCAACATACAGAAATAGTGTATTCAATTAACCTAAGATTTATAGATATATAGATAAATAACCAACCACAAAATCTGTAAATAGCAAATAAATGTTTTCAGTTAAGTTAGCACTTACTTGTCTGTATGATCAGTCGTGTTCCTTTTCCAAATATGTACTTGTAACCACCAATACCAGTAGTCACACAGTGTTACACTACAGTACAATATACTCTGTCCATCATCATGCATTTACACTGATCTCACCCTATAGTCAAAGCACTAATTTCACATATTTTGACCAAACAGTTTTACTTTTGGTTTCTGTGATAAACAGATGAATTAACTATGAATTAACTGAGAATAATACATTGTTATTGGAATGATTTGTCTCTCAACAAAATTACGAAAACAGGTGCCCAGCCTGGAAGAAAACAGTAAATTAAACTTAACCAGCACAGATATCACAGGTCATCACTTACTGGTCTGTACAATCAGTCGTGTTCCTTCACCAAAGGTTAACTTCCAATTACCAGTATTCACACAGTGTTACACTACGGTACAATATACACTGTCCATCATCATGCATTTACACTGATCTCACCCTGCAGTCTAAAGTACTCATTTCATAATTAATCATCTCAGACTTATAACAATGTAAATCAATGGAAATGATAAATTTTACCGGTTCAAAAAGCACGATTAATATGCATGTTTTATGGTTTGCCTCTGGTTATATGGCTGTTGTCAAATATTACTGCACAATTCATTTTACCCTGATCTGACCCCACAGTGAAAGTAAATTAAACTGTAATATCACAGAAAACCCAGGTCATCACTTACTAGCCTGTATGATCAGTCGTGTTCCTTCACCAAAGGTTAACTTCCCAACACCGTCATTCACACAGTGTTATGGTACAGCACAATAAACATCGTCCATCATTATAACTATGCCATTTGCTACCTTCCGCTGGCTGCTATATCAGACTTTTTTAAGGAACACCATTACCAAAGATCTGTAGTAGTAGACTGTGCTACTGTCTTTGTTACAGTTTTTAATGACCTTAGAAACAAAATGGATGACAACAGTCAAATTCTGAAGACTGGCATAATTGGTGAGTCGTACTTCTACACACTGAACAAATAGCCGCTTGGTCTGTGACAGGGTTTAGCTAAATACGTTAATAACACCTAGCTGACAAGAACTGCAGTCAGCTACTGTATCCATAACTCAAACCCATCAGCCTTCACACACTGGCTCATTAAAGGACTTTACTTCAGACATTCAGAAGTATCCCCTGTTCCCAAAAACATGAGATAGAATCAAACTTACGGTTTTCCACTAATAACTTTGTTCCGCCTCCAAACAGGAATTTGCCTCCGTAATTCACACAGTGTTTGACGCCCCGACACAAACTATCAGGTCCAGATGCAGAACATAAGCAATTCAACTGCATTAAATCCACTTCCTGTTTTGGATATTCGCTGGTACTGATCCACAAATCTGTTTTCATTATACTACAGCATAATAGTGACATAAACAACAATATTGTAAATATGAACAAGCACTCACTTGTCTGTATGATCAATCGTGTTCCTTCACCAAACGTTAACTTGCGAGTATTATCATTCACACAGTGTTACACTACAGTACAATATACACTGTCCATCATCATGCATTGATGCACTGATGTCAACCCTCAGCATAAAGCACATATTTCAAAAATAATCATTACAGACGTCTTACAATGTAAATTGGTGGAAATAATTAATTCTACAAGTTGAAAAGCATGTAAATATGTATGTTTTATGGTTTATCTCTGGTTGTATCATGATCTTGCAGTTATCAAACATTATTGCATTAATTTTACACTGATCTGACTTCATGAGGAAAGTGAATTAAACTGCAACATCCCAGATAACACAGGTCATCACTTACTGGTCTGTATGATCAGTCGTGTTCCTTCACCAAATATTAACTTGCGAGCACCAGTATCCACACAGTGTTACGCTACAGTACAATATATACTGCCAATGTGATATGAGTAGAAAGACTATATCCTGCCATTTTACATATATGCTGGAAATATCAATCTATGACATTTTAAATACTACTATTTAGCGCTTACTGGTCTGTATGGCAAGTCGTGTTCCTTCACCAAAGATGAACTTCCAACCAGAACCAGTAGTCACACAGTGTTACACTACAGTACAATATACACTGTCCATCATCATGCATTTACACTGATCTCACCCTACAGGTTAAAGCACTGATTTTATGAGGAATAATCTCAGCATTATAAATTCAACAGGTTGAGAGACATTACATATTTGTGTTTTATAGTTTGCATCTGCTTGTATCATATTATCCTTTTTACCCTGATCTGACCCCTAAAAGTGAATTAAACTGCCACATCACAGATAACACAGGTCATCACTTACTGGTCTGTATGATCAGTCGTGTTCCTTCACCAAAGGTTAATTTCCCAACACGAACATTCACACAGTGTTACATGACTGTACAAAATACACTGTGGATGTAATATCAGTACTTCGAATATATCCTTCATATTACATATATGTAGGAACAATTAATCAATTACTTTTTAATTACTTTTTAAATCTTGTCTCATGAAAACAAAATCTATTTATTACATACTGTACATACATTCATACTGTACAAAATACTAGAGAATCTTATGAGGGTAATTTACAGGGTGATATTTTAAATAAGATATATTTATAAAGTTCTGGTTAAACTTACGTTTTTCAACCATCAACTTTGATCCATCTCCAAATATCAGCTTGTTACCTGCACCGTCATAATTCACACAGTGTTTGGTGGCTCAACAGAAACTACCAGCTCCACACACGGAATAATAACATTGGCATGAAGCATTTAAGCAAACTCTTAATTTGCAGGATTTTGTCAGAAAAAAGTTTGATTAATTAACATGACTAATGATATTTGGAGAATAAGAATTAGAATGAACTGTATTGATCCCAGGGGGGGATTCTAAAACCTACAGTAGGGAAATTTTGATCACTTTAAATTAAAATTAGATTCTCTAATTATTTTGACAATAAATTTGTTACAGTATTGCCACTGGTGTCAAACATGAAAAAACACATAATCAGGTATTACTGTCCTTTAAACGATCATCTCTAATCATTTTCAATACAATTAAAATATAAATTAAAGCACACGACGCCCAGGATTCTCCACAGATACTTTCGATCAACACACATATCACTGAACAAACACATTATATTCATGATATACAGAGAATATATTATTATACCCGTTATAAGTATTATGAAAACAGGTGACCCCCCACAGAGCCTGGGTGAAAACAACTAACAAGTTATCACTTACTGGTCTGTATGATCAGCCGCGTTCCCTCACCAAACGTTAACTTGTTACCAGCACCAACCTTCACACAGTGTCAGAGAGCAGTATGTAAACCTCAGACTCTACAGGCACAAGGTCCTGACCGTCTGCATGTATAACTACAAAATACTGCACTTCTCTCACTAATAACCACCTTAACTGAGAATAATGAGGTCAATATAAACAAAAGTTATTAAAGTACTAATTAAAAGAATGCAATAACTTGAAATTGACAGATAACACAGGTTAGTACTTACTGGTCTGTATGATCAGTCGTGTTCCTTCACCAAATATTATCTTGTAATTACCACCAGCAGTCACACAGTGTCACAGAGCAGTATGTAAACCTCAGACCCTACAGGCACAAGGTCCTGACCCTCTACATATGTAACTCCAAAACATGCCACCAGAAACTTCTCTCACTAATAACCTTTTCAACTAAGAATAATCAGATTGATATAAAAATATACATAATTCAAATACTAATTAAACGATCACAATGACTTGAAACACAGATAGCACAGGTTGGCACTTACTGGTCTGTATGATCAGTCGTGTTCCTTCACCAAAAATTAACTTGTAAACTCCAGTACCAGTATTCACACAGTGTTACACTACAGTACAATATACACTGTCCATCATCATGCATTTACATTGATGTCACTGTTCAGTCTAAACACTCATTTAATTAATAATCATCTCAGACTTATGGTAATCTAAATGAGAGGGAAATCATCAATTCTACAGGTTCAAAAGCATAAGAAATATATATATTTTATGCTTACCTCTGGTTATATCATGTTATCAAACATTACAGCACAATTCATTTTACCCTGATCTCACTCCATAGGGAAAGTGAATTAAACTGCAAAATCATGGATAACACAGGTCATCACTTACTGGTCTGTATGATCAGTCGTGTTCCTTCACCAAATATTAACTTCCAACTATTAGTATTCACACAGTGTTACACTACAGTACAATATACACTGTCCATCATCATGCATTTACACTGATCTTACCCTACAGTCTAAAGTACTAATTTCATAAAAAACTAACTTCCACTTTGTACAGCTTATGGCATATATAATAAATATGCATTTATTGTCTGTTTCCAGTTTTTGCATAAGTAGTTTGGTATAAAATCATACATACTATTTAAAAGCACGCAGTAACTCTATTCTTCTTTTAAATGTGACCAATATATCATGTTTACATACTGCTCTTAAACATAGAGAAATACAGCACAAAAGGTCAGATTTGCTTACAGATCATTTCCTTTCTTTTGATGGCTGAACAGAAGCTACCAGACCTCAGATTAATTAAACTTTATTAATCTCATTTATTGGCCTGACTGTATGAGGTTTTAATTAAGATATACGAGTATTTACTTTGTATTTTCACTGTTGTTGTCAACTCCCAAAGCCCAATTTTCACTGGAAATACTTCTAAATAACAGATAGATAACATCTTCTTTCTTACTGCAGTGTTTATGGAATTATTTATATATGCAACAACACTCAGGATCAAATATACGTTTTCTTACAGTTCATTTCCTTGACTTTACAGTGTTGTGACCCAACAGAGAAAGTAAATTAAAATGTGATAACACAGATAACACAGGTCATCACTTACTGGTCTGTATGATCAGTCGTGTTCCTTCACCAAATATTAACTTCCATCCAGCAGCACCACCAGTAGTCACACAGTGTTACACTACAGTACAATATACACTGTCCCTCATCATGCATTTACACTGATCTCACCCTGCAGTCTAAAGCACTAATCTCATAGTTAATCATACTTAAATGTTTTATGAATATACAAAAGTAAGCTATGGTCAAACGTTTTCCACAATAAATACATAAATATTACTATTGTGTATTTATTACAGTACTCACTCGGTAAGTCATGAGCCTTCATCAAATACTCACTTCCCAGCACCACCGTCACATGGTTTAATAGCACTGTCTCCATAACGGGGACTAAAGTGGTATTGTCACTGCTGTTAAATTACAGGATTGTTTGGAAAATTATATTAAAAAAAAAACTCAAACTTAGCAAAACAAACTTTTGGTCAAACTTACGATTCTCAACAATCAACCTTGTTCCACTTCCAAATGTGGTCTTAACTCCAGAATTCACACAGTGTTTGATGGCTCAACAGAAACTACCAGCTCCAAAGACAAACGCTATTAAAACTATGTAATGCACTTAATTATGTTTAAAACTTTATACAGTGTAACGCACTGAATTACTTACTTTGTTGAACTACCAGCTTTGTTCCTGAGCCAAAGGCCAGTTTTCCACCAAAACCAGCGTTCACACAGTGTCACAGAGCAGTAAGGTAACCTCAGACTCGACAGGTACAAGAATTAGTAGCAAATTCTAAAACAAATAATGTTTACACAGATTCTCTTTTTAATTAAGAACATGGTTTTTTTATGGTGTTATTTATGTTTGAATGTGTAATGTGCATTTCTCAATTTTACACTGATTGGATCCCATTGAGAAAAGTAATTAAACTGTAACATCACAGATAACACAGGTCATTACTTACTGGTCTGTATGATCAGTCGTGTTCCTTCACCAAATATTAATTTTTCATCATATGTATTCACACAGTGTTACACTGCAGTACAATATACACTGTCCCTCATCATGCATTTACACTGTTCTGCCTAAAGCACTCATTCCATATATAACCTGGATCTAACCCAGCAAAGAAAGTGAATTAAACTGCAATATTACAGATAACACAGGTCATCACTTACTGGTCTGTATGATCAGTCGTGTTCCTTCACCAAATATTATCTTGTAACCACCAGTATTCACACAGTGTTACACTACAGTACAATATACACTGTCTATCATCATGCATTTACACTGATCTCACCCCACAGTCTAAAGCACTCATTTTTAAAGCAGTTTTGTAATATTTGACAAATATGTACACTGTAGTTTACAAATATACTTGCAAACATGCTCCTGCACTTCAACAAGTACAGCACTGCACAAACAATGTAAAGGTTGTGGGTTCAAATCCCTGGGAGCACAAATAAATAATAACACTTCCATCTACTGTAAGTTGCATTGGATAAAGGTTTCAGATAAATGAATAAAATGTAATTGTATATAAAACTAAACAGTTCTGGTCACATATACTGTTTTCCACAGTTAACTGTCCAGTCAGCATAACAAGGACAGAGATATATTGTTACTTTGTGTTATGTTACAAGATTCTTTGCAAAATTGTTTTGTAAAAAATCTAGGAAAATGTCGTGCTCAAACTTACCATTCTCAACAATTAGCTTTGTTCCATCTCCAAATATGATCTTACCAGCACCTCCAAAGTTCACACAGTGTTTGCTGGCTTAACACAAACTACCAGCTCCAGATACAGATCAAATATTAACCAGCATTGAACCCACTGAATCACTGGTTTATGCTGAATATAGATGTCACTTTCTAGTACTCTGGACAGTGCATTTGTATAAGGCATGTTTTATAGTGTGACGGGAGACCCACGGTGTCTGGGTAACTTAATAAATAAATTTTTATAAAAATTATTACAAACTTACTTTCATTATTGAATACACATTTGAATATAGTGAAAGGTGTTCAAATATTCTACCAAATTAGCCACAGATATTCAGACCTCATGAAATAAAGTGCTAAACACATCATATCAGAAACAGCCAAACTTCCGCAAAAAAGCCTCTGGTCAAACAGTGACATAAATACTGTATTAATACTGTAAACTTAAGCCAGTACTCACTTGTCTGCACAATAAGTCGCGTTCCTTCACCAAATAACAACTTCCCAGCTGCGCCACCAGCATTCACACAGTGTTACACCACACCACAAAATACACTGTAGATGTAAGACAATTTACTGGATACGTCCTGTAATTGCACACAGTCTAAGGCATCAGAAGCCTGTCCCCTCCACAGAACCAGCATGAAAGTGTTATTGTCACTGCTGTCCTGTTATAGGATCATTTTCAAGACTATTTAAAAAACAAGCTTGAATGTAAAAAAGTACAATATTCTGGTCAAACTTACCATTTTCAACAATCAGCCATGTTCCATCTCCAAATATGATCTTACCAGCATAATTCACACAGTGTTTGATGGCTCAACAGAAACTACCAGCTCCAAATACAGACCACAAATTAAACTGTACTGAACCCACTAAATTATGGGTTTATGCTGAATATAAATGTCATTTTCTAGTACACTGGCCAGTTCATTTATAAAAGGTGTGTTTCACAGCCAGAATCAGTGAGACAAGAGACCCACAATGTCTGGAAAGCTTAATGAATAAATTATACGTTGATATAAAAATGAATATGAACATAATAACTGCACTGCATACACATTTGAATATAGTTGAAGATGTTTAGGTATTCTGCCAAGTTAGCCAAAGATAATCAGATCTCACAAAAGTATTGTACATAACATCAAAGACAGCCAGCCTTTGACAAAAAAGAAAACCTCTAGTCAGATGGTGATGTAAATATTAATACTGTAAATTTAAGCCAGTACCAGTACTCACGTGTCTGTATCATCAGTCGTGTTCCTTCGCCAAATGTTACCTTCCCAGCACCAGTATTCACACAGTGTAATATGGCAGCACAAAATACACTGGATGTAATATCTAAGGCACTGGAAGAGGATCCTGTCCAGCTATGCAGGATTCCAGTGATAAAGTTAAATACTGTATAACTCACCATAAAACCACAAACCTCTAATCAAACTTGTGGTTTTTGACTATCGGCCTTGCTGTACCTCCAAATGTGATCTCGTTACCAGCATTTGATGGAATCTCCAGATATAGACCAGGTACTGAACTGTTTTAAACCATGTCATGTACAAAACTATGTTTAAAACCTTATAAAATGTAATACATTTCAATACTTACTTTGTTGAACTATCAGCTTTGTTCCTGAGCCAAAGACCATTTTTCTACCAACACCAGTATTCACACAGTGTCACAGAGCAGTATGTAAACCTCAGACCTACAGACACAAAATCCTGACCCTCTGCATATAAAACTGCAAAACACTCCACAGCAAACTGTAATAAACTCTCTATTAAACTCTCTGAGCATAATCAGGTCAGTCAGAACAGCAAATATAAAACAAATACATGCTATTTAAAACCAATAACTTGCAATAAGTCTACTGTAACTGGAGTTATTTCGAATGTCACCAAATAATTAAACAACAAAGAATCTCAGATTTTTCTCAGATATTCCAATATTGATGTGGTTGTTTTGAGTGATGAATATAATTATATGATATATACAGTATTTGATACTGTATATCTATACTGCTCTTAAAAATATACAAATTCAGGGTCAAATTTGCTTACAGATCATTTCCTTAATTTTTTCACTGATCTGACAAATGAGAAAGTGAATTATTATGTAACATCATAAATAACCCAGATCATCACTTACTGGTCTGTATGATCAGTCGAGTTCCTTCACCAAATATTAACTTGTTAAGTCCAGCACCAGTATTCACACAGTGTTACACTGCAGTACAATATACACTGTCCATTATCATGCATTTACACTGATCTCACCCTACAGTCTAAACACTCATTTCATAAACATCTCAAACTTATAACAATGTAAACAAAATCAATAATTCTACAAGGTGAAATGCATTAGATAAATGCTTCTTTTATCAATCACCTCTTGTTATATCATTTCATCTTGCAGTTATTACAAGTTGTTGGACAATTTAGTTGTACATTCTATGATGACAATACGGTACATGTATTCTATTCTAATTTATTTTATACAGATCTGACCCCACAGAGAAACATCACAAATAACACTGGTCAATACTTACTGGTCTGTATGATGAGTCGTGTTCCTTCACCAAAGGTTAATTTGTAACCAGCAGCAGTACCAGTATTCACACAGTGTTTCACTACAGCACAATATACACTGTCCATCATCATGCATTTACACTGATCTCACCTTATAGTCCAAAGCACTTATTTCATTAGTAATCATGTCAACCTATTAGCAATGTAAACGGGGCTGAAATTCCACAAGTACTTACTACTTGTTTCCAATTTTACTTGTTTCCAGTTTTTCAGATGGTTTGTGTAATTAAACACGAGTGAGATACAAGAAATGACTGATCGATTCTTCTTTTTAGGTGGTTAAATGATAGAACTGTAGAACACAGATAATACAGGTTATCACTGTTTTCCTGAACTTTCATTAGTGTCAGACTATAAATATTGAAATAATATAAATATTGAAAAACAGCAGCTTAATCACATAGATGTTCTTCTGTCTAACTTCTACTGTCTATGGAGTTCATTATATATGGATAAAGACAAAAGGTCAAATCTACACTGATCAGACCCAACAGAGAAAGTGAATTAAAACATAATATCATAGATAACACAGATCATCACTTACTGGTCTGTATGATCAGTCGAGTTCCTTCACCAAATATTATCTTGTAACCTCCAGTACCAGTATTCACACAGTGTTACACTACAGTACAATATACACTGTCCATCATCATGCATTTACACTGATCTCACCCTACAGTCTAAAGAATTAATTTTATAAGTAATAATCCTATAAAATGTTAGCATTTTACAAATGCACAAAACTAAACAATACTGGTCAAACTTTACCACACTTTACCACAATTAAGTAATGAGTCAGCATAACAAGGACTGAAATAATATTGCAACCTTGCAAAATAGTTTTGTTATAGGATTCTTCACAGAATAACCTTTATCAATAATCTAAAAAAATTCTATTTTAAGTTCAAACTTACCATTCTCAACAATCAGCCTTGTTCCATCACCAAATATGATCTTACCAGCATTATTCACACAGTGTTTGATGGCTCAACAGAAACTACCAGCTCCAGATACAGACCAGATATTAACCTGTATTGAACCCATTGAATCATTGGTTTACACTGCATATTAATGTCATTTTCTAGTACACTGGTCAGTCCATTTGTAAATGATACGTGCTGTAACATTAAAATCTGGCCTAATCAGTTGAATACATGTCTAAGATATAGCATTTTCGTTTCACGACATATGGAATGCTTTAAAAATAAGGCAGGACATCACAGTTTACTTACTCAGCTCTACAAATAAGCGAGTCCCATGTCCAAACACCATCTTATCAGCTGAGTTCCTCACACAGTGCCTTCATCCATTCTAAATACCTGCCACTCGCTGCAATCCTATTTATACAATTATCTGTAACCCATCGGAACTTAGAGAAACCAGCAAGCCACTCTCAGTTAAATATTACGCTGCTGATTGATCTGCACATAATAATTCGAAGACGACTTACTTGGTTCCACCAAGGCTTTAGTTCCATGGCCAAAAATGACTTTGTACGTCCCTGTAACAGTCACACATAGCTACATACTGTGACAAATTCTATGTGTAAACACAGCCAGGATGGGTGAGGCAAGAGTCACATTGCGTCTGAGAAACTTAATGACTAGATTATGTTTTAATCTAAAAGCATAATAGTATAAATATTACTGCAAACACGTTTAATATAGTGAATATGGTATTTAGCTATTCTGCCAAAGTTAATCAGACCTTGCAAAATGAAGCGTACTACATAATATATAACAGCCAGCTTCCCACAAAATAACTTCTTGTCATCTTTTCTGGACAAACAGTGATGTAATAATTAACATAGTAATTTTAATTAATATAATATAAAAGCCATTTAAGCCAGTACTCACTTGTCTGTATGACACCAATTAATTAAACAAGATAATCTCTTAATTTTTTTGAATTTCTAAATAATATTTACGTGGTTCTATTGCATCATACATGTAAATATATGATGTCTACATGTTAATCTGAAAGATACTGGAATAGACTGGAGCAAATACAGCACACAGGTTCAGACTTAGTGGCAAATTTTTCCCTCCACATTTTTTTGGACCCAAAAGTTAATTAAAATGTAACAACACAGATAAAACAAGACATCACTTACTGGACTGTATGATCAGTCGTGTTCCTTCACCAAATATTAACTTGTTAAATCCAGCACTACCAGTATTCACACAGTGTTACACTACAGTACAATATACACTGTCCATCATTAAGCATTCACACTGATCTCACCCTTCAGTCTAAAGCAATCGTTCAACATAATCATCTCTACAACAGAAATAGGAAAGAAATCATAAATTCTACTCATTGCCTAAATTTATTGTCTATTTCCAGATTTTGTCTATGCCTTATAATCAAAGTTTTACCGTTGGTTTGTTTTATTACACAGATGAATGATCTATGAGGAATGACAGACTGGTTAATATAGTGTAATTGGATTGATTCGCCTCCCAATACAATTAAGAAAAAAGGTGAGCAGGCACATCCTGGGAGAACAGAGCAAATTAAACTTTACCAACACAGATAACACAGGTCATCACTTACTAGTCTGTATGATCAGCTGTGTTCCTTCACCGAATATTAACTTTCCAACACCAGTTCCAGTATTCACACAGTGTTACAGGGTAACACAAAATACACTGCAGAGGTAATACTAATATATAGAATGTATCCTATCATTTCACACACTCTAAACCACTGGAAGTGAATATAACCAGGATGATATTGGCACTGTTGTAATATTATAAGATTAATAACAAGATAATATTAAAAAAAGTTCTGGTAAAACTTACGGGTTTCAACAATCAATCTTGTTCCACCCCCAAAGGTGATCTTGTTAGCACCATAATTCACACAGTGTTTGATGGCTCAACAGAAAGTACCACCTCCAGATAGAGACCAGATATTGAACTGTATGAAACCTATCTTATGCAACAAATTAAGTTTAAAGCCATATAAAATGTAACACATTTCAGTACTTACTTTGTTGAACTATCAGTTTTGTTCCTGAGCCAAATATCAGCTTTCCACCATAACCAGTATCCACACAGTGTTACAGAGCAGTATGTAAACCTCTGACCATATAGGTCCAAGGTCCTGACCCTCTAGTCACCTATATGCAGTTATACCATCAACTATCATCCACATACTGCTATATATCATTAATCAAGTATGACTGTTCAGGATCAGGAACTAAATTAGTTAGCAGTTAACTAATTAGTTAATAATTAACTATAGTTCCTGCATGAATACAAGAACGGTCATCATTAATTAATGATGAACTAACACTTAATTAATGGTTAACATATTAACACTACATTATTTGTGCCCCCTCAAGTAAAGTGTTACCCCAAATTATAGATTACAGCTATAATACAGCTAATGGATCCATATTAACACTATTCACCACCAAAAACACATAATCACAAAACTACCCTCTCTAATAAGCTCTCCATTAAGTTTAATCAGGTCAGAACAGAACATCCATGTAAATAACAGGTTAACACTTTCCCTTTTAAAAATTAATATAATCATGTTAGCAAGAATAATCTATAAAGACTAAATAACAGAATACAGTATCTTTTTACGCATCACATAGAAATGGACAAAAAAAATTAAGGCAAATTTTCTTAGATTTTCTCTTTTTTCTTGACACTGACTCTACCGGGAAATTAAATAGGCAATACAGGTTATTACTTACTGGTCTGTATGATCAGTTGAGTCCCTTCACCAAATATTAACTTGTAATTAGCACCACCATAGCTATTCACACAGTGTTACACTGCAGTACAATATACACTGTCCATCATCATGCATTTACACTGATCTCACCCTACAGTCTAAAGCATTCATTTCAACTACAATCATCTCAGTATTATAACAATGTAAATAGGAGGGGGATCATAAATTATGATGTTAAAATGTAACATCACAGATAACACAGGTCATCACTTACTGGTCTGTATGATCAGTCGTGTTCCTTCACCAAATATTAACTTGCGAGTACCATCATTCACACAGTGTTACACTACAGTACAATATACACTGTGCATGATCGGTGTAATCTGTAATTCTATAATCATCTCAGCATAGTAACAATGTAAATAGCAGGTAAATTATAATGTTTGTTAATTATTTCTTTGCTAAAAACACAGGTATAAGTTAACTTAGACAAACTTACGTTTCTCCACTATTAACTTGGTTCCTTCTCCGAATATCAGCTTTTCAGTCCCACTTCTAATCACACAGTGTTTGACGGCTCAACAGAAACTACTAAGTCCCAGATACAGACCATAAATTAAGCTATGAAACCCACATTATGGTCTGATTATAAGCCTATATTAGTATTCAAGCTTATTCTAATCGCTGTTAACTAATCTGTAAGGAAGCATACCAGTGCTTTTTAAGTCGATGATAATATATTGTGTCCCTGAATTTTCTAAGGTTTCAGACATGAATTGACTATACAGTACATGCTGATAAATAGTAGCTCAAATGTTCTTCTATCCAACTGTACTGTTGATTAAGTTCATTATATATGGAATAACACAAAAGGTCAAATCTACAAACCTATGTTATTGCACAATTGTTTTTTTTTTTTTCAGATTTGCTTACAGATTAATTTTTCCCCCACTTCTTTTTTTTTGTTAGGGTCCAAAATTGGAAGTGAACTAAAATGTAAAAACACAGATAACACAGGTCATCACTTACTGGTCTGTATGATCAGTCGTGTTCCTTCACCAAATATTACCTTCCAACCACCAGCATCCTTCACACAGTGTTACAGTACAGTACAATATACACTGTCCTCAGCCTACAGTCTAAGCACTCATTTTATAAATAATCATCTCAGACTTATGATAATGCAAATAGAAGGGAAATCATGAATTTGAATTGGGCAGACACATGAGAAATATTTTGATGTTTGTTAATTATTTCTTTGCTACAAATAATAAAAAAAAAAAAGTTACAGCCAAACTTACGATTCTCCACTATTAACTTGGTTCCTTCTCCAAATATCAGCTTGTCAGCAGCACCTCCATACACACAGTGTTTGATGGTTCAACAGAAACTACCAACTTCAGATACAGAACAGGGATTAAGCTATTAAACCCACTGACTGCTCTGACTATAAGACTATAAGAACATTCAAGCTAATTTTAATTGTAGATGTCAAATACGTAAAGAGGTAGTTTTATCGTAATTTTGATAATTACCCGTATATTTTTTTCCTGAACTTTCACTGGTGTCAGACATGAATTGACTAGAAATACTAATAAATAGCAGCTTAATCACATAAATGTTCTCCTATCCAACTCTACTGTCTATGGAGTTCATTATATATGGATAAAGACAAAAGGTCAAATCTACACTGATCAGACCCAATAGAGAAAGTGAATAAAAAAGTAACATCACAGATAACACAGGTCATCACTTACTGGTCTGTATGATCAGCCGAGTTCCTTCACCAAATATTAATTTCCTTCCAGCAGCACCACCAGCATATACACAGTGTTACACTACAGTACAATATACGCTGTCCATCATCATGCATTTACACTGATCTCACCAATCAATCTAAGCACTTATTTCATGAAAAATCTCAGCATTGTAATATATATACTGGAGAGAAATAATGAATTTTAACAGGTGAAATAGTTTGATGCTTGCTAATTATTTCTTTGCTAAAAATATAGAAAAAAATCAGACAAACTTACGTTTCTCCACTATTAACTTGGTTCCTTCTCCAAATATCAGCTTGTTAGCTGTATTCGCACAGTGTTACATGGCTCAACAGAAACTACCAGCTCCAGACACATAAAAGATACTGAACTATATTAAATCTACTTAATGGCATGATTGAATGAGCATTTAATTAGGATACATTAAATTTTATTTTCTCTGTTTGTTAAACTCCCAAAGTCATATTTTACTGTAAATACTGATAAAAACCAGACAACAGATTAATGAAATGTTCTTCTACCCAACACCAATGTTTATGAAGTTATTTATATATTCCAAAATACTCCATATCAAATATACATTTCTCTCACAGGTAACATCACAGATAACAGAGATCATCACTTACTGGTCTGTATGATCAGTCGTGTTCCTTCACCAAATATTAACTTCCATCCAGCAGCACTATTAGTATTCACACAGTGTTACACTGCAGTACAATATACACTGTCCATTATCATGCATTTACACTGATCTCACCCTTCAGTCTAAGCACTCATTTCATAAATAATCTGAGCATCGTGATATATAAACTGGAGAGAAATAATGAATTTTATCAGGTGAAAGAGTTTGATGCTTGTTAATTATTTCTTTGCTAAAAATACAGAAAAAAATCAGACAAACTTACGTTTCTCCACTATTAACTTGGCTCCTTCCCCAAATATCAGCTTTTCAGCACTATTCACACAGTGTTTCATGGCTCAACAGAAACTACCAGCTCCAGATACATAACAGATTATTAAATCTGTATTAAATCCACTTAATGGTGTGACTGAATGAGCATTTAATTAGAATGCATTACATTTTATTTTCACTATCGTTAACAATTCCCAAAGCTGTAACTACTGATAAAAACCAGACAACAGATTAATGAAATGTTCTTCTACCCAACTCCAATGTTTATCGAGTTATTTATATATTCAAAAATACTCCATATCAAATATACATTTCTCTCACAGGAAACATCACAGATAACACAGGTCATCACTTACTGGTCTGTATGATCAGTCGTGTTCCTTCACCAAATATTAACTTCCGACCACCAGCACTATTAGCATTCACACAGTGTTACACTACAGTACAATATACACTGTCCCTCATCATGCGATTCACATTATAATATCATAAATGAATGAATTATATTGACTCACACACATAAAAATCTTAATTGGATCAATAATGTTTTGCTCTGTTTGCTATAAAAATGTTTTTTTAAATGGTTCTGGTCAAACTTACGTTTTTCAACAATTAACCGGGTTCCGCCTCCAAATATCACCTTCCCAGTAGAACCTCCGTATGTCACACAGTGTTTGATGGCTCAACACAAACTGCTCTTTTCAGCCAGGATGGTTACATTCACTGATAATGAAGTTTTGTAGCCCTTGTATTGTGTGATGTCTTATATTTATCGTCTGTAGTGACGGCCATCGGATACTAAGATAACACAGTAACATCTGAGTGTGACTGCTCACTAATACTGCTCTGTTCCACCATGTCCTCTCTACAGAGATTGCCCTTCATGAGCTGCAGTATTCACACCAAATGACCAGCCGTCATCTGAATCCCGATCACCAGTCTGTGGGGAAATTGACTATCCACCTATTCCACCTTGTTTTCCATAAGACACACAGGTACATCTGTTTTTAAATGAAGCTGTGGTAAAGAAGCCGTCCTCATTTTATCACTATTGTTTTTCCCACAATAACGTACAATTTTATAATTCCACTTACAGAGTGGACAGGACCATCGGCAGCCACAGAGAGGCTCGGGACATGTCAGATACCACATGACCATAGTAAACTGCTACTGTACCTCCACAGTCACCGTTTGGAAAGACTTATTTTCAGTTCTCAAAACTATAACAGCACCGATCTTTATATACCTAAGAAACAAAGACTCACAAAAATTAAGCCATGACTTTCTCACCTAGTTCAACAGAATTCTGTCCTCTTTTAAGAAACAGCCACTCACTTCTGTATTAACTTCTATGTCTTTCAGGAAACGTCCATCAATATCTTAATCTATAGCAATTGACATTCTATTATTTTTGGAGGCTAAAATTATACAGTATAAGAGAACTTACTTGATTCCACAAGTACTTTGGTTCCACTTCCAAATATGAGCTTGAAACCTCCCTGATTATTCACACACAGATACACACCATGACAAATACAACGTATGCTGCACAGAACAGGAATACTCTGCACCACACAGTAACACTTCACTAAGTCTGACTAATGATTTAATGCAATTAATAAGATTTAGTCCACTTTGCTTGTTAAGATGCATATGCCCAGATTGTATGACATTTCATATTTATCACAGCTGCAGTATGACAAGCAGGCAACACCGGAAAGATAATCCGTTCCTCCATAAACAAAAACTCAGGTATCCGAAGGAAACCTCAGAGCTAATAGCAGAATGACCCATAAATACTCACTTGTTTGTATGATCAGTCGTGTTCCTTCACCAAATGTCATCTTGCCATAGCCACCACCAGTATTCACAGAGTGTTACACTATAGTACAATATACCCTGTCCATCATCATGCATTTACACTGATCTCACCCTTCAATCTAATCTGTAATGTTATACTTATCAACGTCATTCATTTCACATCAACATCTGGATATAAACAGAACAGACCTGAGTCATTCACATGCACAATATCCACTAAAATCATTATTCAGTTTGGTTCCTTTATAAGGTAGAAGTGGTTATATTACACCCAGAATATGCTAACAAATACAGAAAAGGCCGCTACAGACAAACTTACGTTTCTCCACAATTAACTTTGTTCCTTCTCCAAATATCAGCTTGTAACCAGCAGCTCCTCCAAAATTCACACAGTGTTTAATGGCTCAACAGAAACTAGCAGCCCTGGATACAGACCAGATATTAAACTTGCTTTAAACCAAGATTTAAACATATAAACAATATAATCTCTATTGCAGAATGTTTACTGATTTCTCACTTTCTAGTACATTAATAACTAAATTATTATTTAAAAAGAAGATTCCAAAAGCCAGGGAAACCTGGACATTGGTTATCAAACAGACTTATTAAAATAAAATGTTCAGAGATGAAATGGAATCATTTCATTAGTCAGTAATGATTTAGTCTCTACTTACCGATCTCCACAGTCACCCGAGTCCCACGTCCAAAAATGAGTTTGAACCCAGTATTCTTCACACTGTGCTTGCCTGCACGCTTAAAACCATCACAAGCCTGAACGCAGCTCACGCAAGAACCAGTTTGTAACAAACCGATGGTTTAACTTCAACCTGCTGGAACCTCTGACCACACACTGTCACCATAAACAGACACAGACGCAAACTGGCCTTTATAAAATCAATTTTATCCCTGAAAAGACTAAACAAAGTTCAGTCCAATTGCTGAACACCGTCTTGCATCCCCTACCAACATACCTCACGGGTCGTGCTGATCTCAGATAATGCAGCCTGACTGTTTACTTATGCCGGCTAAAGTCATGGCTGAATTTCACGTGTATGTGGACTAAATGAAAGACTGAGTGACTCATTTGACTCCACGATCAACAGGGTCCCCTTTCCAAACACCAGAGGGTCAACTGCGCTTTGACCTTTCACACAGTGTGAACACACAGCACGAAAACCCAGGGGCCACAAAGCAGCCATGGCCCCTTCCTACATCATCTGAGATGGACAAATCATCAAAAAAGGGCTTCCAAGTCAGTGTGAAGGTCTGTAGTAGACTGGATGATATTGATTAGCTAATACGCTGCAAATCGTCTCTTACTAACAAACTAATTTATGAATCACTCTATCAAACCCACTGACAAATCACTAATACTGTGTCATTCTAGCTGAAAATTTCAACTGTTTTTTTCCAGCTTCAGTCTCTCAGACTCATCAATCCGTTGGCTTCTTCACCGACCAACTTCAGAGAAACATCTGAAAACACACATTGTTCCAACTAATGAAAATGATTTCCAACGGTTGTAGTGGGCAAAATGTGCAGTACTTACTGTGTTGAGCTATCAGCTTTGTTCCAGACCCAAAAATGAGTTTTCTACCGCCATCAGTAGTCACACAGTGTTAAAGGGCAGTATGTAAAGCTCACTCTGCAGGTACAAACACTCATCAGCAGCAGCTGATCTATAAATCGAGATCTGGACGTGATGTTAGCACACGCTGCCTTGCTATGCCCGCGATGAACTCCATGACTCCTAAATGCTGAATATGTATCCTAGCTTTCTCACCAACTAAAGACACATCAGTATTAAGTTTACAAACACACAACATTACACCTAACCAGGGAACTGGCAGCTCCAACAGATAATGTAAAATCCAGGAAGGCTTTTCCACCCTTTTCTAGATGAGCAAAACAGCCACGTCAGTACAAAAAAAAGCATTATATTTCTATTTTAAAAATGCAATGTAAAATATAAAGTGAAAAGCAGGAAAATTATCAACCACTTTTGTAATAATGTGCATAGTTGTTTTTCAACTAGAAACTTTCTCCGCATTAGATTTTACCTTAACCAGCATTATTAACAAACAGATCATTACTCGGTCAGTGAGTTAACAGGTGGCAGGATAAAATTAAAGTTACCACTTACTTGCTAGTACGATAAGCCGTGTTCCTTCACCAAATATTAACTTGTAACCACCAGTAGTCACACAGTGTTACACTGCAGTACAATATAAACTGTCCATCATCATGCATTTACACTGATCTCAGTCTAAAGTAATTTCATATATAATCATCGTATCATTATGAAAATGTAAATAGGAAGGGAACTGTGAACACTAATGGGTCAAATATACAAAAAAATATTTAGATGTTCGTTTCACATCAGCCTGTTCACACACGTCTGTTTAATGATGTTAGAATCTGTTCCATCATTTATTTGCTAATAATAAAGAAAAAAAAGTGAGTCAAACTTACGTTTCTCCACTATGAACTTGGTTCCCTCTCCAAATATCAGCTTGTTACCAAGATTCACACAGTGTTTGATGGCTCAACAGAAACTACCAGCTCCAGATGAAGACAAGTAATTAAACTGCATCACCCCAAATTAATGACCTGACTGTATAAGTATTTAATTTTATTTTCACTATCAACTCTCAAAGCCCAGCTTTCACTGTGAATATTTAATCATCTGTAAATAACAGAGCAATAACATCAACGTTCATCTACCCAACTCCAATGTTTATGAAATTACATATATGTGAAAATTCTAATAATAATATCAATAATACTGATAATATCACAGATAACACAGGTCATCACTTACTGGTCTGTATGATCAGTCGTGTTCCTTCACCAAATATTAACTTCCGACCACCAGCATCATTCACACAGTGTTACACTACAGTACAATATACACTGTCCATCATCATGCAGTTTCAGCACTGACTTAGTTCAGGTCAAACTTACGTTTTTCCACAATTAACTTGGTTCCTTCTCCAAATATCAGCTTGCCAGTTCCACCTCCATAATTCACACAGTGTTTGATGGCTCAACAGAAACTACCAGCTCCAGACACAGACCAGAAATTAAAATGTACTAAGCTTACAGATACAAAATGATAATTTAAGCATTTAAGTCGATTACTCAATTAATTTACTTTGGATTGTTCACGTTTTTGGTCATTCTAGTTCAGTGTCAGTAAGAAATCACAAATATAAAGATTAGTTTTCTTAGTCTTGAAGATCAAGCTTCACAGAATTCAAATGACGAAACTCAAATAACAAAACTTAAAACACATAAAAATACTCACGTGATTCCACAAATACTTTAGTTCCAGTACCAAATATTATCTTCTTTACCCCACCAGTATTCACACACAGGCACGAACCATGACAAATACCACACATGTGGGATTTAACCAAGTATGTATTCTAGTGAAATGCATTACTTACAAAGAATTCATAAATATGTAAGATTTATTTCATTTTGGCCAAATTCTGCCTGTCAAACTAACAACAAAACACTGAATTAATTTTTAGACAAAAAAAATGAAAGTAGTAACAAATATTATTAAAGTGAATAAATTATTAAGGTGGACTGTCTTTTAAGAATAGTTTTTCTGTTAAATTATGAAAACAGGTGACCACATATCACAACTGAGAACAAGCAGTACACAAATATATACAAGCGAATACTTTGAATCAGTTAACTTACATTTTCATATAATAATAATAATTATTATTATTATTATTTTTATATATATATATATATATATATATATATATATATATCAGAA
>JAODLC010000047.1:14412958-14434791 GCA_026781145.1 Hippopotamyrus pictus
CTGTCAATAAAGGAATACTGGAGTCATACTTACCCTTTTGAACTATCAGCTTTGTTCCGGAACCAAAGACCAGTTTTTCAAGATTACCAGTATTCACACAGTGTTACACAGCAGTATGTAAACCTCAGACCTGACAGGCACAAGGTCCTGACCTTCTACATTTATAACTCCAAAATACTCCACAGCAAACTTCCCTCACTAATACCCTCATCAGCTGAGAATAATTGGATCAGTATAGAAGTATTCAGATCAATTAAAAGCTTGCAATAACTCTAATTTGTGTTCTTTTAAAAGTCACCAGTTAATTAAACAACAAAACAATCTCATATTTTTTCTCATATTTTCTAATTAATATTGATATGGTTCTTTAGACCAATAAATATAAATATCTGATCTATTCATGCTGCTCTTAAGCATATACAAATACAGCACAAAGGGTCAGGTTTGCTTACAGATCATTCACTTATTTTTTTCACTGATCTGACACAAAAGAGAAAGTGAATTATTATATAACATCATAGATAACACAGGTCATCACTTACTGGTCTGTATGATCAGTCGTGTTCCTTCACCAAATATTATCTTGTTAAGTCCAGCACCAGCATTCACACAGTGTTACACTACAGTACAATATACACTGTCCATTATCATGCATTTACACTGATCTGTTTGTTAATTATTTCTTTGCCAAAAATAAAGAAAATATAGTTACAGTAAAACTTACGTCTCTCCAGTATTAACTTGGTTCCTTCTCCAAATATGAGCTTGCCATTAACTCTATTCACACAGTGTTTGATGGCTCAACAGAAACTAACAGAATAGAAATTAAACCCACTGACCGCTCACACTACAGTATAAGGCTATACAAGTGTTCAAGCTTATTTTAATTGTTCATATCAAATACGATAGTTTTACCGTAATTTCGATTATTATTTGCATACTTTTTTTTCCTTAACTTTCACTGGTGTCAGTCATGAATTGACTATAAGTACTGATAAATAGCAGCTTAATCACATAAATGTTCACCTACCTAACTCATCTTCTTCTATCCAACGCTACTGTCTAGTGAGTCCATTATATATGTGCAAAGACAAAAGGTCAAACCTACACTGTTTAGACCCAACAGAGAAAGCGAATTAAAACTTAACAACACAGATAACACAGGTCATCACTTACTGGTCTGTATGATCAGTCGTGTTCCTTCACCAAATATTATCTTGTTAACTCCAGTATTCACACAGTGTTACACTACAGTACAATATACACTGTCGATCATCATGCATTTACACGGATCTCACACTACAGCCTAAGCACTTATTTCATATGTGATCATCTGAACCTTAAAACAATATGCAGTGAGTGAGAAATATTGTGATGTTTTGATAATTACATCTTTGCTATTAATAAAGTTTGTAAATAAAAACTAGTCAAACTTACGTTTCTCCACTATTAACTTGGTTCCTTCTCCAAATATCAGCTTTTCAGCACCACCTCTAGTCACACAGTGTTTGATGGCTCAACAGAAACTACCATCTTCAGACACATAACAGAAATTAAACAATTTAACCCATTGATAGGTCTGACTATAACCTTACTTATTATTTGCTGGCCAAACTCTCTTACAAACAAAACTTGGTTTGGGCAATTAAAGATGTGAATGAAATACAAGGAATAATAGATTTAATGTTAGAAAACATGTCATCAGAGCCAGTGATTTTAACTTCACCGCCACAGATAACACAGGTCATCACTTACTGGTCTGTATGATCAGTCGTGTTC
Organism: Hippopotamyrus pictus; assembly: GCA_026781145.1. NCBI lineage: Eukaryota > Metazoa > Chordata > Actinopteri > Osteoglossiformes > Mormyridae > Hippopotamyrus > Hippopotamyrus pictus. The sequence continues at coordinate 14,414,738 of JAODLC010000047.1, forward strand.
CTTCACCAAATATTAACTTCCATCCAGCAGCACCAGCATCAGCAAACACACAGTGTTACACTACAGTACAATATACACTGTCCCTCATTATAAGTAATAAGAAATTATGAAATGTAAATGTTTCACGAATATACAAAACTGAAGACTTCTGGTCAAATTTACTATTTTCCACAATGAATTAATTGGTCAGCCAACAAGGTCTGAAATGATATTGCAAGCTGGTGATTTTGTTATAGGACTCTTTACATAATTATTTCTATAAAAAATCTAGGAAAATACAAAGCCGTGCTCAAACTTACCGTTCTCAACAATCAGCCTTGTTCCATCTCCAAATACGATCTTATCAGCATTATTCACACAGTGTTTGACGCCTCAACAGAAACTACCAGCTCCAGATACAGAACAGATATTAAACCCGTTGACTGCTCTGAATATAAAGCTATAAGAGTATTCAAGCTTATTTTAATTGTTGATGTCAAATACGTAAAGAGGTAGTTTTATTTTAATTTCGATGATTATTTTTATTCTGTGTCCCTGAACTTTCACTGATGTCAGAATGAATTGTCTATAAATACTGATAAATAGCAGCTTAATCACATAAATGTTCTCCTATCCAACTCTACTGTCTATGGAGTTCATTACATATGGATAAAGACAAAAGGTCAAATCTACACTGATCAGACCCAATAGAGAAAGTGAATTAAACTGTAACAACACAAATAACACAGGTCATCACTTACTGGTCTGTATGATCAGTCGTGTTCCTTCACCAAATATTAACTTGTTAAGTCCAGTACCATCATTCACACAGTGTTACACTACAGTACAATATACACTGTCCATCATCATGCATTTACACTGATCTAACCTGCAGTCTAAGCACTCATTTTATAAATAATCATATCAGAATTGTGTTAATGTAAATAGCAGAGAAATCGTGAATTTTAACAGGTGAAGCCAATAAGAAATACTTTGATGTTTGTTAATATCTTTGCTAAAAATACAGAAAAAATGGTTACTGTCAAACTCACGTTTCTCCACTATTAACTTGGTTCCTTCTCCAAATATCAGCTTGTCAGAAGCACCACCTTGATTCACACAGTGTTTGATGGCTCAACAGAAACTACCAACTCCAAATACAGACCATAAATTAAACCATATTAAACCCACCTAATAGTCTGACTGTACGAGAATTTAATTAGGGCATGGATATTTAATTTAATTTTCACTGTTGTTAACAACCCCCAAAGCCAAATTTTCACTATAAATACTGACAAATAAAAGATCAATAACATCAATGTTCTTCTCAATTCCAATGTTTATGAAGTTATTTATAAGCAAAAATATTCATTTCACTTCCTTAATTATACACTGATCAGACCCTACAGAGGAAGTGAATTAAAACATAACATCACAGATAACACAGGTCATCACTTACTGGTCTGTATGATCAGTCGTGTTCCTTCACCAAATATTAACTTCCGTCCAGCACCACCAGTATTCACACAGTGTTACACTACAGTACAATATACACTGTCCCTCATCATGCGACTCACATTATTATACTGTATAGCAAATCAGCAATTATACTGGATCACGCACATAAAAAATACATTTATGACATTTCTATAATGAAAATAGAAATATTCAACAAAAACGTTACGCTTAAACTTACGATTTTCAACAATCAGCTTTGTTCCTTCTCCAAAAATGAGCTTTAAACCACCAGTGCCTTGATTCACACAGTGTTTCCCAGCTCAACACAAACCACCAGCAGCACACAGCATAATCTACTGCACATATGCAGGTGTTTGTCTGCTGCCCTGTAGGTCTCTGGTCCTGCCTTCAGTTATTTTGATAAATAAACTCTCATTCAATCAATGCCAGAATCCTCCATTCTATACGCCTGTCACAAAGCTCCTTGTGAAAAGTTCTGGTGATTATCCATAAGCATTGCCTGTAAAGTCAATGTTTTTTCTTTGTCACGCTCTGACAACAAAACGCTAAACCTCTTCATGACTTTAGTTATAGAAAACACTGGGAATTCACTGCATCTCCATAAATGAATAATTCTAAATAAAAAAAAACTTTAAAGAATTTAAATAAAAACAAGTTTCAGCACTTACGGGACTCCACTGTCACCTTGGTCCCTGTCCCAAATGTTATCTTGCTTATCCCCTGAGTCACACAGCATTACACGCTATAGCAAATACATTAAGCAGTGGCCCTCAGCGGCTAAGCAGCCTGTATAATACAAATAAACACCCAGGGGATTTATAAGAAATAAAAATATCAATATGTTTGCAATTTTTAACACTTGAATATTTTGAAACAGACAGCACTTAAAAAGTTATTTCTTATACACCATAATTTAAATGAATTTCCCAGAATTAAATTCTAAAATGATGTAAATAAAACTGAAGTGCAGAGTTTACACTGGCTGAAACTGTGTATCATTGGATTGTACCAATAGATTCGTTCCAGACCCAAAAATGAGCTGTCTTCCATAACTGTCCTTCCACTGTAATTTATAGAAATACACAAATCCATCGCTACTGACTTCGAGTACATTAAATGATTTAGAATTTAGAATTCAGCATATATCAGAAATGCAGCTTACTCTAAACCTAAAGCTCTTTGTCAGTTTACACACAGATACGTTTAGGTGTTTTAGCTGGACAGCTGTTCCAAGCTCAATAGCGTGCCAAACATTGAGGTAAAGACTCAGCAAGGACTCAGCAAAGGACCCCAGGGGGCCCAGCAAGGACAGGACTCACTTGACTGGACAAGCAGGAGGGTCCCAGTTCCAAACACAAGAGGATCAGCCGCACTTCCAGTATTCACACAGTGTTTAGATACAGCACAAAAACTACTGGCCACCGGCACAGTTTGCACTGCGTCTTACACACTGAAAAGGATCGGGCAATTTTCAAATCGTAAAAATGTGCATTTTTATAGCCAGTTGTTCTTAATAAAACACAATAGAAAAAATACTAATGTGAATACTACACTGCATACTACACTGCACACACCCAAACACATCCCACCGTAGGTCTAACTGATCGTATTTTTGAGTTGCCCATTTAGAATCATGTAACATTAAACTTAATCTGTATATGATACAACGTAACACATTGTAATACTTACTGTGTTGAACTATCAGCTTTGTTCCTGAGCCAAAGATTACTTTTTGCCCACCAGCAGCAGTCACACAGTGTCACAGAGCAGTATGTAAACCTCAGACCTACAGGCACAAGGTCCTGACCCTCTACACATCCATGCTCAGTTATACCATCATAAACAGAATAGCAGGATTTAAAAGAAATCCAGCATATTTCCAATATAAATGACTAATTATTAATTACAAAACAAAATAAATGCAGGTAAATGAATAATATAAGTGACCCTTTAGCTTGCTCTGGTTATGGACTTACTTCTACACTGATCTAACAACACAGAGAAAGTCAATTAAAACATAACAATGCAGATAAAACAGGTTACTACTTACTCGTCTGTACAATCAGTCGTGTCCCTTCACCAAACGTTATCTTGTTATAGCCACTAGTCACACAGTGTTACAATACAGTACAATATACTCTGTCCATCATCATGCAGTTATACTGATCTCACCCTGCAGTCTAAAGCACTTATTTCATATATAATCATCTCAGCATTAGAATAAACATGTAAACAGGAGGGAACCCGTGAATTCCTCTGAGCATTTTTTTTCTCATTTTACTAAAATGACAAATGTTTGGTCAAACTTACTGTTTTCCACAGTTAACTTTGTTCCTGCTCCAAATATGACCTTTCCGTAGCTGCTGCCGTCATTCACACAGTGTCTGACAGCTTAACACAAACTACCAGCCCGAAGGCCATGCCATGTCTGCAGATGCAGTATAATAATTTAATGCAAATAACAACATAACAAACCTGAATAAGTAATCTTCTTTGTACAAAGTCATGGTACTAACATGACTGTGAGGCATATAAAGTCACACTACTATCCAGTAACAGTTAAATAAGGCCCTTTTACCCTCTGTTGTCACTGAATATCTAATGTATCTAATGCCAAAATATAAAATCTTAAAATTTTTACTAATTTCAACTGAAACACAAAAATACTCACGTGACTCCACAAATACTTTAGTTCCACTTCCAAATACTATCTTGCTGAGTCCAGCAGTATTCACACACAGACACAAACCATGACGAATACCACAGATTTAAAAGCTGAACCAAGAACAAAGTATCCTAGTAAAATAATAATTTAAATCTAATCAATGTGTAAGATACAAGGGTAGCTAAAAGGTGCTGTAGAAACTAACAGTGAAAATTTATATGTTTATATGATTATTTAGGGTAATAAACTGTCAAGTATGGAACAGACATGAGATCAGTCATCAGTATTTAAAAAAAGGAGAGACCAAACAGCCTGAGAGAAAACAGTAAATTAAACTGTAACATCAGGGATAACACAGGTCATCACTTACTGGTCTGTATGATCAGCCGTGTTCCTTCACCAAATGTTAACTTGTTACCATAACCAGTATTCACACAGTGTTACACTACAATACAATATACACTGTCCATCATCATGCATTTACACTGATCTCATAGCAATAAGGAACACATTTCACAAATAATCTTAGCATCTTAATGGAAAAAAGTCTCTTACAACAGAGCAATACATGCAAAATTAATTTTATCATTATTTTTCTACCAAATTGCTTTGTGTGAATAGTATTCATCTGAGTACTAAATATTTTACACGCTATCCAAATAAATTAGCTTTTTTCTTTAACCGTGAAAGTTAAAAGATAAAATAATCAAGCTACTGTAGCTTTTTATTCAGGGTTGCAGCAGGACACACATAATATATTAACCAATGTGTCCATAAAGTTAATATTCTTACTGAACTGCATAATTTCTCCACAGGGTAAAATCCACCACATAATGGAATTGCTAGCTATTTAATAAGCATGAAGGCATCCAGCAACATTGTGGAAAAGTATCATACTTACTGGGTTGTATAACTACACCAGTTCCAGATCCAAATATGAACTTGTATCCAGTACCAGTCATCCACAGTGCTATACCCAACTACACAAACCATTAGTTTCAGGGAACTGAGAAGCTCTTTTCTATGGGATCTCACTCCAACTTCCCATAACATTTACAGACATATGCATTCCTCATACAAATGTCCATTTAAAAAAAAAAGCTGATCTTCTCTTCATAGACATGAAGATGACTTACTAGTAAGACAGTATAGTCAGATAGGTCAACGATGCAAACAGAAAAATACCATCCAGACACAAATTAGACACATATTTTCATACAGAAACATGCTGTATTATCATACTTACTATGCTGGACTATCATTTTTGTCCCAGTGCCAAAAATAATTCTTCTATCACCACCAGTATTCACACTGTGTTACATTACAGTACAATAAACATTGTCAGCCATCATGCATTTACACTGATCTGACCCCTACAGAGAAAGTCATTTAAATTATAATATTACAAATAACCCAGGTCATCACTTACTAGTCTGTATGATCAGTTGAGTTCCTTCACCAAATATTAACTTGTAACTCCCAGCACTTCCAGTATTCACACAGTGACACAGATCAGTATATAAACCTCAGACCAAACAGGTCTAGTGAACAGTTATGTAGGAACAAATACTTACTTTGTTGAGCTATTAGCTTTGTCCCTGAGCCAAAGACCAGTTTATCACTGACACCAGTATTCACACAGTGTCACAGAGCAGTATGCAAACCTCAGACCTACAGGCACAAGGTCCTGACCCTCAACACATCCATGCACAGTTATAAGATGAACCCACATCCACAAACTGAAGTTTATCTTTTACAAAAAACTATATCCACATTTCATGTTATCATTAATAAACTCAAAACCATTACAGACAGATGTGTAAGGTCTTATAGGACCAGCTACTGACACCATAATCACAACTATTCATCTGTTTATGGAGAAAACATACCAGAATCTACCAGAAAAAATCCTCGTACTCCCAAACAGAATAAAGTCAATTATCTAAGAATTACTACTTAGAAAAAATACTTACTGTGTTCAACCATCAGCTTTGTCCCTGAGCCAAAAATCAATTTTGAGGCACCACCAGCTTGCACACAGTGTTACAGAGCAGTATGTAAACCTCAGACCTATAGGCACCCACTGTATATTAATACAAAGTTCTATAATGAGTCTTTATGTAGATCAGTGTTTTGTAAACAAATCCTTACCATGTCAGTGCTAGGAAAACGGTCGTAACTGATCGCTCCCAAACAGAATAGACAGAACACTTCACAGCTTATAAAACAAGGCTCTAATAGGAACATCTCCATATATCTGATTTTTTTTTTTTCTTTTTCTCCACACTGAAATCACTTACTGGTCTGTATGATCAGTCGTGTTCCTTCTCCAAATATTAATTTGTAACCAGCAGCAGCATCATTCACACAGTGTTACACTACAGTACAATATACACTGTCCCTCATCATGCATTTACACTGATCTCACCCTACAGTCTAAAGACAATTATATGTAATCACATATCACAGCTTTATGACATGACAAACAGCAGGGAAAACATCACTTTTAATTAGGGAAACGCCTGAGACATATTTGGAGGTTTGCTAATTATTTCTTTTGTTAAAACAAATACATGCTAATTAAAAGCAATAACTTGCAATAAGTCTAACTGGAGTTCTTTTGAATGCCACCAAATAATTAAACAACAAAGAATCTCAGATTTTTCTCAGATTTTCCAATATTGATGTGGTTCTTTTGAGTGACGAATATAATTATACGATATATGCAGTATATGATATATCTATACTGCTCTTAAACATATATACAAATTCAGGGTGAGATTTGCTTACAGGTCATTTCCTTTTTTTTTCACTAATCTGACACAAATGAGAAAGTGAATTATTATGTCAACACTTACTGGTCTGTATGATCAGTCGAGTTCCTTCACCGAATATTATCTTAAGTCCAGTACCATCATTCACACAGTGTTACATTACAGTACAATATACACTGTCCATGATCATGCATTTACACTGATCTCACCCTTCAGTCTAGTCACTCATTTCATAAATATATATCATTTATAAGGTTTATTCTTTTATAGAAATACAGATACAAGAAACACTTCCCGTCAAACTTACGTTTCTCCACTATTAACTTGGTTCCTTCTCCAAATATCAGCTTGTTAGCTGTATTCACACAGTGTTACATCACAGCACATTAAACACTGTCCATCATCATGCATTTACACTGATCTCACCCCAAGAAAAAATGATTTAAAATGTCAGAACACAGAAAACACAGGTCATCACTTACTGGTCTGTATGATCAGTCGTGTTCCTTCGCCAAATATTAACTTGTAACCCCCATCAGCATTCCCCAGTGACAGAGAGCAGTATGCAAACCTCAGACCGTGCAAATACAAGGATCTGACCCTCAACACATCCATGCAAAGTGATAAGATGACCTGCATCCACAAACTGATATGTCACTCTTTTGTGAAAATATATCTCCATTTAATTCAAAAACATTACAGACACCAACTTATTACACCAGCTCCATCCATAATAACAGCTAGACATCTGTTTATACAAAAACATATACTCTATAAGAAATAAATCCTTCTATTCTCTAGTACATTAAAGGGAATTATTTCAAAATCGATATTAACAAAAACAAACTTACTGTGTTCAACCGTCAGTTTTGATCCTGAGCCAAAAATCACTTTTGCAACCCCTCCAGTATTCACACAGTGTCAGAGAGCAGTATGTAAACCTCAGATCCAACAGGCACCCTCTACATATCCAGGCACATTTTTATAACAAGTCTTTATGTAGATCTGTGTTTTATAAATAAATTCTTCCCATGTCAGTGCTGGAAACACGAGCATAACCCATCTCCCTCAAACGCCATAAACATGAGACTTTACGGCTTAGAACAAGGGACCAATAAAGATATTTACATATGACTGAGAAAAGCAGAATCACTGAATTCTAATGGGTACAGTTCTGATCAGACTTACGTTTTACCACAATTATCCTGGTTCCTTCTCCAAATATGATCTTGCGATCTCCACTTCCAGAATTCACACAGTGTTTGATGGCTCAACAGAAACTACCAGCTCCAGATCCAAGCCAGAAATTAAAATATACTAAGTTTGTAGATACAAAATAACAATTTAACCATTTAAGTAAATTTCTTGATTTTTCCAGATAGAAAATCAATTGCATTTTTGGCCACTTTTCTCAGCAAACAACCCCAAAATATAGTTTTCTTAGTCTTCATGACTACCTGACTATCTCACAGAATTCAAATTAAAACAAATTTCACTTAAAACACATAAAAATACTCACGTGATTCCACAAATACATTAGTTCCAGTTCCAAATATTATCTTTTTGAACCCACCAGTATTCACACATAGACACGAACCATGACAAATACCACATGTGTGGGATTAACCAAGAACAAAGTAGGTATTGTAGTGAAATGCATTACTTAAATTTAAGTCATGAATATGTAAGATTGATTCAATTTTGGTCAACATCTGCCTTTTAAACTAACAACAAATTAAAAATATGTAAGTAATGATAGACATTGCTATTGTGTATTAATAAAATGGATTGTTGTTATAATTTTTTTCTGTCAACAAAATTATGAAAACAGGAGACCAAACAGCCTGAGACCAAACAGCAAATTTTACCAACACAGATAACACAGGTTAGCACTTACTGGTCTGTATGATCAGTCGTGTTCCTTCACCAAACGTTAGCTTGTAATTACTACCAGTATTCACACAGTGTAACACTACAGTACAATATACACTGTCCCTCATCATGCATTGATCTCACGCTTCAGCCTAAAGAAGACAATTTATATGTAATCACATATCACAGCCTTATGACAAGATAAAGACCAAGGAAAACATGACTTTTAATGGAGCAAACACCTGAGAAATATTTTGTTGTTTCTTAATTATTTCTTTTGTTAAAAAAAAAAAAGAGTTACACACAAACTTACGTTTCTCTACTATTAACTTGGTTCCTTCTCCAAATATCAGCTTGTCAGCAGCACCTCTAGTCACACAATGTTTGATGGTTCAACAGAAACTACGAGCTCCAGATACAGAATAGAAATTGAACTATTAAACCCATTGACTGGTCTGACTATAAGGCCATAGGAGGTTTCAAGCTTATTTTAATTGTTGTTAACAAATCCATAAAAAGTCTGCACAGTTTTCTTAATTTAGAAGATTATTTATATACGGTTTCCCTGAACTTTCACTGGTGTCAGACATGAATTGACTATAAATAGCAGCTTAATCACATAAATGTCCTTCTATCCAGCTCTATTGTACAGTATATGGAGTTCATTATGTACGGATAAAGACAAAAGGTCAAATCTACACTGATCAGGCAGAGAAAGTGTTTTAAACGTAATCTCATAAATAAAACAGATCATCACTTACTGGTCTGTATGATCAGTTTTGTTCCATCACCAAATATTAACTTCTGTCCAGAGGCACCAGTATACACACAGTGTTACACTGCAGTACAATATACACTGTCTATCATAATGCAGTTACACTGATGAGTACAGTCTAAAGTACTCATTTCATAAATTTATATTATTTATAAGGTTCATTTTTATAGAAATACAGATACAAGGAACACTTCCCGTCAAACTTACGTTTCTCCACTATTAACTTGGTTCCTCCTCCAAATATCAGCTTGTTAGCACCTCCGTAATTCACACAGTGTTACACTACAGTACAATATACACTGTCCATCATCATGCAGTTACACTGATCTCACTCCTAAAGAAAATTACTTAAAATATCAGAACACAAATAACACAGGTCATCACTTACTGGTCTGTATGATCAGTCGTGTTCCTTCACCAAATATTAACTTGTAACCCCCATCAGCATTCACACAGTGACACAGAGCAGTATGCAAACCTCAGACCGTACAAATATGAGGATCTGACCCTCAACACATCCATGCAAAGTTATAAGATGTACCTTCATCCACAAACTGATACATCACTCTTTTTTGAAACTATATCTCCATGTCATATACTTATTTATAAATTCAAAATTACAAACACCAACTTTTAACATCAGCTGCATGCATAATAGCACCTAGACATCTGTTTATATGAAAAACATATACTCTATCAGAAATAAATCCTTCTATTCTCTGGTAGATTAAAGGAAATTATTTCAAAATTATTATTAACAAAAAAAAAACTTACTGTGTTCAACCGTCAGTTTTGATCCTGAGCCAAAAATCAATTTTGCAACTCCTCCAGTATTCACACAGTGTCAGAGAGCAGTATGTAAACCTCAGATCCGACAGGCACCCTCTACATACCCAGGTACATTTTTATAACAAGTCTTTATGTAGATCTGTGTTTTTAAAATAAATCATTCCCATGTCAGTGCTGGAAACACGAGCATAACCCTTCTCCCTCAAACGCCATAAACATGAGACTTTACGGCTTAGAACAAGGGACCAATAAAGATATTTACATATGACTGAGAAAAGCAGAATCACTGAATTCTAATGGGTACAGTTCTGATCAGACTTACGTTTTTCCACAATTACCCTGGTTACTTCTCCAAATATGATCTTGCGATCTCCACTTCCAGAATTCACAGTGTTTGATGGCTCAACTGAAACTACCAGCTCCAGATCCAAGCCAGAAGTTAAAATATACTAAGTTTGCAGATACAAAATAACGATTTAAGTAAATTTCTCAATTTTTCAGACTGAAAAAAACTGGGTACTTGGGACTGTTTGCATTTTTGGCCACTTTTGTCACTTTAAAAGGTCAGTATACAATCTCAAAATTCAAGTCCAGTTTTCCTAGTCTTCATGACTACATCTCACAGAATTCAATTTAAAACAAAATTAATTTAAAACACATAAAAATACTCACGTGATTCCACAAATACTTTAGTTCCAGTTCCAAATATTATCTTGTTTACCCCACCAGTATTCACACACAGACACGAACCATGACAAATACCACACGTGTGGGATTTAACCAAGAACAAAATATGTCTTATAGTGAAATGCATTACTTAAAAATAATTCATGAATATGTAAGATTGATTCAACTTTGGTCAACATCTGCCATTTTAAACTAACAAAACACTGAATTAATCTTTGGATTATCTTTAGATTCTTTAGATTAAAAATATGTAAGTAATGACAGACATTGCTATAGTGTATTAATAGAATAGATTCTCTTATTCAAATGGGTTTTCTGTCAACAAAATTATGAAAACAGAAGACCAAACAGCAAATTTTACCAACATAGATAACACAGGTTAACACTTACTGGTCTGTATGATCAATCGTGTTCCTTCACCAAATATTATCTTGTAACCTCCAGCTCCACCAGTATTCACACAGTGTTACACTACAGTACAATATACACTGTCCCTCATCATGCATTTACACTGATCTCACCCTACAGTCTAAAGACACTTTATATGTAATCACATATCACAGCCTTATGACACGATAAACAGCAGGGAAAACATCACTTTAATTAGGCAAACGCCTGAGACATATTTTGAGGTTTGCTAATTATTTCTTTTGTTAAAAATAAAAGAGTTACACGCAAACTTACGTTTCTCCACTATTAACTTGGTTCCTTCTCCAAATATCAGCTTGTCATTGCCTCTATTCACACAGTGTTTGATGGCTCAACAAAAACTACCAGCTTCAAAAACATAAGAAATTAAACTACTTAAATTAAACAAACGCACTGAATGGTCTGACTATAAAGCTATAGGAGGTTTCAAGCTTATTTTAATTGTTGCTAACAAATCCATAAAAAGTTTGCACAGTTTTCTTAATTTAGAAGATTATTTATACACGGTTTCCCTGAACTTTCACTGGTGTCAGACATGAATTGACAATAAATACTGATAAAAATAAATGTTCTTCTATCCAACCTTACTGTTTATTGTGCTTATTATATATGCAAAAAACCAAGATGTCAAACCTACAATATACACTGTCCATCATCATGAATTTACACTGATCTGGCACAAAAAATGTAAAACAGATAACACAGGTCATCACTTACTGGTCTGTATGATCAGTCGTGTTCCTTCACCAAATATTAACTTCCAACCTCCAGCACTACCAGTAGTCACACAGTGTTACACTACAGTACAATATACACTGTCCATTATCATGCATTTACACTGATCTCACCCATCAGTCTAAAGCACTTATAAAAATAATATAATTAGGAAGGAAATCATAAATTCTACAGGTTCAAAAACACTAGATATATGTATGGTTTGTGGTTTGCAGTTGTCATACTTCAGTCATTTTACGCTGATCTGAACACACAAAGTGAATTGAACTGCAACATAACAAATAACACAGGTCATCACTTACTGGTCTGTATGATCAGTCGAGTTCCTTCACCAAATGTTAGCTTATAAAGGCCAGAACCACCAGCATTCACACAGTGTTACACTACAGTACAATATACACTGTCCATCATCATGCATTTACACTGATCTAACCCTTCAGTCTAAAGCACTCCTTTCATAAATATCTATCATTTATAAGCTTTGTTTCTCATTCAAAAACAAAGAAAAAATCTGATAAACAACACTTATAGTCAAACTTACGTTTCTCCACAATTAACTTGGTTCCTTCCCCAAATATCAGCTTGTTATCGCCTCTAGTCACACAGTGTTTGATGGCTCAACAGAAACTACCAGCTCCAGACACATAACAGAAATTAAAATATGAAACCAACTTAGGTCTGACTACAAGACTGTCGGAGTATCCCAGCTTATTTTGATAGCTGTTGCTAAATCCTTAAAGATGTAGTCCAGTTTTGTTTTTTTATTCTGATGATTATTTGTATACCGACTCCATGAAGTTTCACTGGTGTCAGACATGAATTGACTATGAATGCTGATAACTAGCAGCCTAATCGCATAAGAGCTCTACTAAACTGTACTGTTTATGGAGTTAATTATACATGCAAAAGTACGAATGTCAAACCAACAATATTCACTGTCCATCAGAAGGTCAATTAAACTGTAACAACACAACTAACACTGGTCATTACTTACTGGTCTGTATGATCAGTCGTGTTCCTTCACGAAATATTAACACACAGTGTTACACTACAGTACAATATACACCAACCTTCATCATGCATTTTACACTGATCTGAAACCTAGTTTGAAGCACTAATTCCATAATTATATCTGCATCACAGGATAGCTGAGACTCATTTAGCATTAACGACTTTATAACTTACTGGATTCAATGGTTAATCTGGTCCCTGCACCAAAGATCAGCGGGTCTGTGCTCGTCCTCCTCACACTGTGTTTTTATTCTTATCAAATACCCGCCACTAACAGGGGGGCTCACACCTTGCTAAAATGCAGCAGTATTTTCAAGGCTACATCAGCGACATTTTTAACAAAAATCACACAAATAACATCCTATCTGCAACTTTTCACCTTCTCAGTTTCAGTTATATTTTTAGCCAAAATCATGCGACTAGCATCTTATCTGGCAAAGTTTTACTGAGGACTGTTAAACTGTTTAACAAAAGCACATGCTTCAAATAATAAATCAAATAACTGCACTGGATACTTCCAAGGCATTTGAAAAACCGCTAATAATAAAACTGTAAAAATCCAGTAGGCACTGCAAATACTGCACTGCACACACCAAACACACTCCAAACTATGTCTAAATGATCAAATTTTTACTTCATGGTCATTCTAAATCATATTTAATAGAATACCCTATTTAAGATAAAACATAACACACTGTAATACTTACCTTTTTGAACTATCACCTTTGTTCCTGAGCCAAAGACCATTTTACCACCAGTACCAGTATTCACACAGTGTCACAGAGCAGTACGTAAACCTCAAAACTATAGGTACAAGGTCCTGATCCTCAAGAAATCTATGCTACAGCTCAAACCTAAATCCAAATACTGATGTTTTCTGTGTATTATGTGAAAAAATATGTAAAAAAAAACCATATATCTGTAATATTGTATATACAGATTTATACAATAAAATAAATCCAATTAATTTGCTTTTAAATAGCTATTAATTAAACCTAACAAATAAATCTAAATAAACTTAATTAAATGTAAAGAATATCTTAAGAGTTTACCCAGACTTTCTTTTAAATTATGACCATGGTTATTTATGTTGTTATATATAAAAATGCGAACAGTGCATTTTTATAACTTAAAAATGAATTCAACTGTAACATCAATATATAACACAGGTCATCACTTACTGCTCTTAATAATCAGCCGTGTTCCTTCACCAAATATTATGTTATCATAATTGTTCACACAGTGTTACACTACAATACAATATACACTGTCCATCATCATGCATTTACACTGATCTCACCCACCAGTCTAAAGCACTCATGTTATAAACAATCATCTCATAATATCTGAATGATTTACAAATACACAAAACTAAACAGTTCTGACCAAACTTACTGTTTCAACAATAATTCACTAGTCAGCAGATTTTCGCATCTCATAAGTTATAACTTATATAAATAAAATAAAATTTTAAAAAACAAGTTCATTTCTCTATGTTACACTGATCTGACCCCAGGGAGAAACTGAATTAAACTGTAACATCACAGATAACCCAGGTAACCACTTACTGGTCTGTATGATCAGTTGTGTTCCTTCACCAAACGTTAACTTGTTACCACCAGTATTCACACAGTGTTGCACTACAGTACAATATACACTGTCCATCATCATGCATTTACACTGATCTAACCCTTCAGTCTAAAGTAATTAATTTCATAAATATATGTAATTTGTAAGATTTATGTCAAGTTTTTTTTTTGACATACAAAATGCATACAAAAGAAATACAGATACATCAAAAACTTGCAGCCAAACTTACGTTTCTCCACTAATAACTTGGTTCCTTCTCCAAATATCACCTTCTCAATACCAGCTCTATTCACACAGTGTTACACTACAGTACAATATACACTGTCCATCATGCATTTACACTTATCTGCAACCCAGTTTAAAGCACTAATTTCATTATTCTTCCTGCATTACAAGACAGCTTAGACTTATTTACCACTAATGATATTCTAACTTACTGGATTCAATGGTCAATCTTGTCCCTTCACCAAAGAGCAGGGGGTCTGAGCCAGAAATCCTCACACAGTGGTTGTACTCTTGTCAAATACCCCCCATCATTAAAATGCAGCTCACGCCGTCATAAAGTACAGCTGTTTCTGAATTTTCAGGGTTACATCTCCCCCCTTCCAGCCAGTTTCAGCTATATTTTTACCTAAAATCATGCAAATAACATCCTATCTGAGAAAGTTTACCGACAACCATTAACCTGACAACCATTAACAAAAAGGCATGCCTCAAAAGATTTCCTTATATAATTAAAGAATATCCATAATGAATATCTGCACTGAATACTTTCAAGACAAACGAAATTAACCTAGACTGCATTTTAAGAGCATTTTATCCTTTACCTTTTAACCTTATATGAACAAGCCACTTAGTTGACTCAATTATATGTTTGATCCCTTGGCCAAAAATGATACAAAATGAACCACCTGAACACATACAATTGAATAATGGACTCCAAATAAAAACTTTATAATCCTTTGACACTAAATCCATGGAAGCTGTTCATCTCCCTTTCTATATGTACAAATACTTTCAGAGCCACTTATCAAATCATACCATAAACATGACGGCAAAGAAACTATTAAACCTTACATTTCATCTAACATACTACTCTGAATTAAATACACTGCAGTTATCAAGACAGCAGTAATTAATGTTATATTGAATACAGATATTTTACATTATTAGCGATGAAAACTTTGGAAAAATACTATGAATTAACACGTTTAAAAAATGTGTAACACGCAACTTACCCGTTTGCACAATCAACCGAGAGCCACCTCCAAAAATTAATGTCTCTAGGTTATTCACACAGTGATCTCCTCCATACTAAATACATATACATCTCCATAATCTTTCACTCTAAATACCTGTATCTGTCCTTAATCCTCCACACTAAATACCTGTATCTCTCCCTAAATTTACTCTAAGAATACTTACATCTTTCCATAATCCTCCACCTATATCTCTGGTTAACTGTCCTGATGAAATATCTGCCACTCACTCACCCCTTGTCAGACCTAGACAAATTTTAAATTAAAATCATGTAATAAAACCTTCGTAATTTGTAAAAATGAAATGGTACAGTAACACCATACATTTATTTTAACAGAAAACTGAAATGATTTACCTGTTTCCACTAACACTCTCGTCCCACTGCCAAAAATGATCTTGTCAGTGCCAGTATTCACACAGAGTTATACGCCATGACAAATACATATGTTATGTACACACACGTAATAACACTGAAGCCTGGAAAGAGCATTTAAATACCAACTTGTGCTTTTCAGGAAAGTAAACTATTATTGTGCCATACATAATGACGCTTAAAACGTAAGGAAACGTACTTTTTAACTGTATCATACTTACTGGAATGAACAATTAGACTAGTTCCAGATCCAAAGACAAACTTTTCACCATAACCAGCTGACCACACTGTTACACACCGCTACGCAAACCCCGATGTGTGTTCATGCTGAAGGTGCCTTGGTACGTCTACATGCATAATTTAAATTTATATGTAAAATTTTAATTTACATTTAATTTTCTGCTGAGCTACGGAGCTCGTTCTGATTAAGGTTATCAGCACAGAAATTAATAAGTCTATCAACTGTAATATTTCAGGCAGCTACATTTAGGCCGACTTCTTTCCGTTCCTAATGCATTTCTACTTCGTACACTTGCTTTATAATATCCACCAATTGTTACAAAAGTCACAAGCACTGAGTATTTTCGGAATACTCAAAACATACTAAGTATCAACTTATTCGTAAGCAAATTCATGACCAAACTCAGGCAACTTCTACTTCGGATTACACGCTGTTTTCAGTGTGATATCAGTACTCCTGAAAACAACGCAAAGACAAAATCATTTTTCATTCCCACAGTAAAGTCAACATTTTATGAAAAATGGTGTTTCTTCACTCAAACGTTCCCCACGAATACCAGCCGCAATCAGTGTTTTATAACAGTGAGGTATAGTATATATGCCTACGGATAGTTCTCTCTTCGCAATAAATAAAAGTTTGCTGATTTACATTCTACAGTCCAACATATATTGCTTAATTATCCAGAATATGGCATAAATAACCTATATATACCGATCCAGCTTGTTCATATTCCTGACAGCCCTATATCTAAATATATATATATTTTTCGTGCTACTTTAAATGTTATTACAAAAAAGTCTTACTAAATGACATCGTTAAACTTACTGGATTGAATGGTTAGTCTGGTCCCACTACCGAAAACCGTCGGGTCCGAGCTGGCTCGTGTCACACAGTGTTAATGTCCATGTCAAATACAGTCCAGTGAAAGACAGTTTCAACTTTATCAATAAATGTGTCAATAACCTGGGAATAAGGACGCTGCTGCCAGACGTGTCGTTCTAACTAAATAACGTGATTAATTAAATAATGAATTAAATTTCAGTCAATAACTAAATAAGCCGATATTTGTCATACTTAATACGGTAAACCATCATGTAAACCCCTCACTGATAAAGCACACTGACTATAAACACTTGTAAATTTTTATAAATGTGGAAAATATCTATAGTTAATGCAATTTAGTACTTACTTGTTTGTACAATAAGTCGTGTTCCTTCACCAAATATTACCTTGTTATAGCCGTCATTCACACCGTGTTACGTCACAGTACAATAAACACTCACCATGAATATCCAGCTAATATGATCCATGACCAGGATGAAAATGAATTAAATTTAACTGCATAAATAACACAGGTTACCACTTACTTGTCTGTACAATAAGTTGTGTCCCTTCACCAAATGTTATCTTGTTAGAGCCACTATAATCACACAGTGTTACACTACAATACAATATACTCTGTCGTTACACTCACCTCACCCTTCAGTCTAAAGCAGAAACAATTATCATTTGTGACCTTTGAGTATTACTGAGTATATCACATAATGTCAGATTAAAGCTGTTAGGCACCAAAGTTCACACTTAATTAGCAATTCCCATGTCCAGAAATAATCTATCTACACATATAATCACCTCAGCACTATTTAATGTCAAATACTCAGTGCAAAGTCATTGATTTTGTCCGTCTCTTATAGGAAGTATATAGTTGTATTATCTTTTCCCGGAATATCGGTCTTTTTCACAAGTCAGTAAGCTGTAGGCCTAATGAAAAGGGCCTTGTTAAATATATCTTTCAAAGGATAATGAAATATACCGCAATGGTCTGCTATATAAAAACAGAGGATGAGCTTAAACCCCCCAGTGACAATCTGCCCAATCAGCCCAGTGAAATGGGCGTCCAGTTTGATGATAGATGCTTTCTCTCTACTCTCAGATGTTAACCTGCCTTTTCCCCCAATGAAAACCAATAATAAGTAATAAGTAATGCGTGTAATGGACACACAATGATACTGCATGAAAAGGAAAACGTCCACATAGCCAACTCCACTCAAACCCGATTCCCAGCTCCAAAGCTCAGCCAGTTACCAGTGTCGCTCACACAGTATTCACCTCCTCACAAAATACCCATTACTCCTCAGTGACAAAACCCAGTTTGTGAATACTGGTACTGTGATATCAGTGATACTCAATAAAATCTACTCGTAGCTTCTGACCAGAGGATACTGGGCATTGTGAATCAAATGGGTCAGGTTTAGATGCCGCTTTTGTATAACCGATCCAAATAAAATCTTTCAAAAGCCTCGACTGATGAGATATTGATTAGAACAGCAGTGAAAAATGACACATGTACTTACGTGATTCTACGAGTACTTTAGTTCCACTTCCGAATATGATCTTGTTCCCTGCTTGATTATTCACACACAGATACACACCATGACAAATACCTGCTATCCATACTACAGAACACAGCATGGCTAGATTTTGGTACTGACAGTATAAGCCCTGTTAGCAGTGTAATGATAGTATATAGGGTATAAAAAAATACTTTCCCAATGGTTTATATGCAAGGTCCAGGATTGTGGATATTTCCGATGTTATTAACTGAATGCTTGTAAAAAACACAAACATACAACTAACAGAAATATAAATTCCCAAATGCATCAAACTCACCCAAACATATTTGAGTGGCCAGTGTAGGTTCAAACACGCTTTAGGATTCAATTCCCACCATCTGCAGGAAGCATACGTAACTCTCTGGAGATAATTCCCATCTCATTCTGGGGGACGACTCAGCATCAGTGTGCCTGTGTTACTCTAATGTACCCTTAAGAGTCTCATATTTAAAACCCAGGTGTTGCTTAATTTGACCTACAAGCCTATATTCATACAAAAAGTACACCTGCTTCATAATTTTGTCACAATTGCAGTCAGAGCTGAAAGCAGGAAGACAGAACTCGTCAAAGACAGAACTCCTTAAAGACAGAACTCCTCAAAGTCAGTACTCCTTAAAGATAGAACTCCTCAAAGTCAGAACTCCTCAAAGACAGAACTCCTCAAAGTCAGAACTCCTCAAAGACAGAACTCCTCAAAGTCAGAACTCCTCAAAGACCCAGTTCCTTGAGCACCATGCCACCCAGAAGCAGCGTGTGGCTCAGTCTCTGGTCTCAGCTGAACTGCCACATCTGTGGCTCTTAAGCCGGGCCCTTAACCCCCAGCTCTGTGGATCCGGGCCCTTAACCCCCAGCTCTGTGGATCCGGGTCCTTAACCCCCAGCTCTGTGGATCCGGGCCCTTAACCCCCAGCTCTGTGGATCCGGGTCCTTAACCCCCAGCTCTGTGGATCCGGGCCCTTAACCCCCAGCTCTGTGGATCCGGGTCCTTAACCCCCAGCTCTGT
>JAODLC010000047.1:14451364-14474001 GCA_026781145.1 Hippopotamyrus pictus
GAATGTAACTATTTGTAAATAATAATAATAATAATAATAATAATAATAATAATAATAATAATAATAATAATAATAATGTTTCTAAAAGACTTAATTTCTTTTAGAGTTTTAAAACTCCAGTAGCAGACGTCTAATGTATAATAAACACTTTAAGAGAATGCTACATGAATGTGGGACATACTGTTATGATTTAGTGTTATACAGTTTGTACAAGTACATAGGCCCAAAGACTATACGCTCAGTGTTGAGGCTAAATTTACCGTTGCAGCTCGTTCAGAACCATGGACAGCGCACGGCGTTGCACTGGCTTTTCCTAGTTTCAGCAGCAGAGGGAGGTACCTTTCCGTTTGAAGTGGGAAAGCAGCGATCATTCGGTGTAATTCTGTGTTGTGGCGCAGATCCTGTTTAGTCACAAGCATCATATTTCTCCAACAGGGTTTTATTGCGAGTTAATCTTGTAAAAAATGTAGCTAACAGTCTTTCCCGAATACTCAACATAAAGGTGCCTTCAAGTGCTTAAATAATGACGTAAGTCAATTAAGTAAAGCGATTCATGCAATAACGGAAATGACATGAACGTCTTTATCCTAGACATAACACATCCATCGTATTTACAGCAGATGGCGGCACACACTCTCTCCCATCTGGTATTGGCGTGAGTAATACATTTGTTCAGGCGTGATTATGAGAGGGAACAAGCAGGTGAGCTGTGCTGAGCAGGAAGTTTGCTGTACGCCCGGACCCCCGCGGGCTCCTGCGTACTATGGGCATGAACAGTGCAGTACCGAAATCTCTCCAGTTCGCACCTCCGGCCGGCAGGTGGCACTGTACCTATTTAGGCCGCTGCTTCTTTCATCTGACGAGAAGAAGACGAAGGGAACGCAGAGATCAGGTGCGGCTTTGGTTTGGCGGTGGGACGCGATCTGTACTTCCTTGGAGTGGCTCTGATTTTTTTTTTCTAGCTGATAAATTTAATATTTAGGGTCGACAGTCACCAAAGATTCAAGGTAAGGAAAGGCTGTGCGTGCGGCACCGTGTTTAGTGCATTCGTGTGAATGTGCGGGGTGTCATGGAGGTTCATAAAGACCCTGATAAACTCTGTACCCGGGGCAAAGACGGCTTTACAGAAGCCCCTGATAGCCAATCTTACAAACGGGTGGATCGTGGGGATCTTCCTCGGTTCCTCATTTAATTCCACATGATTGGAACATTAGTAGACCGTCGTCCAAGATGCCACCTGTGTCTATTCCGGTGCTTAATTGACACTAGGCTGCACTCTGCTTTTCGGGATTGTCGCATTGTAAACAATAATATGTTGGATACACCTATCTGCGATAACTAATTATTGGTAATCAGTTGTTTTCTGACACCGTTTTAATTAGTAATATTTTTTCTCTCTCAGATAATAATTATGATGATGATTGCTTTATCCTTCGCTTTTCCTGCGATTTTCTTGTACTTTTTCAGTACTAAGGGAACTTCTCTAAACTGAAACTAAATGCCGTTCTCAGCTAGGATTGTTGTGCTTGGTTTATTCATCATATTGGTACGTCGTTTCAGCCGAAAGCTGAATATCCAGTTTGACTGGGTTCAATTAAGCTTCAAAGGAGCTTCCCTGATTTCCCTCAGTGATAAACAAATTTAGGTCCCTGGAGTATACAGAGTTTAGCGAACTGAAAGTCTGCGTGCTTTGGAGAAAGGCATGTGCCTGAGTCATTGTTGTTCTCGTCCTGCTTTCAGCTCGATGACGGCTGCAGCGTTCCCGTCTCCCACGGTGGAAATGGCGGAGATGAACCGACTGCACTACGAGATGGAGTACACTGAGGGTATCAACCAGCGCATGCGCATCCCAGACAGGCTCAAAGTGGCCCCATCAACCCTGGAACACCAGGAGGGGGCGCTCCAGGAGGTCCCGCACAGCGCCATGATGCAGGTGCCTGAGAGGATTGTGGTTGCAGGTAGGACCCCCCCCCCCCCGTCCACCTACTGCTGTGACTGCTGCTGGTGAGGAAGCTTCAGGGTCTCCCCTACCCCCCGAAAGGTGACGACGACGGTTCCCACTCCCGACCCCGAGACCTCGACCTCATCCAGGCCACGCCCCTGGAGACGCTGGCCCTGAAGACTCCGCCCCGGGTCCTGACGCTCAGCGACCGTCCGCTGGACTTCCTGGAGATGGAGCGCTCTTCGAGTCACCAGCAGGGGGCAGAGGTGAGCACATGGTGGCCGCCGAGCTACCGGAGCCTCAGAAAAGACACCGGTCAACAGGCCTGATTCCAGACTCACCCGGGGTGTGTGGCTCAGTGGTTTGGTCTCTGTGAGGGTCACCGCTTCCAGCCCCGTCCTCAGCAAAGTAGTCGCATCTAAATTTAGCCCTCGTGTGGCCAGATACCCTCCAAAATGTTACAGGGCCGCCAGATATATGGCCTGACCCTACGCTCGGATCCCAAGCTTCACTCTCAACTGAGTGTATTTGTGGGTATGTCCCAAAGGAGAGCATGTTGGGATATGTGAAAAGAAGCATCCTAATGTAACTATATTCGTACTTGTGCACATGGCAAATAAAGAATTCTTTCATTTCCGATATTTTCTCCCAGACACGTCCTCAGGGCAGGTCACGGCGGGAGAGGTCCTCCAACGAGAAGGGGTCAGCTCACCAGAATGGCAAGCTGTGCAGGATTGGCTCCCTGTGAGTACACACACACACACACACAGGTAGCCCTTCATCATGTGGATGGAGGTTGGGTCTGACTTGTGAGGGTTAATTGTCTCCTGACACTTAATTGCTCAAAGATCTGATTTGGACAGAAAGCCCCCCCACCCTGTCGGAGTTCTGGGCCACATGACGGCCTCTCTGGGTTGTGTTTCCCGTCCCCTCACAGCTCCTCGGACCCCTCCCACTTTTCACAGTGGGCGTATGACGTGCGTGAAGTGCTGTTTGACTAGTTTCTATCCAAGTTTGCATCCATTGGTGGGTGTGTCTGGGCTGGGCGAGGTGACGGGAGCTGTTGATTGGTTCTTGTGATGTGAGGTCAGGGGAGGGTCTTCCATCCTGCTGTCAAGTTTAATAACCGAATGTGGCCCCTCAAGGCGGCTCTGTGGTAGCATCTTCTGTCTGTTCCTCTCAGACCAGCTCCTCTCTCTCTCCCTCTCACTCTGTCTATCTCTATATCTTTTTGCGTCACCTTTCCCCGAGCAGCAGTGTGACCCCATCCCCTCAAGCCCCCCTCCGCATCTGCCCCCCCCTCGTCACACCCGAGGACGGCCCCCGCCTGAACAGCGCCCGCGGGGTGCTGTCCTTCATCCAGTCTGCCACGCGACGCGCTTTCCAGCAGCTCCTGGATGCGCTGGATGAGAGCCGCCACCGCAGGTGACCGCTGCTCCGGTCCTGCTCCCTCTGTCGCCCGCATGCCCTGCTTGCAGTGCGCCCCCTGCTGGCGTGTCCATGCGCTTGCCGTGTTTGTGCCTCCCGATTTGCCGACGGCATCGGCTTCCTTTGTATCCCTTCGTTTTGGTTACTACTTGACAGTCGAGGTAAAAATGGATGCAGGTATACTTTAAATTTGGCCTTGCTCTGTGTGTCCAATTGAACGGATGGGCCGCGGAACCGGAACCGGGCTGCGGAACCGGAACCGGGCCATATAAGATCTGACAGTGTCATTTTGAGCCCGTCCCGCTCCTCATCGCCTCTCCGTCTGTGCTGCTTCCTAAGCATGGCTTCCTGGGCCTCCTTCCTGTGCTGCCATTGGTTTGGGTCACATACCATCTTGCCCATTCTGCTGTCCCCAGGGCCGGCCTCTCTACCGCTGACGCCATCTCTGAAGGTACCCCCGATGACCTGGCTTTGGCCGATGCCACGTCGCTACGGCGACAGGTGAGCGCCTCCTGCATGTCTTCACCTAACGCCAAGCTCACAAATGCTGATGGCGGCAGAGTGCAGTTACAGGAAACTTGCTCTAGAGGGAGCTCTATGCACATTTTGTGTCTGGTCTGGGCATATCGTAGAGCCCATTGCCGCCTTCATGATTGAACGTTAGGTCTTGCTTTAATTGACGGCCGGTCGTGCAGATCATCAAGCTGAACCGGAGGCTCCAGCTTCTGGAGGAGGAGAACAAGGAGCGGGCAAAGCGGGAGATGGTCATCTACTCCATCACCGTGGCGTTCTGGCTCGTCAATGGCTGGGTGTGGTTCCGTCGCTAGTGACTCTCACAAGGGGGCGCTGAAGGGGCCCCTGACATTCACACTCCTGATTCAAAAACACAAGGGCACTTCTGCTTTTATTTGAATACATTCTTGTAAATCTCTTCTTTTTTTTATTGTTTCAGATGTTCTGAATGTTTTTAGAAACATTATTCGAGTAAAACTTTTCGGAGTTGTAAATATTATTTTCTGTACAGGAGATGTCGGTTCTGCTACTATTGTCTGTGTTTGACAGCATATTGGACAAAAGTGGTATTTATGAAGAACTTTTTTGTGTATGTAAATATGACATGAGTATGTGAATTATAAGCTAAGGACTTGGTGGCATGATGATTGCTTTAGAGACCTTGAAACTTCAGCTGTGTTCTTGCGCTGTTATGTGATTTATAATGAGTCTGTAATTAAAGTGTTTATTTGGATATCCACGTGTGATTGGCCCTTTTCTCCTTGCTGTCCATTTGATTGACTCATCTTCTCACAAACCTCTTCTCGGGTGAGAATGGTTTTGAGGAAAAAAATCTAGCACGTAACTGTAAGGGTGGGGGGGGGGGGGGTCACTTGTGTGGCAGTCTCGCCTGTGTGGCAGTCTCTGGTGCTAATTAGGCGTCTTGGGTCCTCTCCTGCAGGAGTTTTTGTTTCCACTAGGTGTCGCTGTTAACGGAATTGAATGCAGGATTCAAAAGGAGCGATGTGAATTTTCGTCTTGACTGCCTTTTACTTTTATGTGCTAATGCACAATGTGTCGTTTTATTTGCATGATTCTCGCTGTCGCGTTTAAAATGTCATATTAACGTGTAAGATGGAGCCTGTGCAAGACCACTTTGTTTATTGAACGCACCAGTGTGGGATGTGAATATGCTGACAGGCTCCACTAGAGGGCGCCTATGAACTCTCCCTTTACTGGCCGTGCTGTTTTACGGATTAGTCTGTAAATGACTGGTTCTCATCTTACACTCCTATTTAGAGGCCTTAGCTGTTTTATTTTATTCAATTTCGTATGCATTTTGTGCCCTTAGTTGAAGAAAATACATTTCTTGAGAGTTACTTGCCTCTCCCGGATCCAAAGACGCCATCTTGTAGACTGACTTATACTTTTGCTTGTTTGTGGATTTTTGTAATTTAACCTACTAACTTGCATTTATATCACGTTTATTTTAAATAAAGAAGAAGCTTTTATATATGTAAGATTTTCCGTAACAAATGATCTCCCTTGTCCCTGTGTGCCTGCCCTGGTTAGCACATCTATCTCCCCCCCCCCACCCCCCCAACTTTGATGCGCATTCCCGTCTGGTACTTAAACACCCCGGCAGCCGTGGTATCCATGCGTGGATTTGACACTAAAGACGAACGCATATCTCGTCTGGGATGCTGAGATGTGGTTGCTATGCGACTGACGCAATAGGGCACCACGATCATGAATTATTCATGAGGCCGTTGCACACCAAGGAAACCCCTCTTTTCTAGTTGGGGGGTGGGTATAACACGGTTGACTTGGTGAGTATTCGTCACGGATTGATCACTTTAACTCTGCGTAAGCGCGAACCACTGGCTGGTGTTACCACACCTATAAAATTAGTAATCGGTTAAAATAGTTTTCTGTTGGCCGAATTATAGGTCGTGTTCCATAAACCCATTTTTTGTTGTTGTACGTTTACAGGTTGGTGTACATCAGAGACTGTGTGTGTGTACGAACCTCACGGCCCGAGCGTGTTCAAGACGCCCTGATCCCAGCATATGTGGCACTGGGGGAATTTGCACGTTTTATTGTGCTTTGCATTTTATCCGTCTCTGTGGAAGCAGTGTGGGGTGGGGGGTGGCGGGGAAATACCCGAGCTGGAGTTGGGGCGTGGGGGAGGGGTGACTAAGAGAATACAGGGGCTGCTGTGTCGTCCTTCTGGAAAGGGCTTTCCCTGCTGCAGATGACAGCACACATTGTGTGTGACCGGCCCTCCATCCCCATTGGATTTTCCAATTGAAAATGAAATAGACCTGGTTGCCAAACGCGTTCTCTGTTCTTTATTCGTCATGCAGAATTTGTAATCGCCGGTGTTGTGTAACGCATTTTGGAAGCTACTGAGCAGGAGAGCCAGGAGAAGCATGGCTGTCATTCATCGTGGTAGTAACACCGTGATATCAATTAAATGATTATAATATTCTTGTACCCTTGATTGTCTGGAACACCCCATTCATTAACTAGCAATGCACTTTTTCGCTGTATAATAATAATAATAATAATAATAATAATAATAATAATAATAATAAATTATTATTATTAATAATAATAATAATAATAATAATAATAATAATAATAATAATAATAAACTGTGTGTTATAATTATGTATATGACATACGAGTGTCTACTTACGGGGCTTCTGTAGGAACTGCTGATGGGGAGAAACGTTAAAATTGTAATCAAAAAGGTTCCGACAGAACCCAAAACCCCCTAAAAATTGCTTCTATTAAATAATGCCCTTCAAGTAGCCTAATAACCTTATGTTTCCCTTTTTATCAATCTTGATCTGTGCCGCGGTGATGAACATTGTATTAACCGTCTGGCATTATATAGACCAGCGTCCTGATTTCGCCTTCTGTCATTAAAATTTAAAAGCAAAGATGTTCACATTAGGTATAACTTCATTACATCATTTTGTTTTTCTGCATTTTCACAGTTATGTACACTATCTCGTGGCTGGCCTGCATGGTGTTTCGAATAAATGCGATCTCTCCGGCTTTTTCCTCGCCTGTTTTATGTCAGCCTGGCTGGCTTTCGTGGATGCTATCTAACGAAAAGCTATCTGGGAAAAACCTCCCCGCTGCTTGTTCGTGAGCTGGGGGCTAAAAATAGCCGCGGAATCCCCGCATCAGCGGAGCCGGAGAACATGGCAAGGTCACGCCGCTCCGGAGACGAGCTCCTGTTCGCCCGTCTGTTATCTCTTACTGTCGAAATTAAAATCGATACTATTTTCTGCAGCAAAATAGCGGTGCTTCTTTGTAAACTTGGGGGTTGAGAAACCGAGAACATTCTTTATATTTAAAATATATGCATTCCACCGTTTATAAATTATATATTTTTGCTTAACAGTGGTTCTATTCAAGTGTTATTCACCTACATATTTACACTGAGATATATAATAAGTATTGCGAAATCAGGAATATGTATTAGGCTTATACAGAATAAAGAAAAATTAAGACGGTTTATTATTGAAAACTGCACCTCCGATGAAGCGTCATTTGGTGCCAAATGCGCAGTGTGTGTTTAGCGGCAGTATTCGTTGCGCAACCAGGTTTTCAGTGTCAGAATCACGGCGGCTGCCTGATTTGGAGAAAAATAGGGGCTGCAGCTCGTGTCAGGGTGCAGACCCTCCACGTGCCTATGTGTGAAATCACTGTGGGCAAAGTCTAAATCAAACTTCAGCGATGAGGATATAGGAAAACCTTTTATTGGCCTTCTCTCTTATACTGAAATATTATAAAAGCGATGTATTTTACGGTTACATACTCAAAGCAATAACGCGTTTTAAATTAGGGTTGAAGGTAAATGTAAATGTAAGAGTAAATGTAAGCTGCCCTCGGTCCAGCTTCTTTTTTCTGTGGTCTGCTATTTCTAACCATCGCTTCCTGTTTGGGATGCCTGGCCCTGTGGTCGCAGCAGATAAGAGGTTCCGCAAGTGCCTTTGAACTCGCACGTATCGAGTGCTAAAACTTAACATGTTGCATCTTTTAAATGTATTTCACGGGAGGCTTTAAGAGCAAATCCTGCGCGATGTAGCTAATATAGACAAACACTTCTATGCATGTGATGCTGCTTTATGAACGTTGATTGCTCTGCCCGAACAGTCTGTCTCGTATACCCCCCGTGTTACATTGTGCTTCTTTTATTTGCATGTCAACCCTTCAGAAGCTCAGCGCAGCTTTTCTGCCTGAATCCTAATTAACCCACTCAAAGGAGCCCAGTCCAGTCTCTGACGAGGGGAATGGTGACTGTTTTCTGTCTGCGTACACACTCAGGAAGCATTTCTGCAGCTCCCCACCCTATACACACGCACACGGACATTCCTCCAAGCCCATGTAGAGATCACCTCCAAGCTGCAGTCTTGTAGGAAGAAATGCGGCACGGGTACTAGACAGGGTAAGTCAGTCTTTTTTCTTAGCTAAGGGACTAACGGTACAACTCCGTCTATGGGTGCCACACAACAGTGTCATACGCCTTTGTAATAATAGCGTAATTAGAGGCTAGTAAAGTGCGTTAAACTGTACCAGTGCTCTCCGACAGGGGTCTGGGGGTGGCCATGGGGGGCACGTCTCAGGTCCTTAGAGAAGCCTTGACAGCTTCGGTCCCTGGAAATGAACGTACCTGCTTCCCCGTGTGGCAAGGTAATGAACTCACCTTGCCACACGTACTTATGTTTCTATATGTTCAAACGTAGCAAGCTGTGCCAAGGAGAATTTCCAGCAGCCTTGGTCACGTGACAATAAAGATTCTGATCTGATTGATGAGAATATTCGCTGGGAAGGGGAAAAGGCACTTAGCTTACTCTGCCGTATAGTTCTACTATTCCCCGCCTCATTTTGTTTTATTTATGTTGGGTTCCCAGTGCTGCTTTTACGCATGAAGGGCTAAATGGACTCGTTCTCATGGGGACCCTTCGCTTTCCTCTGATTCTGAAGCACGCCGTGGCCTTCTACCAGTCTCTGCTCTGGTCTCTGCTGATGTACCGCTGTGCTGGTCATATGCAGCGACCGGTGGATTTCCCAAACCCCTCGGCTTGGCACTGCTTCCCAGTGGGGTGGTGCGGAAGCGGGCTGCGTCTCCCGCCAAGCCTGAGTCACCCAATGCGGGCTGCCAATGGCTGTTGACTTTGTGTTCGTCTTCATCACGTTTGCTTAATGCTGGGTTTCTGCTTATCGAGGTTACAGCTTAACTTTTGCTTTGCATTTATTTTATTAAAAAATAAATTCTGATTCAGACGGATACAACCATGATCAGCTACAGAGACTATGGTGTGATAAAATATAAATATTGTTCGAAGATATCCACAGGTTGCATAATTTCTAATATAAAATTCCCTTTTGTACAGACTGCTTTGTTTAGTGAATTTACCAGCAGTAATATGAATTTCAGGCCAAATCATTAAAACGTTCCAGGATTGATCCTAATCCATCAGTCTGTTTCACGGTGAAACCCCAGTCTGACAGCGATCCCTCAGCTTTGGTTTCGGTACAGCTGTGCTGCACTGAAGGACGGACCGTGTCTACGGCCAGTTTCCCCCCTGCTGACGAGGGAAAGTCATCTGCTTATGACAGGAGGATCCGTCAGACCCCCGAGCTCCCCGAGCCTCCTATGAATAGTTAGATGAGCTGCTTATTTTCCAGCCGCAGACAAGGACTCGTCGTTTCTCTGCTGTTCAGCACAGCTGCTTTCCGACTTAATTTAGCCACTCTTTTCTTTAAAATCTCTTAGATCCATGTAGGCTACCGTGTTTTCATAGAAGCGTTAAAAAGCGGCGCGCAGTCGTGGTTCTGAA
Source organism: Hippopotamyrus pictus (assembly GCA_026781145.1). NCBI lineage: Eukaryota > Metazoa > Chordata > Actinopteri > Osteoglossiformes > Mormyridae > Hippopotamyrus > Hippopotamyrus pictus. The sequence continues at coordinate 14,461,088 of JAODLC010000047.1, forward strand.
TTTCGGTGCCGACTTGGGGTTACCCTCCGGGTTGGTAGCCATCTTATTAATGGTCTGTTTCATCACCACCTGTTATGTTACAGATGCGAGATGGTTCAGGCAGGGCTCGATAAGCGGTTTCGCGTTTCCCGTGCTGGGAAGCCGCTGATGGCAGCCGGGCCGCTGGCGCTCCTGCTCACCACGTGCGTGAGCTTCAGTTTCACAGTGTTCCACCCTCCGCTGTTTCTTCATCTGATCCCTCTTTTCACCTCCGCCTGCATGCTGCTTCATCCCTCTATCTCTTGGCAGTGCCCTCCCTCATAGCTTCCCGTCGCCTTCCTCAGTGTACACTCCACAGGTTAAAAACTGCTTGGTTGCCATTCTCTTGAAATTTGCTTGCCGTTCGGTTTGGCTTTAAGGAATCAATATTTACACGGCAAGAGTGATCATTTCGTCTTTTTGTTTAGTAACTTCATCCTATTCTTCCAAGTGGACCGCGATGGCTACTGCTTATGAAATAGGCCTACCCCTTCAAGGGGGACATATACTTATTACTTGAAGCATTAACGTTAAGATACAATCAATAATATTAATTTACGGGAAAGTTTTGCTTTGTTTGATCCCTTGCAAACATGTATATGTTTATTCAGACAGATCTCAGGATTACTGCTTGACGGCATGGTCCACAGGAGACGTTTTCCTGCTCTGAGCGCAAATAACACCGGAGGTCTAACCTAGTTTACATCGTAAAGCATATTTCATCGGAGTTCAACATGAGCTTAAATTCTCTGCCATCTCTAATGTTTTCATTGACGTTGTGACTAGTGGCAGGTTGAACAGATGATGTTCATGTCTACAACAATAACTTATTAATACGAGATACTATTACTTAGTTGACGAGTTATTGGTATTTACAGGACTCTCTGGGTGAAGTTCAACCAGCAGTTTCCCAGGGTCTAGGTAGAAACACTTTCACACGTTGTCTTTTTGTAAACATTTGCAGAATCAAATTTATTGAGATTATACTCAGAATTGCGATCGACAATCAAAGGATTAATGAACAAAATCACTGGCACAAACTATAGGACAACTGTGGTCAGACTTCCACGACAGTCCTCCGCAGATGGTCTAGTTATCCAGAAACAAATATCCCATATAAGAAAACGTTCGCACGCTTATGTGAGAACAGTGGGATTTAGTCTAACTGTGTTTGCATTATGTCATTTTCTTGTGGAATATATTTCAGACGTTAACCGTAGGGATGCACTCCCAGACGCCAACCTCCTCACAAGGACACAACTTTATCGTGGCATTTTGTTTTGTTCCTCCTTGCAGTCCAGTCAGTCCCAGTCCCTGACAGCTCTACGATCACAGAGAAACCCTCTCCTGTTTTATTGCCGTTTATACACCAACTCGACGAGAATCCTTCTCTCCCTCCCCCCACGCACTTTGAAAGCTGTTCTCGTTTACGTGTCAATTCTGTCTATTTCTGTCCTTGTCGCACTTTCATCAGGACCACGGGAAGCCCCATTCCCCTCCTCACCCTCAGTGCCACCGCCCCCCATCTCCTCTTTGCTGCCACCGTTTATTTGTCATATCTGAATTAATTCGTCAAGCTCAGATGAAAAATAGATTAAATTCTAAAATAGTCACACCCAGTTTCCTCCGTGTGAGTCTTTTTTTTTTTTTTTTTTTTTTTTTTTTTAAATAACCTAATTCTTCATGATAAGGTTTCGTGTTTCGTTTGTCGTGCTGTGAAGAACAAAAAACGCCTGTCTTTCTACAAAATGTTTAGGTGTAGTGAAATATTTAGACGAAAATTATAGGTATTTATTGAAGGCACTTTTCTGGGTGGTATCTCTCGTCGATTTTTGGAGCATAACACTCATCATATTTATTTCCTGTTCACTTTCATTCGGCCGGGTTTCCCCCTAACCCCCATTACTTACAGGCTGATCATTTCTTTTTTACAGGACTTGTTGGACGATGGCGTGGCCAGTTGCAATGCGACTCTTTTTCTGCCTAATGCCTCACACTGCCGGAAACGCCTTAAACTTTCCCCTTGAATTCATAATATGCGTGTGTACAAATGATACAAATATATCTTAATGAAATCTGACCCGTCTTAATTTGTGACAAATCAATGCGTAACCTTAATTATACATTTCTCTAAAAGCGCAAGGCTGTGATTGATACATTAGGCTATTTTGGTGTTTTATTTGTGTTATTTTGTGAATAGGTGGACCGCCGTTCCACAATAATCATTTATTAACGGAGAACTAATCACCAGTCGTTGAATAATGGTTGGAATCTGGACTTCAGGCTGGTTTTGCTCATTCAACCAGAGAGTTTACTAGACCTCTGTCGTTTCTTACGGACCAGCATTCCTTAACTATAGTCGCCTGGGTTTCCTAGTTCTTCTTGACGGGGCTCCGTCCTGGTGAGGGGGATCCGGGCGGACCCGTTTGCATGAGAAGGCGGCGTGCAGTGACGTTATGAGGCTGGTCCTTGTAAAGCCCACCAATGAAACGGGCCGGCTCGATTCGACTGGGTCACCCCGCAATGACAGGGTGCCCAAGCGTCCCAGCACTGGGGAGAAGCAACAACGGAGCGCCGCTTCTGGGGGGATGCGCCATCGCTACCCCGGAGCAGTGTCCCACCAGCAAACCACCATTCCGGAGCAACACCTTGGCACCTTAGCGCATCCCCAGAAGGGAGCGGCGAGTCCAGCCTCATCGTTGTACAATTTACCGCCTCCCCCTCCGCCGATCAGGCAGCGGAACCCCTCACTCTATCCTCAGAGTCACCGGGAGCCGCCGAGCCCCAGTTCCTCCACTCAGACAGGCAGCCTTCCGTCGATTGCCAGCAGAGGCTGCTTTCTCTCTGATCAGCGCCCACACCTGCGCCAGAGTCTCGGGGCCACAGCCGAAGTCTCCGCTCAGAAGTGCCAAAGCGATTTTTCCTGGGAGCGGAGCCCCCAGCCTCACGCCTTCGTACAACCCCTGCCGACGCTGTCGCCGGCGTCCGTCTGTGAAAATCAGTTCTGGAACTGCGATCGGCACCCCGGCACCTGTGACGGCAGAGGAGGCGGGGGGCAGCAAGAGCTACAGCAGCAGCGTGGTTGGGCACGTCAGGAGAATCGGCATCTCAAAGCACACCGGAGCGACCCTTCCTCACAGGAGGCACGCCAGTCTCTCGGTATAAACACAGGGGAGCTGCGTCCGTCTCAGTCTCAGGACCTGCAACAGCATCCACAGCCGCTCCTGCAAGCTCAGCAGCAGCGACTTGTAGGGAGCAGCCTGCCCAGCAACCGGGACCGGCGATCTGAGCACCGTGACCGCGAGAGGCTCACCGAGGTGGTCGCAACCCAACGGACGCCTGATTCGCAGCGCCGAGCCGCCGTGGACTCCCCCGGCCACCCGCTGGAGAGAGACGGATCTCCAGCCAGCAGCCGGAGGAGCAGTTCTCCATACTGCTCCAGCAGCCGTCTGTGGCCGGCGGCCGAGCCCAGTCCGGGCGAGTACCGGAGCGAAAAGGACGAACAGCAGGTACGCTTTTTACATCTAAGCATGACTTGGTGCAGACCTTTCAATGTCACCCCCAAATAGTTACAGGTTGCCTCCCGTTTGCACAGCGGGAGATGAACAGGTGTGCTTATGCTTTCTAATAAAGTTCAGTTCAGTAGAGAGATTATGGAAACTCCTCTAAAAAGCAGATCGAGCGGGCCGTGAATTTTTAAATGCGCCGATGCAAATGCATGCATTTATGCAAACAAATGTGCTAATTTGTTATGGGCGTGGGATCACTTTCTGGTATGCGAATGATATTTGTTGTATGTAAAACTTTTACGTTGAGTGTGTATATGTGTGTCTGTGTATCTTTCTTATTTGCTCTGCATGGGCCTGAAGACAATTTTCTCTGCTACGGGGTTGTTGGTACGGAAATGAACACGTACAGGGCACCCTGTTTGGCAGACGCCTGGGAAAAAATAATAAGATAATTTATCATGCATGCCTGTAGCGTGATGATACATTATATCTATTAATTGCATTGTTATGCATCAAATGATAAGATTATTAGGATTAATATAATAAAATATATAACAAAAACCACATGGTGCCATAAAGCATTACGAAAATAATTTACTCAGGGTAAAACAGCTGCAAATATTGCAGTCAGGTGTTTCAAAATATTACAGTCCAGTTCAAAGACAGGTGGAGCAGTGACTTAAGGGTTGGCATTGTAGCCTCACGTCTCTGTGGTTGTGGGTTCAGTTCCCTATTTTCTGTCATTATATTGGCATGCATCCAGACCGTGTTTTGTGGCAATGATGACTGTCTTGTCATGCGACTGTGTGAATCCACATCCAGTCGTGTGTGGTGATAAGTATTACGTGAGATCTCTCCATGTGTGTTGTGAGTATTGACCACACTGATCCCAGTTCAGCTGAGGCACAGCCTCTGTAAGGGCTGTTGATGGTCCGCCTCGCGGGCCGAGGATGGCGGCTCGCCCGCCGTTTGTGTGCCTGCGTCAGATCTCCCGTCTCACGATCGTTATTCTGCTTCTTAATAAACCGTTTGTTTTGATTATGCTCCCGCTTGCGCGTGTTGCCGCTTTCGAGGGTTACTTTCAAATAACATCCTTTGTCCGCGCCCCCCCCCACCTGGGCAGGTGTCTGATGGCGTCACATGTCAGATTAGATCCGATTAGCCGCCCTGCTTTAAACGTAGTTTCTCTTACGGCTGGTCTCACGTCAAACCGGGTCGATTTAATCGAGAGCTGCAGGTGCGTGAAACGTGTGTCCGGCCCTTGGGTTGGAGCATCGGGAATGCAGAGGGGACTGACATCCCCAATTAGAGACCTCCCCCACCCCTCATGGCCATCATCAATATCCTGTAAAATTAACTTTTTAAAATGTCCCAAAAATACCAGCTTACATCAAACACTCCTATATTTTATGGGTCACGGAATTTAAAAATAATTTTCTGAAACGTGTTTGAAATTCATTTAAAAGGGAGAGGGTCTTAATTTGACAAGAACTCTGGTTCTTGGGGATGGAGTCTTCTTTGTCACACTGCCACAGAAACAGCGGGTGTGGTGAGCCCATTCGCACTGGGTGTAATGGCCGTAACGTGAGGGTGAGAGCCTTCGTCCGGAAGCCGGACACGTCCCCTGCGAGGAACGTTGCTTGAACTGGCCACTGGGACTTGGCTCTGGGACTCACTGGGGGAGGGAGCGTGGGGAGGTCACGCAGGATGCGCTACGTCGCCAGCGTCCCACGTGACGGACTGTCATGTGAGATGGACCTGCCAAAAAACAAACAAGATACCTCTTATTTGTTCTGTTTCGATTCCTTAGCTTCGCCTGACCATTCCAACATACATTTCTTAGATTCAGTCAGCCCCAGTGCATTCTGGGAGGTGACTTTTAGCGCACACTCTGTCTGTGTGCCTGTATCTGTATGCTGTAGGCTGCGAGTGTGACTTCAAGTGTTCCCCTGTGTTTGTTGCTGTGTTGTACAGGGCGTGTGTCTCCGTTGTCAAGAGTCGCCTCCCAAACTCAAAACACCAGTGTAATCTGGAGGACACGACCTTTCCTTTTCTTGCCATTACGTGATCTTGCAGAGATACAGGGCTGCTCAGTTCAACACAATCAGAGCGAAGCACAGCTCTCATGCAGCTAAAGAAAACAGCACCATTGTTAGCCAGGGTCCCGTGGGACAAAGAACAAAGCTCATAACTAGAAACTTCCTGTGCTTACCTGAGCGCTGGGGTGTCAAAACACTCGAGAGTACCACCTTTCCTCTTCAGCGTCTGGCCTTGCTGGTGAGAATCAATACACAGATACGTTTTTGTATCCCTCAGTCAAGTTACTCAGGAGGGTTTATTCATTATTTTGTTTTGTGTAACATTGAGATCAAACCCAAAGCAGAGAAATGGTGATTGTTTAACGCAACAAAACATTCACAGAAATATAAATCAAAGTGCTGATATTAAAAGGGACCCATAATATGATAAAAACCTGTTATTTTGACCTTGTGGGGACCACCTTTTCCAGAAGGGGAATCTCAATTTCTTAATAATCTGTGACTGCAATCAAAAAACTATAAATGCCATTAAAGTCTTGTATTTTGTTTTTGGTTACTTATTGTTAAGGTTAGGGCTGGGCAGGAGTTAAGGTTGTCATTGCTGGGATTAGGGTTGTCCCCATAGAAATGAATGGACGGTGTGTGTATGTATGTGTGTGTGTATGTGTATTAGGTCTGTATTACATTGTGGGGACCAAATGTAATAAAAACTTATTATTTTGACATTATGGGGACCATTTTTCAGATCTGCACAAAGATCTGTGAATGCAATCAGTAAACTAAAAATGTATTTTGCTTGGTTACTTATGGTTAAGCTTAGCGCTGCATAGGGGTTAAGGTTATCATATTGGAATTAGTGTTTTCCCCATAGAAATGAATAGAGAGTCCCCATGAAGATATAATTACAAAACCTGTGTGTGTGTGTGTGTGTGTGTGTGTTGTACCTTCAGTGTCAGATGGACGCCATCTTCATTTCTGTGCTGTGAAATCGGTAGGAATGAATGACTAGATTTGGGGACATAAAGTACCTGTTTGGATTAGCAGTTAGACCTGGATTTCCACTGAGTCCATCAGGGAGAATCGTGTCCTTCAGAGCAAATATGTATGAATATGTCTGTACTGGTGAGCTATCGTTCTAACCCCCGAAATCACTTCAGGCCACTAGACGCTGTCTGACCCTGCGCTGTGACCTCCAAGCTCGCTCATACCTGTTTGTCTCACCGGGAGCAAGATTAAGATGTATTTTATTGATCCCAGGGGGAACTTCTGTTGCATACAACAGGAAAAAAAGCAACAAAGAAAAACACAAACTTAGGATACGTTAAAAAACAGAGAAAACAAGCGAACACACAGCAGCGGCTACAGCAGGCGGGCGCTTGGGACAGCACTGAAAGTGTGAAGGGTGACCGAACAGGGAAGGATGGAGTGACCAAAGAGACACTGTCCCCAGATGAATAAAGCATCACCATTCTATTCTAGAATACATATTTACTTTTGCACCTTCCTGTAAATGCAGCAGGTTTCAGATGCAGAATCAGACGCAACGGTATAATAAATATTTGCGTTTTGCTGTATTTCTGACTGTACCGTGACTTTGATGTCGGTAAATAAATGATGAATGACTGACGGCGGAGTTCAAAATGTCACCAGCCGCTGGTTTCACAACATGTGTTGTTTTCCCATCATGCTCTCTGCTGTGACTTCCCCTCTGCTTGGAAAGGGAGCCCAGATATTTGTGTGTACTCTGGTCTATAGGCCGTCTCTATATATACAGATGACAGCGAAGCTTGGAGCCAGCGTGCAAGGTTGGCCATTTATCTGACAGCCCTGGAACATTTTTCAGGGTTAAGGGCCTTCCTCAAGGTACCTTAGTTTGGTGTGACTATTCTGCTGACCATGGGATTCGAACTAGCAACCTCCTGGTTGTAGGCAAAGGCGTACCCTGCTAATCCTACCTCTGATATGGACTTTTCAGTTATTTTTTTTATACCATGGTAATTAACCTCTTGGCCAGCGTGTTACACACGCTACGTTGCACGTTCACCATCCACTTCGTAATTGCATCATTTATCTTCCTCACGGAGATGAATGCGCAGGCTGAGACAGAGATGGATTCCCTTGCCCGTAATCCCAGACAGGCTGGCCATTTTGTGTCCGTACAGCCCGACCGTTTCTTTATACGCTGCATTTCAGCTCTGACGGCAGATCGACGGTAGCTCCCTAAAAGTCCGCTGAGAACAATTCAGACGGGTCTAAAGCCTCTTCAGTAACCAACACAATGCATAAGGGTGTTTTTTGTGCAGAGCACTGTTAACGAAGTCTGCGTCGCTTTCTGAGATAATAGCCTGTTTTCTTTATCCTAGTCAATATTAGGGATTTTAATGACCGAGCAAACTGAGCTTGTCTTTTTCTGGCATTTTTCTTAGGCTTGTATCAGTTAGCGGTTTTGCCTCAGGGTTTGTCAGATGCACCGGTAACATGCCCTTCCTCCGGAAACACCCCAGCTTATTCTGATTGTTGTCTGGTCCGCCTACCCATGAGCAGGTCCTGCCAATCCATAGGGACCCCCTTGTCTTGATCTATCCACAGTTCTCTGCTGGAGTTTAGGACACAGAATGATTTTGTGCTGCTCTTGATGGGGAGGGGGACTGCAGGCACAGGACCAGACGTTTCTACGGTATCACCTGGCGCGCTCGCTGTCCCAGTCATACCTGCGCCAGCAGCTCCCTCACCTCTCTGATTCGTGGTCATCCCTCCTCCGCCTCAGAGCAAGAAAGGCCCCTCATCTTGTCACGGAGGGCAGCCCTGATGCCGTTTCTCTGTTTCCTGCCGATGTCACATGCTGCGATTCGTCATCTTGTCAGGTGATTACCGCTGTGCCTCGGGGCCATTAGGCAGTTTGCACTTGAACCTGCCCCATCTTCCTCTGCCGTGCCTTCAGTTTGAAATCGATCACATCAGACGTCAGAGGGTACCCTGCGATCTTACCTTAAAGAAGCATTTATCTGCTTGATGCGACGAGAATCTCGGTCCCCCGCCTCGGCCGTGGGGCAGGGAATGTTCCTCAGCTCTCCCTTGTTCGTTCTCACTCGGCATAGACGAGACGTGTCGCAGCTGTAATTTTGTTGGTGGTACGAAAGGTCCATCATAACCGGCCGGGAAGTGACTTCACGGCAATCACAAAAAAGGCAGGAGAATGTAAGTCATCGGCATCAAAACAGGCAAGGCATCATGGGAGGCCCGAGTAAGCACAAATCCAATGCCCAGACACATTTCTTAAATTGGATTTGTGTGGCTCAGAGACACGCGAAGGGGGAAAGACAGAAGGTGGGAAGGAGTAGGGGAGGCGTGGAGGAAGTGTGGAGACCAGGGGCAACTCCAGAAGGACTGTTACCCGGCTCGGAGACAGTCGGGGTGTGGCTGTCATGTCGGTGCCTTGGGGAAGCGACGCCGAGGCCCATTAAAATGTAGACACTGTGACCTTAAAGGCGCATTCAGGCCACTGGAGTGAGCCAGTCACGGTGCCTGAGTGAGACTGATCCTTTGAGCCAGGCTCTCCCAGAGGATACACGTCTAGTTATTTTTGAGAGGGTGACTTTGCTGAATGCTGGTTATTTTGCCGATATTTATTAAGGATGCCTCCTGTCGCCTCCCTGTCTGTCTGTGCCCGCACGGGGAAATCCTCCCCCTAACCGTGTGGAGCAGTATTTGTAAAGTGTACCTTGTGTTACTCCTGAAAACCCGTCGGTCCATCAGACCAGGACAAACGTCTGCCTGGCCTTTCAGCTTGATTTCTTGGTGTCAGGGGAGCCATTTTAGGTGTTAACAGTGGAAGCAGTGCTTCTGCTTGGAGCCTACACTGAGATTTCTGGTGCCTCAGAGGCCTTGTGGGTGTGAGGGGCTATGGCAGCCGGCCTTCTTACATCCTGCTGCTTGGCCCGTTTAGGCGACAGCAGAAAGTGACGTGAATGGACTGTGATTCTGGACACTTCCTGGGTGACGGGGGCCCTTTGGACAGGATATGGTGTGATGGCCCGTAAACGGCGGTATGTAAGTTGCCTCGTCGTGCCTCCTCTGGCCCTGCAAGGTCTCTCCTCTTGCATCCTTTCGAATGTTTTTCAGAGAGCGACAGGAAACACAGATACCATGACAGTGGGCGAGGTGTTAAAGCCAGATTTCATAATTGTGCAGGTTTGACGGCATGAATCACAGGCAAGAAATGGTAATTCTGAAGCGCAGAATGGAAAGGCTTTCTGTCATGTGCCAACACCATGATAAGCGTGAAGCAAGAAGGTCTCCTCAGGAGAAGGTCTCTGACACAGCAGTGAGCTACAAGGACAGTGATGGACCATGAAGAGTCTGCCGGCATGGGGAGTGGAGTTCATTGCTCTGGATTAATTACATGGAGATAAGGTCCTGGACTGCTGACTTTGCCCACAAGGCAATGCTTTGTGGGAAATGTCGTGTCATGAATTACAGAGAATTCTAATATCTGGTGGATGGTTTTTGGTTGTAATTGTTGAAAGTGAAAGTGAAATTAGTGTGAAAACTCACGGAAGAATCATTTCACAATACTGCAACCTAGATGTGTGAACATGAAATTATTTTTGTTTCCTCAATTTTTATTTTTAAAAAAGAGCTCACGACATACCTCGGGTATATGAATCAGTGAATGAGCATGTGAATAAATGAGTGAGGAGATGAATGAGTAAGCATATCGGTCAATGACCTATTACATGAATCAGTGAATGAGTGATTATATGAATCAGAGAGTGAACATGTGAATGAATGACTGATTATATGGATCAGCGAGTGTGTCCGTGCATGATTTACTGATTATATGAATCAAGGAGTAAACATGTGAATGATTGACTGATTGTATGAATCAGGGAGTGAACATGTGAATGAATGACTGATTATATGAATTAGGGAGTGAGCCTGTTCATAAATGAGTGACTAATTATATGGATCAGTGTGATCATGTCAGTGAATGAGTGACTTATATGAATCAGTGAATGTGTGAATGATTAGATGATTCAGTGTGTGAGCGTGTCTGTGAATCAGTGACTGATTATATGAATCAGTGTGAGCATGTCAGTGAATGAGTGACTGATTATTTGAATCAGTGAATGAGTGTACCTATGAATGAGCAACTGATTATATTACAGTTTTTCTAAGTTGTTTTGGTACATTTTTTATATCAGGAATGAAATTCTCATAACTACTTGTAGAACCTTCACATCATCGATTCACTTGTGCACATCATAAATGCAAAGTTTCGTTCTTTTGGTCAAATTGGAAATGCAATGCAAATGATTATGTACAATCACCAGCTAATTCCTACATTATCAATTGTTTATGTCATGCTGGTCAAAATGGTAAAAATTATACTGGTACTCTCTTAAATAGTCTTACCCCCACCCCCCCCAAACTATCTAGACATTACTTTATTGTATAAGTCATTACATGCGAAATGGTTGAACCAGTTGTCATAATCTGTCAAGCATATTGTCTAATATCTCTATTAGTTTTTTTTTATATAAATGTGTCCTGAATTGATGAATTTCTCTCAGTTGAATCTTGACTTTGACCAATACAGAGGGATGTTTGAAGTGTTAGATCGAGAAATTATCAACTAGCTTTCTAAAATAGCTCAGAGGTGCATCTCACGAACCTTCAGTTGATAGGAATATAGTGACAGAGCACAACACAATGTTACAATTTGGCAATGGAAGAACTACAAGGAAATGAACAAGGTCAGCAGCCAATAAGAAAAAGAGGAGTAAGGCTACGTGGTGGAAGGGTAGGGAGGCAAAACAGAGGAAGAGATAGAAGAGGCCAAGAACAGAGTCACATTCCTGATGAAATAAGGGCCACAATTGTGGATCACGTCCTCAGTCATGACCTTACAATGGCCGAGGCCAGTCGAAGGGTACAGCCGAATGCTGGGAGAACAACATCAAACATTTTACAGGCATACAGTGCGACACTGTGTACTGTAGCATAACACTATATACTTACAGTAATGTTACATATTACAGTATTTCACTTATTTAATATTATACAGTAGGTATACTTTATTCGGTTACATACTGTACATATACTGTACTACACACACATATGTATGAATATTTATAGTGTGTGTGTATGTGTGTGTATACACACACATACACACACACACACACACACACACACACACACACTGTATATATGTATACATATGTGTGTTTGTGTGTTAAAGTATAGGTCCAGTATATGTAACTTTGTACTGCTGAAATTGATATATGCCATACAGAAAAAATACAAGATGTGCATTTTCAATCGTTGTCATCAAAAACTATATAGTTCACATCAGGAAATACTTACTGGGTGCATTGTTCTATTGACAACATCGATAAGTATTTTGACCATCTTGTTCGTGAACAATGACACAAGGTCTTTTAATTCTGGTGGCGCTGACAAGTTCATTGACATAAAGATTTACTTTTGCGGGATAAACTAAGAATTTATCCCGCAAGTTACAGGCTTTTTCAGGTAATCAGCCCATCATGTGGTGCTGTTTGTATGAATTGTTTCGTGAGATGCACTTACTGTTTTGCAAATGTTACAGATGATTCAAGAACTATAACAAAACTACTGCAATCAGTGAGTGAGTGAGTAAGTGAGTGAGTATCTGAATCAGTGAGTGACCGTGTCCATGAATAAATAACTGTTTATATGACTCAGTGGGTGAGCAAGTTAGTGAGTGATTTTATGATTCAGTGTGTGAGTATGCCTTTGAATGAGTGACTGATTATATGAATCAGGGTGAGCATGTCAATCAGTGAATGACAGATTATCTAAATATGAGCATGTCAGTGAATAAATTATTACATGAACCGGTTAGTGAGCATGTCAGTGAATGAGTGACACATAATATGAATCTGTGTGAGCGTGTCAATGAATGAATGTATACATGAATTTGTGAGTGAGAGTTTCAGTGAATCAGTGACTAAATCATTGTGAACATGTCAATGAATGAGTGACTACTTATATAAACCAGTGTGAGCGTGTCAGTGGATGAATGATTACATGAATTGGTGAGTGAGCGTGTCAGTGAATGAATGATTACATGAATTGGTGAGTGAGCGTGTCAGTGAATGATTGATTACATGAATTGGTGAGTGAGCGTGTCAGTGGATGAATGATTACATGAATTGGTGAGTGAGCGTGTCAGTGGATGAATGATTACATGAATTGATGAGTGAGTGTGTCAGTGAATGAATGATTAAATGAATTGGTGAGTGAGCGTGTCAGTGGATGAATGATTACATGAATTGGTGAGTGAGCGTGTCAGTGGATGAATGAT
>JAODLC010000047.1:14485835-14496979 GCA_026781145.1 Hippopotamyrus pictus
GGGGGGGGGGGGGGGGGGGGGGGGAGCCCACTATACTCACTGAAGGTGAAATGCAGGTAATAAAGTGAGCAGGGAAAGGGAGGCGGGACATCATGTATGGCCCAAGCCGTGGCTGTCAGCCTGATGGTCTAAAAGGGACTTGGCTTTCAGGCGTGGGACATCTGTTCCCCTGCCGTATGGACTCATGGACTAAAATGACCCCCCCCGCCCACCCCCACCCCGGATACGTCAGCCCCTGCCACCCAAAGCGGGGCACTCTGACAGTGTAGGGGTGTGCGTGCAAGTTTGGGTCTTCTGCTGCCCCCAGGTTTACCATGGTATTCTTGATCAAGGCGTCCAGGTCACCCCAGTGCTGCTCTGGACTCATAGGCAGATCAGCTTCCTCGCCTAGGAAATATCCGAGAGTGTTTAAGCCCCTGATTCCTCAGGGGACAGCCCCAACCCCAGGGCCGGTCCGTTGCCCTGTTCGGTATGTGAGTTGCTGGTTATTTGTGGCCACCGGCGCCCCGGGGGCTGTTTCAGATGAGGAGGCGCGCAGATCGAGAGCCCTTGGCTGTGACGGCACAGGGCGGCGCTCAAGCTAATAATTAGCCGGCAGCGATGATCGGGCCGCGTCGCCTGGCTGAGGGCTTAATGACCACACGAGCAGCTAATGAATGCAGAAGGTCAGACCCTGAGATGGAGTCTCTCCCTCAGTCCCTCTGGCCCTCTCCCAGCCGGGGAGGAGGTCCCGCGGTATGGGGGCCGTCGCTCAGGGAGGTGCTGAAGGATCTGGAACATTGGCATGGTGGGGGGGGGGGGGCAAGGAGTACGTCCCTCGAGGTCGAACGTGTGCTCCCTCACGGCATCCCAGGGTGCTTTGCTGTCAGCAGGCTGTCTGTCCGCCGGCCATGACTGTATCTCTGCTGCGTGTTAATGGATTAAAACCCATGAAATTGCATCTTTCAGTCGGCAAGCTGGCCTCGCATTTCCTTACGTGTGTGGAAAAAACCTCGTTAGTGCCCCCCCTTAGCTAACGCGTCTTTTTGCCCTGGACGCGCCCCCCCCCATCTGCCCACCCATTTTGTCCGTCTTCTTCTGCTGTATTTTAGGTTTATCACCGTGATCCTCTGCTAAATGACTTATTATGGACGGATGGATGCATCCATATTTGCTTTTGTCTGCTTTCTCAGGAATTTTGATTTGATGAGTTTTTCTGCAGTTTTAAACTTTCGAACCTTCGGTGGCCTTCAGTGAAATCCCAGTCGCGAGCAAACTGACATTCAAACCGTTAAAAGCATTTAGAACCACTGTCTTCTCTCTACTCTGCCCGGCGTTGTTTACCTGGCGCTTAGAATGGCAGTGGCTGCATGACAGAACCACATTTCACGGCACAGTGCTTATTTAACTGGATGCCTCCGATCTGCTTCCCTGACTCCTGGCACGTCTGCTTGCAAATCCTTCATTACATTCTTACATCCAAAAGAGAATGATGACATGTTTGTCTTTGGATGATGAGGAACCAGGTCGTGATGCTCTCTTCCAACCGCTAGTAACCACCCAAGTCTTCGTTGAGTGATGGGACAGCACCCCCTGCTGGACTGCAGGGGTATTGCAAGGAACCGTTTGTAAACGTCAGTTGTTGTGTATGCAAGGGTTCTTGTAGAGGTAAGAGTCAGAGAAGCTGCAAACTGTCAGGCCTCCTGTCCCTCAGATTCCTGCATTGTTCTTCCAGCTTCCTGGGCCGTTCTGTGTGGCATGTTACTGCTCATTCTCTGTTGGATGTTTGTGACACTCAGGCCATGCAGTAGAGTCACCGTCACACGCCTCGCGATGCCTGTCACCACTCCTGCACGGACAGACCACGCCCGTCGGCGCCGTTGCTGCACCCTCTGACCGGACTCTTCCCTGTCTCTCATATTGTCCATTTAGATACCACGACAAACAGGACGTCACCAGCAACTTCCTGGGGGCCATGTGGCTCATCTCCATTACCTTCCTGTCCATCGGATACGGGGACATGGTGCCACACACCTACTGTGGCAAAGGGGTGTGTTTGCTCACAGGGATCATGGTACGTGTCTGTCACCTCGGAACCTTAGAACGTCTGTACAAGCTTGCCGTATAGCTGATTCATTTACCCCAAGAAGATCCACTATGACGCACATTGCCAGGCAACCATTTCAGTACCAGCTAAGGACCGGGGAGCCCCCCCCCCCCCCCTTCTGCGGGGCCCAGAACTCTGATCCTACCCTCTCTCTCCACAGGGTGCCGGGTGCACGGCCCTCGTGGTTGCCGTGGTAGCCAGGAAACTGGAGCTGACCAAGGCCGAGAAGCACGTCCACAACTTCATGATGGACACACAGCTCTCCAAGCGTGTGAGTCAGACACCCCCCTAAGGGAGTCGCCTTGTTAAAGGGTGCAGACTGCCAGCCTCCTTAGAATAAAGACACAGCGCCTGACTTCTACCTAAGGGTCTTACTCGGGGGGTAGACTGGCCAAGGGCTGCCCGTGACCATCAGATAGGGTGCAAAGTGAATCACATGCATGTTCCTCAGTGATACAGACTCCTTTGTATGTTCTTTGGTTTATCATGCATGTTCTTCAGAGCATGGGCATAGATTTAGGTGTGGGGGATAGGGACATGTCTCTATCAGTATTGTGGGAGTATTCTGTGTGTTTAGGGGTCTGGGGGATTCAGGGCTGATTTGGTCCCTGCTGAGGTCATCCTTAGGTCCATGTATTTTAGCCCCAATGCCAATCTTCCTTCCCTCGCAAAAAAAAAAAGTCAAGCCCCAGGTAAACTTGACTTAGTGTCTGATCTTTTCGATAGCTTGAAACTCCCCCTGGTCCCAACTCAAACCTATGCCCATGCTTCAAAGTCTCTGGTTCACATACGTGTTCCTCAGAGACTCTGATTCACATGCGTGTTCCTCAGTAACTGGTTCACATATGTGTTCCTTAGACACTCTGGTTCACATGTGTGTTCCTCAGAGACTGTGGTTCACATGCGTGTTCCTCAGAGACTCTAGTTCACATGCATGTTACTCAGAGACTCTGGTCCACATACGTGTTCCTTAGAGACTCTGGTCCACATACGTGTTCCTCAGAGATGACATACATGTTCCTTGCGGCCGCCCAGGTGAAGAACACTGCCGCCAATGTACTCAGGGAAACGTGGCTCATCTACAAACACACCAAGCTGGTAAAGAAACTGGACCCTGCCCGCGTACGAAAGCACCAGCGCAAGTTCCTGCTGGCCATTCATCAGTAAGTGGGGTGCAGTGCGGCACTGGGGGGTTGTGGGTGGCAGCCAAACAATAACCCACTTTATTTTTAGTAACAGGGTTTGTACTGGAGCCAGGAACTCTGACACTTAGGGTGATTTATGCTTTTATTGTTATTACCTATATTACACATATACATGAGTAAAATGCAGCACTGTACAGTGTTCAGTAGACGCATCAGTGCAAAGCGCAACACTGTAAATTTAATGATAAATGAACATTCCTGAAGGTTTGCGTGTTTCACGTCCTGTTTAGTTTAGGTAAAACTGACATCATATAGTTCAAAAACAGTCAGGATGCAGTTCTGACAGGCCATTTCCTTACACAGTTTCCTCACACGCACACGCCTGTTATTTAAAGCAGATAAGTAACATGTTGAATGCCATTTCACACACACCTGAGGTCTCTCTCGAAACACCAGTCTGTTTCCAGTGTTCTGTTTGCGTTCAAATGCCTGCCTCCCCCCTCCTGTGCACCCAGTTCGAAATGTACCGACCTGCCTGTTCTGTGTAAGTTGTGGGTCTTTTAAACTTGTACTGTGTTCTGTCCTTGTTTTGCTCAATCGTTGCAGAGCTCAGAAGTAAGTCTCTGTCTACTCTTTCTCCATTTCTTTGTCTACCGTGTCTCCGATCAGTGTTCACCCAGACATGCATACGTGACTTTTTACCATGCCCCTTTTCAAACCCCCTGTCCCATACTTAGTCTGGCGTTCCAGACAGCTTTTGTGACATTAGGGTCACCTGTAGAATCAAATCAATCAAAC
This sequence comes from Hippopotamyrus pictus, assembly GCA_026781145.1. Taxonomy (NCBI): domain Eukaryota; kingdom Metazoa; phylum Chordata; class Actinopteri; order Osteoglossiformes; family Mormyridae; genus Hippopotamyrus; species Hippopotamyrus pictus. The sequence goes on from JAODLC010000047.1 coordinate 14,489,865, forward strand.
TTGATTTCCCAGAATTCCCTTCCGTCTCACGTCCACCTAACCTAGTTTCAATACGTTTTACTGCAAGAGACTGTTAATCTGGTGGCTGGGCAACCATTTTTGAAAACTTCGCAAAAAGTTTACACAGAAACTGAGTACAGAGCCTCAGACAGTCAGACACAGGTACACAGTCAGACATGGCCCAGAGCAAAGGATTAACTGTGCTGAATTCTCTGTGTCTTTATATGTCTACACATGTCTGTGTCTTTGTGGTGAGACTGTGCATTTCTTGGATATGTTATTGAAGGAGCTTCCCAGGATTTGGAAATTAAAATTCTGATTATAAACTTGTTGCCTTAATCACTGTGCCCCATGCTGGTTGTCTCTTAATAGTTAGTCAGTTTGTCAGCCAAAGGTCCATACAGTTACAGCATGGCTGCCTAATTAAATACACACTTCTAGGTTGTGTAATTTACCCTGAATTACCCGTATACATCACACCTGCCCTCTGTCCATCTTTCCATTCATCGGACCCCGTGTCTCAAATCATCGGCGTCGTCTCTGCTCGCCCTGCCCATTCCTCACGCTGCCTGCTCTCACTCGCCCCACAACGCCTTCGGTCCACCTCTGACCTCTGACCCCCAGCCGGGGAGTGTCCTCGTGTGTTCTGGGTTTTATGTGCATGTGAGTGGCTGTGGTTCCTGATGGTGCCGTGTCCCCCCCCCCGTCCACCCAGACTGCGCAGTGTCAAGATGGAGCAGAGGAAGCTGAATGACCAGGCCAACATGCTGGTGGACCTGGCCAAGGTGAGCTCAGAGCCCAGCAGGATCTGCCAGCAGGCTAACCCTGAAGTTAAATACACGCCTGAGCATTCGATTTTTATAGGATAGACTCACCCAGTGCGTGTCTCAAAGCTTCAGTCTTGCTGAAACCCGATATTTTGGCAAATCCTGAGCCCCAGTCGCTTAATATTAAATTATAAGAAGCTTACAGGGCTATTAAGCGGCTGCATTTATGTTTGATTCCTCTTTAGTCAGCTCTCAGGCAGTATACGGGGGCGGGGCGGACCTGTTAAATTGCACGTGGGATATTCCGGAAGCCATGCGTGTGAACGCCGCCCCTCCCCCACAGACGCAGAGCGTGATGTACGAGCTGGTGTCGGAGCTGCAGGAGCGAGGCGAGGAGATGGAGCAGCGCTTGGCCGTGCTGGAGGACAAGCTGGACGCGGTGGTGGCCAGCGTGCGGGCGCTGCCCGGCCTGCTCTCCCGGGTCCTGGCTCAGCAGCAGAGCGAAGCCCTCGAGAGCCTCGCCCAGCGGCTCCGCCCGGCCTCCCTGGGCTCCGAGCGCTCATGGCCTCCCGCCCGCCGGCGCCGGTCGCCCTCCACGGTGCCGCACACCTCCTCCGACAGCGGCTAGCCCGTCGTCCTCAGACCGCCGGAACCGCCACAGGCAAACGAGCGGACAGCAAACACAGCGTTTACGTTTAGCCATTGTATGGCTGTTCCTGTTAGCTTTTTTATAAAGCCCATGTTACTGAATGGAGGATGGGAGGTAGGCCTCAGGGGAGCCGCCGCTTGGCATTCTGGGACAGGGAGCAGAAAATGGACAGGACTTCCTAGTCTTGGGTGGGAGCTGGAGCTTTGACCTAGAGAATGAGGGGAAGGGTCGGGGGGGGGGGCAGTGAAGTGAGAGGCCATTTAGGGAATAAGCAGAGGCTGATAGCTTCACTGGCCACAGAAGGGCGGAGCTTAAAGACACTTATGCCAAGGATTTAAAATAGGCAGGAGGAGGTGAATTTAATAAGGGGCTGTCACACTCTCTCGCTGGCTGTTTACCAGACAGACAGACTGCCACTCACAGTGCTGTCCGAGGGAAGACATTACATTCCTTTTTCCGACACATTCCTCTAGAAAATTTCAGAACGGGAAACCTTCAATCTCGAAATCAGCTGTGTGACACCAAATATTTTGTAACTCTCCCTTACATGCAATACTTAGCTGTTCTTAGAAAACTTTTAACAGTGTAAGGTCACTAAGACTGCGGATCGGACCTGCCAACGATACACGACATAAAATCAGCGCTTCCAGAGGCCTTGACGGACAGGAGTTCGGGTGGGAGAAGTCAGGCCACACCCACTGTAGGTATGACGTGTTGATTCCACCCCTCGTGTCAGTCTCTTCTCATTTTAAATCAGGTATTAGAAGGAATATTTGTAACATGGAGTATTTTATCACTAACCTTAACATAAACTGGATGATTTAAGAACTTAAACTGCACTGATGACAGTTTTGGTGGGTTTTACATACACCTCATTGATCCAAGGATAAATTCTTTAAGAATTTTAGGGCTCGTGTGGGATTTGAATCCAGCACCTCTTCGCACCCAAAGCGTGAAACGTACCCCCAGAACCATAAACCACAGTGATACCCTTGAATGCGGATCTTAAAGGGAAAAAAACTGGAAAGTGAAGGTTTTGGTTTGTCTTAAGTGGCACTAAAGTGCCAGACAGATGAACATTGTAGTGAGCTACAGCTGCACAGTCCTTAAAAGGTGAAACCTTCACCACATGTCCAGACATCCTCAGTGTGTCTCCATATCAACCCTTCTTAGGAACATCTTGATCATCTTTCTTTGCGGTCGTATGCTCTCGGGTGATACCCAGTCACACTCAACCCTCTCTGAATTTGGGTGGCTCACCATTCGGTTACCACCCCTGTCACACACCGGCATGCGTCATTCCCTGCCCCCTGATTGGTGAACTCACCTGCGCAGGGTCATACCATGATATGCACAGGGAGGCCCATCGCGAGGATTTACTCCCCAACACTTAGGACCGTAGAACCTGGTCTGAAATCCTGCCAAAAAGTCATATTCATGTATGGAAACAGTTATAGTATAGTATTGATTATTACTGAATTTACACACCATTATGCTACAGTCAATTACAATTAAGCATCTATTCATGTCATTTCTGAGTAGTGAGATGAGATTATTTTTTAACGTGGGTAAGAAATCTAAGAAGAAATGTATAATCACACTTTTGTATTTGATACCAAGTTATGCATATCAGTTAGCACTGGAGGTATACAGTATAATAAAGGAAAAGCGATGAGTCATATCCCAGGCTTGCCGGTGTCCTTTGTTGTCTTCACAGGAGTGGGGGGGAAATACGGGGCCGTTCACATGCTATGAGTACGCGTGTGATCCTTCGCTTCCTTGGGGAGATTCTGCAGGAATCTCCAACAGACTTTAAACAACGTTTCCTATCGATCGCGCCGCATCATCGCGTCTCCCCTTACATTCGGAATTACGTCTGAGCAGCTTGGATGAGATTTGACGGCTCCTCTGGGTCCCAGCAATCCGGAGGTATAAAGGGAAAGCCGCATTTAAATCAAACGCCTCGTTTAAGCGGCATGAGCCCAGCCTGAGAGCGCCACCCACATCTCTGATGGATAAAGGCTCCGGTGCGACACTGACACAGACTGTATAAGACCCAGCTGACTGTCGCATAGAGACAGACGCACTGTGACACACTGAGAGTCCTCAGGGTGGCACGGTTCCCTTTCCTAACCCAGCAGTCCGTTAAAGCACGCGAGAGCCAGTGCGGCTACTGCCCCCTAGAGGAACGGTGCTGTACTACTGTATTTTTAGACAACCATTAGCTCATTTTCAGTCTTAGTGAAAGGATCAGATGTTAGACATACATACTTGGACTTTTAAAATGAAAAAAAGGAAAAAATTAAATCGCACATATTTATAACAATTAAATCACACACAACTGATATAAGATAAAAGGCCATTACAAAGAGAACGGGTTGGAATACCTAATTTAAAAGCATACAATAACCTGGGCTATGAATTCTGCTTCTGAAAGCCACAGCCTATCGGGCCAGTCATCACCTAAGGCACAGTCACAAAAATAGGAAGGAGGCGGCGCCGGGTTTTCCCTGTCAGGCCATTCTGGCCGCACTGAAATAACGGGCTAGTTACCCGTGCGGGTTTATTTCAACGTTTCATAGCCACATTCAGAATTTAGAAGACGAGGTAAAAGTTACGTCTGAGACTAGTGATGCCACCCACGATCGGGATCGTCCCGGATTGAAAAATAAAATGTCGAGTCCTTTTTTACACCAATACGGGACGCGATTTGTTCCGTATTTTCATACACTAAAGACACCAGTTTTACCTAAAAATCGGCAAATCGCATTGAAAGTAGAAACCCGACCTGAGATGTCGGTGTATATTAACGGTCGGTGCCTAGCGCTGGCCGCGGCTACTGGGCTGTAATGCGCCGGGCGGCTCGGCACCGCCGCCCTCCGTGTTTGCCGAGCTTAATGATTAAACAGCCGCTCCCCTTAATCTCCGTGACAGCGGCGTCCACTCCGGACGGGAGCCATTTTAACACAGTCCCTTCGTCTCGTGGATGTCCCGTTGGTCACCAGGTAAAGTGAGCATCGTTGCTTCATACGTATGCTGACTGGCAGGGTTGGTATCCGGGGTTGGTGCGTCTGTATGGCGAAAAGCGGACGGGGTCCAGTCGATGCGCAGAATGAGCAGGAATAACGCTGCTGAAATACGGGGTTAATGCACAATTACGGGTGTTACTTAGACACTCGTCGGTTTAAAGACCATAAAAGTTAACAGTAAGGATACAGAGAGCGTTTAAATGATGACGATCGCTTCTGATGATGTCGCCGACAGGGGAAAACCGGCAAAACCTTTCAAAAGTCCGCTTTTTAAAGTGATTTCTGTCTGAAATACATATAAGTATTAGAGCCATAAACTATGCCCCAGTTAATATGCTTCGGTTTCGGTATAATAACGGTCGGTAATTATGCATCTTAAATGTCATCATTTCATACCCGTTTCATGTTTCAAAGGCTTTTTGAAAGCTGGCAAAGTTGGATTTTCTACAGCGTTTGAAATGTGGAGCTCATCTCTGTTCTGCATCAATTATTATCAAAGCCAAATTTTAATGACACTTACTGTCTATGGCTTTTCTGTAGAGCTGGTGAGTAGGGAGACCATCATTGTACATTTCAGACGGATATAGTATGAGCTCTGTGGATGTGCCTATCAAGAAGAGCTCAGAAGAACACTGGAACCAGGGACGAGAGTCTGGCCGACTTGATGACCTGGATGACGCTCCTTCAGCGCTGAGTGACACCCTGTCCAGTGTACCCCTACACCACAATGATTTCAGTGACACCACCAGCTTACCCTCAGCGGAGCAGATAGAGGAGCAGGGGGGAAAGGGGTGGAAGAAGTTCCTCCCACCTGTATGGGGGGGTCTCCTCGGGAGGTGGAGGAGTCGTATGACATGGTCAGGCTCCCCGAGGGTGGTAATCCTCCCCAACGGGACTCGTGTGAGCCCTCCCGTCAGCCCCCTGCCGGGACGCCGGTACCAGGGTGTCAGTGAGTCCCTGAGCTCCCAGAGACCGCTGCTGGACAGCACCCCTACCGGCTCGTCCCGGAACGAGGCCTTGTACCAGGATGCCCAGGTATCGGCGGCCGAGTGCTACGCGGAGAAACTGGAAGCGTACCAGCTAAAATACTCCTACATGAAGTCATGGCCAGGCTTGCTAAGGTTGCTCGCTGGCCTGCAGCTCCTCTTCGGGGGCGTGGTGCTGGCCTGCGTTTGCGCCTACGTCCAGAAGGACAGCGAGTGGAACAACCTCTATAACCTTGGGGGTTTCCCCGGCTACATGGCCTCGGGCTATTACTACCGGGGCCCCATGACCATGTTTGTGCTGGCGGTGGCCGGCGTGGCCTGGCTCGTCACCGTCATCCTGCTCGTCCTGGGCCTCACCATGTACTACCGCAGTATTCTGCTGGACTCGCAGTGGTGGCCGCTGACGGAGGCCGCGCTCAACCTGGTCGTCTTCGTGCTCTACATGGCGGCGGGCGCCGCCTATCTCAACGACCTGAACCGCGGCGGGCTCTGCTACATGACGCCGGGCTTCAGCCCGCTGATGTCCGCCCTGTGCCGCGTGGAGGGCGGCCAGATGGCCGGGGCGGCCTTCATCTTCATCAACATGCTGACCTACCTGATCAGCTTTCTGGTGTGCCTCAAAATGTGGCGACACGAGGCAGCGAGGCTGCGGGGGGAGGCCCTGGGGGCTGAGGTGGGTACTGTGGATGGGCTCAGTTGTCCTCTTCCTGTTCTGCTTCCACTTAGGGATGGAAGAATGGCAGAGTGCTTAATAAGAAGGCTTCATAAGGTTCAGATCCCAGATTGCTAACGTTCTACCTCTAAGAAGAATCGCACCCCAGACTGAGCCAGTATAATATCTATCTGTATGAATCTAATTAAAAATCAACCTGACGGCTCAATGTAAGCTTTCTGTCTATATGATGGATGTGACCCTGCCCCAAACGGCACTTGAAATAAAAATGATCCGATTAATATTCGTGAGCTTAACTGACCTGCAGCCAGAGGTCACGGAGCCAGCAGTGAAGTCTCAGAACCTAGTGTGCTTATCGTGAACTCTTATCGGTGTTCACAGTGGAGCCGGTGCGGAGGAACTTAATAAATATTTAGTGTGTCTGTTGAGGAAGGTGAAGTGTTTGGGGCAGAGGGAGGCGTCCGGTGCCGCGGCACCTGGCAGACAGGAATGAAACACACAGAGGTGACACAGGCAATGGGGGTGGGGACATTGTCACACTGTGTCCCCTCCACCACACTGGTGTAGCTCTGCTAGTGGAGTGTATGCTGAACATCACCGTCCTCTGCTTTTTCTGAAACATGCAGCCCCTGCCTGCCCCCCCTTATGAGGCTCGCCACCTCGCCCAGGACCGGAGCCGGCTCAGGGCGGCCTCGTCCGGGCAGGGGGGACACAGGGGCGGATCTCTGAGGGTCAGCAAGAGGATCCATTTCGCCGAGGAAGGGGAGGACCCGGGCGAGCTGAGCCGGTCCATTCCCACGGGACACGTCCCCAAGCCCCGAGTGGTGGCCGACTACATCATGTGAGTGATGAGCGTGTCCCGGTCACATGACCCTACAGCGTCATTCCGTCCCATAATTCAGTGTCAGGTTGCAGAAGCAGAATCCGGTGCTGGTGACAGGTGAGACATTAACCTGGTTCTCGTGCCCCCCCCCCCACCCCCACCCCCACCCCATAGAAAGTATCCCACCA
>JAODLC010000047.1:14518840-14595639 GCA_026781145.1 Hippopotamyrus pictus
TGTGTGTGTGTGTGCGTGTGTGTGTGTGTGCGTGTGTGTGTGTGTGTGTGTGTGTGTGTGTGCGTGTGTGTGTGTGTGTGTATAAAGGGTGGGGCAGACAGGAACTTCTCAACAATCCCCATCCTCTACTATAAAGCACGCGACCAACCTTATGACCCCCCCAAGGTGTGTGAAGGCAGACAGGTACCTTATGACCCCCCCAGATGTGTGAAGACAGACAGGTACCTTATGACCCCCCCCAGATGTGTGAAGACAGACAGGTACCTTATGACCCCCCAGATGTGTGAAGGCAGACAGGTACCTTATGACCCCCCCAGGCGGATGAGGACAGACACGTACCTTATAACCCTCCCCAGGCGGATGAGGACAGACAGGTACCTTATGACCCCCCCCAGGCGGATGAGGACAGACAGGTACCTTCTTTGCGCATCCCCACCCTGAAACACTTCTTCAGCCGGCAGAACTGGCACTGGTTCCGATGGTGCTGGTCGATTTGGCAGTCCCGATTGGACCTGTGGCACAGGAGAGTGGAACAGGTACAGTGAGATCGGACGGGGGGCGGGCGGGATCTGCTCAATACCGCCACCTGGAGGGCACCCTCACCTGCAGGTGTAGCTCAGGCTGCGGCGGATGCTCCTCTTGAAGAAGCTCTTGCAGCCCTCGCAGGTGAAGACGCCATAATGTTTGCCGCTGGACTTGTCCCCGCACACTGCGCAGTCTACCACGCAGGCCCGGTCATCCTCACTGGCCTCCGGGTCGCTGGCTCCCGCGTGGGGCGAGCCGTCCCCTCGGCCCCCCCGCAGGAAGCCCTTCTCCCCCAGGCCGTTCGAGTCCCCATTGGGGTTCCCCCAAGTCCCGCTCACCATGGCCATACCCAGGAGGCCAAGCCTTGCTCCGTGTGGCCAGGGGGCCTCCTCTCCAGCTGGCGCGGGTTAGTGTGGCAGTTGGGCCTCGTTACAGCGCCATCTGTCTGCTCGCTTAAGGAAAACACCCGTACTGATGTTCTTGAGCAGTGATCGGCTAGGATGTGGGGAATTAGTAACACAAACACGGTCAAAAAGGGGTTTGTCCCCCTCACCACAGCCCTCACGTGTCTCCTGGTATCTCCTCCCTCCCGTTCCCGGCAACTCCCTCCTGTTTCACTCCTTCAGTCACAGCGTGACGTCGCACGTCTTCACAGACGCCCGGGCACGCGGCTCAGCTCCTCCTGACCTCTCCTCGGGATGCAAACCACGCTCGAGGGAAGGACTCGCTCGATTGCGCAACCCCTTCCGCTGGTCGGAATCTCGCAAGCAGGCAGAAAAACGGCCAAGTGACCTTCAGAGCGAGCGAGATAAGGGAACGCGATCCAGGCGTTTGGAAACAGGTCGCACTGGTTCTCACGGCGTAGAAGGACGAGTCCCTATCAACCTTAAAGCGATATAAGTATCTGTAACTGGTTATTTATGCAAGAACAGAACGGCTAACTGGCAAACAATTTGGCTCTCAGGCAGAAAATGGCAGGAGAAACACCAGATTTTCTCTCGGGGCTCAGGCAGAATCTAGTTTCTGACAAAGTTCCCAAAAAAGAATCAATCACTTTCTTGCAGGACCTGCACCTTCATCTGACAGTCAGCATGTAGCTTCTGCAGACTCTCTTGGGGCCGTGGTTCTGCTCTGGTTCTTAGTTCCACCTCCCAGGTGAGTCAGATCCCGGCGTGCAGAGGTGCAGCCCACGGATCGGGCCATCGGCGTCCTCTGCAAGCTGTCCCTTCCCTGATCGTTTCCCCCCCGAAAGCGCGGCACAATGGAAAAAGGTCCCTGTCTCCTTTAATCATCCACTCCTTCCCCCAGGAGGTGAGATCAAAGTTCAAGGAAGGGGCCGATCTCCAACTCGCCCGCGGAGAACAGCCGGCGTCAGCACCTCGCCGCTTTCCGCGCCTCTCGACGGAAAACAAAACAAGAACGGAGGACGGGAAGCGAGGAGGAGGAGGAGAAGGGGGAGTCTCCTCGCGAATCGCTCCTTACACACAGCTGGCCCTTTGTCAGTGGTGGCGGCGCCAGCGGTGTCCGGAGGCCTGGGCCCTCCCAGCACAGATCTCCGGGGTGGGAATTCTCCGTGTCTCTGCCTCCGGGAGAGGGGAACCCGACCAGCATGGAGGCCGTGGCCAGGCAGCCCGTTGTGAAAAGCCAGGAGCCGCTTCCAGCACTTCTCTCCGCTGCCTCTGTCTCTCCCTCCCCCTCTCCTCCCTCCCTCGCTCGCTCGCTCACTCGCTCGCTCTCCCTGCGTGTGTGTGTGTGTGAATGTGTGTGCGCGCGCGCCTGTGTGCTCAGGGATTTGACACTGCTATTCAAGCCCTCTGGTTGCCATGGCACTCCTTGCCTTATATGGACATTGGAGCCAAAGAGCGGCGAGTCGGCAGCCAGGTGGCTCACACATGAAGAATGTGCCGCTGGGGCTGGTGACCCCGGGCCAGCCCAGAGCATGCTGGGAAGGTTAACCCCACCAGCACCAAACGAGATGGGCCTGCTTAGCCACATACCGACCAGCCCCTGTTTACCCACCCACCCCTGGGCAATCACCCCCTTTCTCAGGAAGCCCCCTGCCACAATGTTTTATTACATGATTTATGTAGCAAATTATACAGCATACTGGTGTGTATTTTAAGAACTTGCTGGTGAACCTCAGTAAAGCAGCTGAAAACGTCACAAAACAGGACTCTAGTGGACCGAATAAGCCTGTTTTGCTTATAGTTCCCCCCACCAGCCACTAGCAGGAGCTAGTGAGCAGAACAGGCAAGCCATGGCAGACGTAAAATGACTATTTTTGTTAGATTATAATTTTCATTTGCTGGCATGTGAAAAAGAAATGCCACATCAACATCCCACATACTTAACTTAAGTTAAACTCTGTGAAACCTCTTTCGTTCATGCCTCAGTTTTCACCAAACAAACTGCATTTTGGTACGAAGGACACACACAGTTAAGCGTGACCAGGAATCACCCACAGCACACACAATTCCTCTAGCGGAGCCAGCCACGGTGGCCCCGCTCGCCTGCATTGTTGACACAGATAAGCTGCGCTGATAAAGCTCTCCCTCTGTGTGTGTGTCACAGTGGGGGTGGGGCTCAGACAATAGCGACCCACTGTGTCTAAAAACATTTCCAGCCCCCACGAAAAAAGGAATTCCCGACTACAGAGCTAGCGGTTCACCATCTAAAGCGGGCAGAGGTCGACATTTCAGGTCCAGAAAGTAAAAATCCAGAACAAGATTTTATTTCAACTAACCAGTTGCATACTAAGTAAATCTATATACTCAACCGGTTGGTTGAGACAAAATCTTGGTCTGTATTATTACTTTTTGGACATGAAATGTCAAACCTCTGGAAACAGGACGGAGTAACCTTACAAAATGGGTCACCTCACAACATTGGTTTACTGCGGTCATGGGTCAGGAAAGAGGAACACTACGGTGGGGAGAAGACCTCCCTGTTCTACTCATCTGTGGGGCACCACTTACCCCCACTAAGGCCAGAGAGGATTTCTTTGGGATTAAGGGGGGGGGTTGCATTAAACCGACGGTGGGGGAGGTCACAGGGGCCTTGGTATTTGAATCCATTCACTGAAAACTTTAACCCTAGAAATCCTCAGTCACATGAATGGAATAAGCCGCGACCAGCAAACACCGTTAAAGCCGCCGTTTAATCTCTCACGCTCTCTGCAGAGTTTCTGCTTAGGAGAGTTTATAACATTCCGGTTTCAGAGGACGTGTGCGAGGGCAGGCCGCCGATTCGCAGTGTGTGTGCGCGTGTGTGAGACCTTTGAACCTGCAATCAGCAAGCAGCCCAGCAAACACTAACCCACCAACACGTGACGCCCACAAGCCTGAGCCAATAAAACACCGGCATACACACACACACATACACACATGTTCTTATTCATATCTCTGTGGGGACCATCCATTCATTTATATGGCAAAAACCCTAATCGCAACTATGACAACCTTAACCCCTACCCTGCCATAACCTTAACTATAAGTAACAAAGCAAAGTACAAGATTTTTAGTTTTTTGATTGCATTCACATATTTCTATAAAATTGATTTTCCCCTTGTGGGGACTGAAAAAATGGACCCCACAATGTCAAAATAACAGGTTTTTATCACATTGTGGGGACATTTGGACATTTATCTGACACACACACACACACACACACACACATGCACATGTCACAATCTGGGGGAAGGCTTAAGGTTTGACACATTTTAAATTCTCAGGTTAATTCATCCTGAAACACCAAGGTTTCCTCCCCATTTAAAAGATCTTTGCTGAATGTTTATGTGTTGTGACACGCATATGAACAAACCAATCAGGTCACTGGTCCAGGGAATTGACCAATGAGGACATTTGCCCTTCCAGGCAGCAACACTGTAAAGGTGGTGCCTGTCGCTCCCATCAGCTCAGTTTGAGAGATTATAGCCTCTGGTAGCTTTGCCCCTGAGCTGCGTGGATGGCCGGCACCCATACCACTCGCATGCAGCGGTTGGGCTGTGACAGCTGGCTGGCGAGTTGGACTTCCAGAGGGAAATGAAAGGATCATGGTTTCAGGTGTGAGGAAACTGTGAGAATGTTTAATCGTGACTGCCACTCATTCCCCCTCCTCCTGGGACAACCACTGATCCAGAGGGATATCAGGGTTTTGTGAGACACGGATGATGTAGGAGAGAACAGTCAAATATCTGGGGGCCTTTGAGCAAGGCCCCCGGACACAGGAACACTACACACTAGCTGGCCCTGTGCTGTGACTCGCTGTGCTGTGACTCCCTGCGCTGTGACCCCCAAGTTTTCTCTGGCCTGTATATGTGTCTCATGGACAGCAAGACGGGAATTTCCGCACGGGGATTAATATCACTATTCTATTCTATGCTATTCTATTCTATTCTATAATTGACCTGTACCCACCGAGTTAGTGGCGGAACATTAATGGGACTCCAGAACTCACAGGAAGATGATCGGGAAGGGGGCACAGGCACCCCCGCAGGGGACAGCCCAAACCAAGACCGGTATGTACACAGCAAACGTCCAGAGCCTGCTCTCAGTCGCTATCAGGATAACATCAATTACTATCAGTGAGGTTTAGGCCTGTTACCCTGAGGTACAGCAGCCCTGATATGGAGAGTAAAGGCGGCTACACACTGCACACGACATCTAGACAAATCCAACATGTTGGAGAGATCAATCTGGTGCATCAGACTGATGCTGCCACCCTGGTGATGTCATGCCACAACGCTAGAGGGCATAGAACATTTTCGATGCAGCAGACCCACATACAGAGCACAAATACACCTACTGTGGCGAGTGCGTGAGTCATTTTAATAAAGGACATGACGTCCTTTTTAAAGAGGAAGCAGCTCTTTATTAACAGCCACTATTACCCTAATACTAGCAACAGCACAGACAGGGAAGGCAGCAATTTGCACGACACTCATGGTTACGCTCTAATGAAACAGAAACATTCCATGGTGCACATTACACGGTTATGACATTAACTATTTACAACATAAGTACACAAATTCACATATTAATTTATACTATTTATAGATATGTGCAGTGTGGTGCAAAGCATGCTGGTAACTGCATAATTAGTCTTGCATGCTAACCAACCCTGAGGCATCACATTATTCATCAACCAATCGTGGACAGCGGGTAGGATCAGAACAAACAAAAAAGTTTGTCTCTGGTGCTCTTCACAGGCGGTGCACCAATCATCACTTGTACAATGTCATATTGCGAAAACAACATTGATTCTGTAGAATTCGTATGAAGTATGCAGCCACCTTAACCATGAAGGACAGAGGTGCTTTGCTGCCCCCTGGTGGTCTGAGGGGGAAATGGTCTCCGCTCCTCCAGGCCTAAGTTATTACATCACTCAAGGAAGCCTGCAGGCAGCTGAGGGACACGTAGCGGGTGGCTAACAACACAGACATCACAGGAGGTGTATTCCAGCCCAGAACCCTCATGAACATGCTGTGCAAAGATACAGTACCTAAGAGAACTGGCCGTCCCAGACTGAAAAAGGTGAAAGGAAAATTGAAAGCTTTGCGGGAGGAGTCAGGGCAATTTGATGGTCTCCAGTGACACAGTGTGTGTGTGTGTGTGTGTGTGTGTGTGTGTTTGGAAGGGAGAGGGGGTTCTCCATAAATGCGTGGCCAGTGCTGACCAAGATTTCCTGTGATTACTCAATAGGACAGGCCGTTTTCACAAAAAGCTCTCGGCACGTCCGAGGCGTCATCCTACCCTGTGTGAACATAAACATCCCGCAGACAAAGAGACAGCGAAACGGACGGCATGTTCGCCGTTAAGAGGAAACCCTTAAAGCTTAAATCATAACCGGGGCAGATCAGCGGCGGTTAAAGGGCCGACCCAGAAGACCCATAGCAGAGAAGCCGGCGCGGTACGGTGTGTTCCAAGGTTCTGTTGGGTCACAGTTGGCACGAAAACAAACCTGACAGGTGGGCTGAAGAGTTTCATGGCGGGGGGGGGGGGGGGCACAAGTGGCAGTACCACTTAGGTGGTGATGTAGGGCATTGGCTTGAGGGGGCCCACTTGTCTGAATGAGGGGATCTGCCCCCCCCCCCGTGGTGCCAGGAGTGTTGGGTTCGGGGAACGAGAACAGAGTACAAGTGGCAGTCAAGTGTCAGGCAGCACCATTAAGGGGAATCCCTGAGCGTGAAGGGTGCCCTCGTGATCACGTCAGTTGCCTTGCAGAAACCAGCTAGCAGCAAGAACGTGGCTGGTGTGAAGTCACCAGAAGGACTGACGCAGCCTCAGTGCAGCGCCCTGGCTAATATGGCACATCGACTCAGGCGATGTTCCAACACTCCTATCTATATTGCTACAGATGGGGTATGTGTGCGTGGGGGGGGGGGGCAGAGTGAGTGATCACTCAGGATGTCTCTCGCAGTTTAGGATGAGTCGGGGCACCGCCCGAACTCGTGGCATTGCTCACGTCAACCTAGATGCACAGAGGCGTTAATACACTACAAAGGCAGCACAGCAGATTAGAAAGGCAAGTATCCCAGAAATGACACATCGAAATTCAGTGAGCGCTTGCATGAATGTTTTCAGTATCAATACATGGAAAAATCACGATGATAAAAACAAAGCACAGATGACAGTCTTATCTGAAAACCGGAGGCACTTATTAGTGTCATAACAGGGCAAAATGTGCTGTAAACAAGGCACTTGACTGATAAGTCCAGGGGACCTGTGTTTTGAAGAGGTAGCCATTGTTCTGGGCACAGGAAAAAGAGAAAACGTAAACATCCAGAGAAGCAGGCGGGGAGGAAGCGGTGGATGGCCAGGGGTGGGGGGCAGCGGTCACCACAGATCAACTGCATCACAGGGAATCAGGCAGGGAAATTAATGTCCTGTCAGGTGTTTCTGCCCCCTAGTGGCCACCTGATGCATATGACAAATCAGAGGGCTCTGAGGCACGACCAGCAGCTCCAAGCGAGCCATCTGGATGGATACACCCTTACACAGCTGCTCGTCCAGTACAGGGTCATGCCAACCAGCTTTAAGAACAAAAACCTTGCACTTAGGATGTTCTGTGTCTTCTTAGCAGTTATTTTCCCCTCTACTGTGGGTACAGAGAAGCCCCTGGGAAATCTGGGCAGGTGAGCAGTATCAGCATCTGTGTGCCGTTTCCGTCTTTTGTTCTGGAGTTTATCTCAGATCGGGGTTGGCAGCTCGACGGGTCGAAATGCCTCCCTGATTTACGGCTTCCTGGGAAGGCCGAGGCGACATAACGGCAGGAAAGTCCTGGACGAGCCCTGCATGCCGCGGAACGTTCTGGATGTGATGGATCGAGCTGGAGCAGAGGCCCATCGGGACAAGCTTGACTGAGATAAGAACAAAGAGACAAGCACTTGAGTTATAAGCATTAGATCTGAACACTTCACCCTGAATGACATCCAGACCAAGGGACCAAATATTTGAACCAAAAAAAAAAATCCTAATTTGTACATATTTCCTAATATTAGATGATGATGATGATGATGATGATGATGATGATGATGATGAATATATAAAATTATCATTATTAATGTTGTTATTGTCATTGTTGTTAATCATAATAACCAGAGGAACAATAACAATAATAACAATTTAGATATTATTAATTGTTACAGCTGCTCTTTATTTCCATTCAGATCATAAAAATGAAGCAGGCAGACCTGACAGTTATCTGAGGTGCTCACAGATGTCTGGGGGCTTTATTGTAAGTGGGGGGTGGGGACAAGATGAGGGCGGTGTGGGGCGTTATGGTCGGCCCCCGACTAATGTGAAGATACTGGGTGGAGTCTCTGTGTGTGAACTATGGATCAGTGTTTATAAATATACCCCCCCCCGATGTTCTCTACACATTACTGCTGGGGACAGTGTGCAGGTCCTTACAAGGCCACTCTCAGCTGGTTGCCCCTGGAAACCATCCCAAAAGTCTGAAACGCCAAACAGCTAAGTAGCAGCCATGTATAGGAGTTACACACAGGCCAAGTTGCCTATGGATACCAAAAGGCTTCACAAGACCAAGGAGAGAAGTTGTGGCTACTACCTGAAGATCGTCTTATTTTTCTCTTCACTGATTCAGTCGCTCATCATCGTCAGCCTGGTGCTCTTCCTGGTGTACGGTCAGTCGAGGAACTCGGGCGAGGAGAAGAGAGTGCAGGAGCTGGAGAAGAGCTTCAACAAGCTCATGGAGGAGAAGAGGGCCCTCCAGCAGCAGAGCGTGATGCTGCACAAGAAGCTGAATGAGACGAACGTCACCATCGCCAACAAAGACAAGGAGCTTATCAGCCTGCGGTCGATGGCCAATCACTCCTACTTTCACTTTCAGGGTTTACAGAAGCGGCTGGTGAGACCCGCTGGGCTGTGCTCACCTGCGAGTGAGACGCGCCACCCTGCCTGAGACTGCCTGACACTTGCCTGAATATTTATAGGGGAATCCATCCTGTGTCCTGTCATAGACAAAACTGGCATGAATATTAAGATGTATACATTTGCTCAAAGCAAATATTTTGTCGTTCCATTTGAAAATTTTATGCAACTCGAGTCCTTCTTGCAAATAGTGTAAACATTAGGAGTTAGGGGAAGCAACAGATAACCATCTGTTTAAAGATGTGGTGAAAGATTTGATGTCACCAATTAAACAATCACCTCTAACGTTCATGTCATTGAAACCATCTGACGTTCTGTGTGTTTTCTTCCCATCTGCAGAATTCATGTGAAGATGAAATGCAAGCTAACAAGAAACGACAGTTTCCTGGCCCAGTCACTGATGGCTGTCAAAGAGGTACCAGTTTCTGTTGCTGTTCACTGACCAGTTCTGAGCAGCCGCTGACGTCGCTGCCTGTCGTTCACTCGCCCATTCCCATGTTGGGAAACAGACCGGCATTTTCCTGGCTTGCCGCTTGCTGACCTCAACATCTCTGTCTCTCTTCTCTCTGCCAGAATTGACGAAGGTGACGCTACAGGTGCAGCAGCTGCTTCGGGAAAAGTTCAACTTCACCCAGACTTGCCAGGAGCTAAACACAGCTCAGGAAACAGCAAAGAAGAAGATCATCAGCCTCGAACAGTCCAATGCCGATCTTCTGCGGCAAAAGACATCCATGGAGAAGTCGTACACCATGTTTAGTCAGGAGTGTAAACAGGACTATATGAATGCATTAAATGGCATCAGTACCGTCACTAAGACCTTCCTGAATAAGATCGAGAATTACTTCAGCTGCGCCAGCACCTTCTTCATCACGTGTGAAAAACGATCAACGTACCTGGAGCAGATTCATACCAACTGCACCGGCCTGTCTCGAGAAATGGAATCCAAGTTCCAGAGCTACCTGAACCACGTGGGCCACATCATGTCCAACATCCGGAAGAACAACTCCGACCTGATAGTGCAAAACGAAGACCTGACGAGGGAACTGCAGGAGTGCCGGCAGTCTTCGTCGGCGAGGGTGGAGGAGGGCGGCCGCCTCCTGCGTGAGGAGCAGGCGAGGCACGGCCTCGAAAAGGAGCAGATGCTCAAGGACAAGAAGAAGCTGGAGAGTGATAAGGAGCTCCAGGATCAGCAGCTCAAGCTGAAGAACCTGGAGTTGAACCACATCAATAGCGAGAAGCTGAGGCTCAATGCCTCCCTGCTCTCCTGCATGAGGATGACCGGGGCAGGGGGCAGTTTGGTTCCAGCCGGACGGTCGGAGTTCAGAGGTAAGACACGGAACTCAAGGGAGGCGGTGAGGATGCAGCCTCTGTGGGCTTCATACTGACGACGATTCCTTCCCTCTGCAGATACGATGAGCCACATGAAGGAGCTGCAGAAGTACACCGTGGGCAGCTGAGTGAGTACGCGAGGCCGTAAAGCTTTACCGACGGCTCGCGCCTGGGGCTCCACCACTGGGCTGACCTTCTGTTCGCTTGTGCTTTCCATCTCGTTTCAGACCTGAGGACAGGATGCACATCGAGCAGGAGAAAGAAGAACGCCATGGTGACCATTTGAAGACACATCACCAAGCAATCCTGTTTCTCATTCGTCAAAAAATATAGAGTGTGTGTGTGTGTGTGTGTGTGTGTGTGTGTGTATGTGGGGGGGGGAATCCTGACTGTATACCTGTTGCTTAATGCATAAGTATTCACAAAAATAATTAACATGATGTAAATAATTCAATAAAGTACCCTTTGTGCATAAAATGAACGCTTGTTATCTTTGCCAAATCACTCCACTTCTGTCAAGGGGACAATACAAGGGTTCAAGCCATCGGTCAGCCCATGTACCGATGAAGAGAGCTGGGTGGGGAGGGGCAGGAGAGGTGCACCAGTGTTTACAGAAACGCTGCCACGGGGTCCGCGCGTAAACAAACACACAGCGCGTAAACAAACACACAGCGCGTAAACAAACACAGCACGTAAACAAACCCGACTCCCGGGGACGACAAATATGTGTCATCTGTCCTAGGCGGCACACACTCGGCCACCTGGTCCACAAGCCACTGGGGGGGGGGCAACACATGACACATTCACACATCTACCTCAAAGGACTGGGGGGAGGGGGGAGCACCTACCGGGGAGGGTCACTCGGGATGAAAACATCATCATCCAAATAGCACCGTCTCCTTTCGAGCGGCGGCGACAATGCTAATGCTAATTGGGGCTTCCTGCTGGGACGGAGAGCTGGGGGCCCAGTGGGACGGCTCTGGCTGCCCGGTGAAGGAGCCATCTCCGCTGTACTCAGGATATCCCGCTTAGTGCGGAGCGGTCAGAATATGTACATGTGGATGGGGGGGGGGGACGGTATTCAACATCACATGATGATCACATCATCGCGCTTCACAGACCAGGGGCGACCGACCACAACCGAGGCTGAAAAAGCAGCCTCAGGACGGCCTTGATGTGCCAGGACCCAGGCCCCTGAAACGGGCCCCCAGACCCAACAGAGACTCACGGCCATATGTTAAGAGCATCTGATCTGGGTTCAGAGCCTGAGACCAAGGGGCCACATTTCAGCAAGTGCCCATGGGACTGAGTCCGGGGGAATAAACAAAGGGGTGCGGACTGAATTCTTGCAGACTTGCCAACTGGCCCCCCCAGACAGTCCGTATGGCCCCCAGTGAACCGGAGGGATGGCTGTTCATTTATATAACGTTCTTCCTGCCTCCAGCTGCCTGGAGCCGGTCCTGATTGCACTTCCTCTGGGTGCAGGTCCCAGCCACGGGCCCTGATGCGCTGGTCGGGGTGACTGGTGACCAGTTTGGACACGGGAAGGATGGGGTGGCAGCCTGGCTGTAGGTCACGCCCGAGGATCAGCTGCCCCGCGTCCCAGCGGAGGGGGCACCTCTCACAGTTGGAATCACTAAGGAGTAACACAAGCATCCTGTTAATCAGAATAAAAAGACAACTAAGTGAGACACAAAAAACCAAACTGAAATTAAAATAAACTCGAAAACTAACAGAAATAAAAATGAGTAGACATAAATTTGCGTGGTTTCTATTTTTTAACTTCTTTGAGTTTTTTAACTTCTTTTTGAGTTTAACAGCCTGCTTACAGGCTATCAGTCTATATTGACTTATCAAATGTCCCTCCTCTACAGTAAATAATCGACTGCAAACATAGCTTTTGATAAGTGTATCAAACTGACAAAATTATGTAGGCCCACCCAAACTTAACTCATGTTTCAAGAAGTTAAACATGTTTATGCAGAAAGCCGGACATTCACATGAAAGCACAGTGTGTTACCGTTTTCAATATGACCGGCCCAGCGTGGATGTGACCGATGGAGTTTTGGGGAGGGAAGTTTAATGGAAAGAGCCCAGCTACTTTAAAGGTGCACCTAACCTGCTACAACGAGCGTTTTAATAAACAGGTGAGGAGGGGTTACAGGGTTAATTAAAGCTGTGCCCTTATTAATACATTTGTGTTCTTTCTTTTTAAAGACTAAAAGAAAAATTAAATTATCAAGCTCAGACAAAAGTACAAACAGATAAAAAGAAAAAAATAACTCATAAAACTAATTAAACTCATGAAACTCAACAAAAAAGTAAACAAAATAGAAGAAGATTTGGAATCGATTGAAAAATAGTGAGGTGCAGGAACGAGGCATGTTAATTACATGATAGACATCTTACCCTTCATAAGCTGTTTATTCCATCCATCTTCTAAAACTGCTTATCCTGTTCGGGGTCATGGGGGTCTGGAGCGTATCCCAGAGGCTACAGGTACAAGACAGGGAACAACCCAGGACAAGACACCAACCCATTGCAGAGCGCGCGCACAGGCTCGAACCCAGGTCTCAGAGGTGTGAGGCAACAGGGCTAACCACCACACTGCCCCCAAGGTGTTTATTTTATTTTATTTTAAATTAATTCCTTATGTGAAATGTTAGCCTAATCAAGCCCATTTTTATTCAGGTGAATATCTAGCTTCAAATTTTATTTTTCATCTTAAAAAATGACCAAGTGACCTCAGCTGGCTGCAGCTCTGGGCCCAGCGTGTCACCTTTGCCATGAGTCGGTCAATGGAATCTCCTCCCTGCTAGATAAAGAAAAAAGATAAAGATAATCTTTATTGTCATTGTCACTTGAACAACAAAATTGAAAATGCAATTCGACTCAATGTGAGGCATAAAAAGAGTAATGAAATATATTAAAAATGTACAAATCGCACTGAATATTGCACTGAATTACAAATTGCATTGAATACTGCATTGACTATACAGACTGTACTGATGAAATATAAAAAATAACCATTCTGTTTTGCATTTAAAGCCATGATTGCTTTGGGATAAAAACTGTTTTTCCGGCGATCTGTCCTGGATTTCATGGCTCTGTATCTCTTGCCTGATGGCAAAAGCTGAAAGAGACAGTGACCAGGATGTGATGAATCATGTGAAATGTCCATAGCTTTTTTCCAGCACCGGGAGGTTAGGGTTAGAGTTCCAAGGTGGGGAGAAAGCAGCCAAATGTTTTCTCCACTGCCCTGATCACCTGGAGGAAGTGCAGCTAAGGGCCACGTGTCCCAATACTTTTGTCCATATAGTGTACATTGCTGGGTCCAACTATGCAGCAAATCACTCACGAAACTTAAGCTATTGTGCCCCCTAGTGGTGAAAGACAGTCCACATAAACATTACGTTTTAGAAATTTTACAAAGTTGTTAATGCACGTCACAAAACTGCAATTAGTACATTTAAACCCCATAACCAGTACAACAGAGCTGCATTACAATTTACCTCCAGACTAAAAAATGTAAATAAGTATGTTTTTGCACTGACAGATTAGTCATAAACATATGGCATGTGTTTCAAACGTGACTGACGGGGTGCGTGAGTCGACACGGACACAGGAAACAGCAACAGGGACGGACGGAGCAGACGGCTCCACCTGGGCATATGCGTGAGTAGATTCTGGACCGACACAGCTATTCACTGTATGAATGCAGTACTGTTGCCAACATTACCTGCCTCTTTCACCAGGCAGGCCAAAGACAGGCTGGGAAGTGAAACAAGAGGGCAAAGCGGTGGGAGCGGGGGGTGGGGTGGGTGGAGCCTCAAATTTAATGATGAGCTCAGGATGATTCAACATCTTGACTCAAGGACATAGCAGTTTGCAAACAGGGGTGGCATAAGCCAGAGAGGAGAACCACTGGTATCTGGTGACTTTATAACCAGAAAGAGATTGGGTCACGTCCCACTGTGGATTTGCAGTGCATTCAGTCACATTTTGCTATGTCGCCACCTTATGTTAAAAACGTTTAAACTCTTTCTTCCTCTCAATCTACACTCGAGATCCCATTACGACAAAGAAAAACAGGATTTAAATGTTTTTCTGCAAATTTATTAAAAATAAGAAACGGAAACGTCACATTGACATAGTATGTACTATAGTAGTAGAATATAGTAGTATTCGGACCCTTCACTCAGTACATAGTTGAAGCACCTTTGGCAGCAATTACAGACTTGAGTGTTGCTGGGTATGAGAGAAAAAACTACGAACACTCTGATTCTGGGAGTTTCTGCCATTATTCGCTGCAGGTCCTCTCTAGTTCTGTGAGGGCGGATGGGGACTGCTGGTGAGCAGCCATTTTCAGGTCTCCCCAGAGATGTTTGACTGGGTTCAAGTCCAGGCTCTGCCTGGGCCACTTAAGGTCATTCAGAGTTGTCCCTAAATCACCCCTGCTTTGTCTTTTCTTTGTGCTTGGGGTCATTGTCCTGTTGGAAGGCAAACCTTAACCTAAGTTCCAGAGGGTTTCATTAAGGAAGTCTCTGTACTTTGTTCCATTCAGCTTTCCTTTTCTGAGCCTCACTAGTCTCAGTCCCTGCCACTGAATGATGCTGTTGCTTCACTGCAATGAGCGGAGCCTGATTTCCTCATTTGCGGAATTTTAATAGGTAGTGTCTTAATGGTCAGGGAAGCCCCCTTGTAACTGAAAGATTGCTGGTTCAAATCCCCGACCACTGAGGTACCCTGAGCAAGGTACCGCCCCCCAGGCACTGCTCCCCGGGCACTGAATTAGTTGCCCCCTGCTGTCACAATGTCACATATGGGTTAAATGCAGAGGACACATTTCGTTGTGCACTGTGTGCTGTGGTGTGTCAACAATGACCACTAATCACCTAATTCTAGATTACACAAAAAAAGGTCTGAGGAATGAAAAATGACTGGTTCAGAGAGATTACCAATCAGATTTAGAGGAGGTGGGCCCAAGACATCTGATTGGTTGGTCTTGCATACTCTACTTCAGCGGCGTCAAACTCCAGTCCTGGAGGGCCTGGGCCCTGTGTGGCTTAGTTCTTTACCAGTTCCACCACAAATGATTCAGCTCAAGAGCCGTGTGGTAATTAGCACAAGGAGTTGAATCAGGTTTGTTAAATGAGGGTAAACCAAAAATTGTGCAGGGTTCTGGCCCTGTAGGACCGGAGTTTGACACCCCTGCTCTAGTTACTTCAACAACCCCCCTCTACAATCTGATTGGTTACCTCTCTGAACCAATCATTTTTCCTTCTGCCCTCAGAACATTTTTGTGTAAGTAAAACTCCCATTAGCAATTCGTTCCAGACATGACACTTAGACCTGAGGCCAACATTTCAATCTTGGTTTAATCAGACCAGAGTATCTTGTAACTAATATCCTAGGAGTCCCTTTAGGTGCCTTTTTGCAGACCCCAAGCCTGCTTTTAATGAGGAGAGGCTTCGGTCGGGCCACTCTGCTGTAAAGCCCAGATCATTGCAGGGCTGCAGTGATGGTTGTCCTTCTGGAAATTTCTCCCATCTCCATACAGGATCTCCAAAAAATCAGTGACCTCGGGTTCCTGATCACCTTTGACCAAGATTCTCCTCTCCTGACAGCTCTAGGAAGGGTCTTGGTTTTTACAAGCTTCCTCCATTTAAGAACTATGTACTCTTAGGAACTGTCAATGCTGCAAATTTTTCCGTTGCCTTCCCCAGATCTGTACCTCAACACAATCCTGTCTCGGAGCTCTCCAGACAAATCCTTCCATCTCATGGCTTGGTGTTGCTCTGAAAGACATCGGCAACT
This sequence comes from Hippopotamyrus pictus, assembly GCA_026781145.1. Taxonomy (NCBI): domain Eukaryota; kingdom Metazoa; phylum Chordata; class Actinopteri; order Osteoglossiformes; family Mormyridae; genus Hippopotamyrus; species Hippopotamyrus pictus. The sequence continues at coordinate 14,534,902 of JAODLC010000047.1, forward strand.
GTGCAACCTTTTATGAATAGTTGTGCGCCTTTCCAGCTCATGTCCAATCATTTGGATAAACCACAGGTGGACCGCAAACAAGATGTAGAAATAGCTCACAGTTTCTCGATATTAATGGGATGCACCTGAGCCAAATTTAAAGTGTCTTAGCAAAGGGTCTGAATACATAGGTCAATCAGTGCTTGATTTTTAATTTGCCAGAATTTCTAAAATCCTTTTTTCACTGTCATTACAGCATATTGATTATAGATTTATGAGGCAAAATGCGAGATTAAATGTTTTAGCATAAAAACATAAGATGTGAAAAAGTGAAGGGATCTATACTTTGTGAATGCACTGTATCTGTAGTGTTTCTTACCCTTTGAGTGTGGGACAAAAACACTTTTTAAAAAAAGTTTTTAAACAGTTTTTAAATAAGTGCATGAAAATTAAATGTGCCCTTTGGCATTGGGAGCACTGTTCATGAAGCCAGCGTGTAGGGAGGACAGGCAACTTGACACTAGGGTCAATGCTGATACAGGCCTTTACTCTTCCTGCAGGCAAAGACCGCCCTGTGCAGCCCAAGATCCGCCACAGCTGACCCCGGAGACCGCCATCGTGTGAGTTGTCATAGTAGAGGTTCAAGTAATGATGGCCAAAAGTACGCCTCATGAACCATGTGCAGTATTTTTTGACCCCAATAGATGGAATCTGTTCAAAAAAGGGCTCGACGCATACCTCGAGCCAAGAGCACCATCTAGTGGGGACCAAAAAATACGGCAAATGGTTCGAAATTGGACTTGCCGTTTTGCCCATCACTAGGTGGGAGACTGCCAAAGGATGCAATCTGTCTCTTCCCCGTCATCCCCACCACAAGTCTCCTGAATGACTTCTCTTACGCAGCAGCTGGCACTCCCGCTCATGTACCTGACCCAGGTGGCCGTCCAGGATGTCCCTGCCTGGGCGGTGGAGGGGAAGGCCAAGCTGGAGTATCCACATAGAGAGGCTCTAAGGGTAGGTCCTGTGCCCAGCCGGCCAGGGTTACAGAAAATCTAGCTCACAGCAGCCACTGCAATCCCTAGTGACTTTCTGCGCAAGCCTGTCCCAGAGACAGGAGCAGCAGAGGTAAAAAGAAACTGAGTGACAGAGGGACAGAAGGAGGGGGGAGGGAAGGGAAGCTCGGTCCTACCCACCCTGACATAGAGCCAACGTCACCCCCAACTGTAGAGGAAGCCAGCCCCTTCGGGGGCCTCAGCTTTGGAGTCTCCGCAACCTGAATAACAGGCCGCTCCTCCTGGGAGCTGGTGAAGCGACTGGCCAGCTCAAACTTCCACACAGCGGCTGGAAAAAAAAATCATCTTCTGGGGGGACGATGAAGGCAATGATCACTCTGCAGACAGAGAGCATTACAGGTCCAAAATGTAACCGCACCAGCGTGATGCCCCCAGTGGCTGAGAGGGACTCCTGCTCACGTGTCAGTCCCCAGTCCACAAAAAAATCCTAATTTAAACATTCTGACTTCCTGGTTATTTCTGTAAAACCTGGAAATAAACATTACTAAAAAGAAAACTTTTCCTTGTTATGCTGTTCACCCTGATATATCCGCTACAACAAATCATCCTTCAAGATTGAAAATAACAGATCTGTTATTTTCAGAGTTGTATTAACAAGGACCCTGGGAGAATTCCAGCTTAGCTGCTCATAAACAACACTTCTGCCCAAATTCCTACACGTTTATTTATAACAGCACAGAACAGGCTGCACACACCCAGCAAAGACTGAGAGAGTTTGTAACCACCACCACTCACACTCTCGCTCCTAAAAGCAAGCATTCACTGTGTAACAGGAGCCAGTTCCCCTTCCATGCGAAGGCCCATATTAACAGGACTAAGGTGTAGCCTGCTATCTCACAGGGGACCTTCTCGAACATTCTGCTCTACATATTGGACAGGCCATGGCTTTCAGAAAGGACAGGTAGGTGAGAGAAATCCAGTTCACAGGATTGACATATTCAGAAGCAAACAGGGGCTTTACGTTCAAGGAATCATCTCTATAAGGGATCCCCATCCCACCTGAAGCAGCCACAACAGCCTCATTGACAGGAAGTCTGCATAGCAGACACAGTCTCTCACCATCTTCTGATAACAGAACCTGCCAAATGCTCTAAGGCCCCTGTAAATGGTGTTTACAAGCCCCACGTTTTCACTGCAGCTCAATGACACACATTCACAGCCAAAATAAGCATCATTAACCCATTTTACTACCTGGAACAAAGGCACTGAGGTACAAAAGAACACTACCATTCCGCTCTTTACGCCTTAACAGAAAAAGGAGACTCACAATTACTAGATCTGTAAGACGGGAGCAGCAAAATAAGACTGAAAAGAAAACTCAGGAATTCACACTTTTTCTAATCACAGAGGTGTTGGCGCCATTCTGAGCTGCCACAGACTAAATCCAGTGGAGTTCATTAATGACACGGATGATCAACGTGTACTAGTGTTGGCGAAAAGGATGCTTCACGAACCATTGGCTGTATTTTCTGACCCCACTAGATGGCGCATGTGATTTGCTTTGGGGCATGCTTTCAGCACTGTTTTGAAAAGAGAGCACCATCTAGTGGGGTCAGCAAATACAGCAAATGGTTCGTCAAGCGTCATTTTAGCCACTAACATGTACCTACCTGTAGCTGGTACCAAATACGGAATTTAAATAAAAAGGGTTTGTGTCATCCAACAGAAACGGATGGGAGGTATAAAGTGAAACACAAAAGCAGAACGGCTGGGGTCAGCAGCTGGTACATTTGCAGGGTTCACACATCAGCCTGGTGTGGTGGATGGCAGGGAAGCTGCTGCAGGTTAACTGCCCACACATAACTGTGGGGGCGCTAGGGATCACACTCGTATAGACCAGCTTTAATCTTTATATTTGGAAAACATGTATGTACAAATAATGGTTTGGCATCTATTCTTTAAAGAAAAGAAAAAAAAAACGTATTGTAAAGAGAAAGGACCCAACCCTGAAAAACAACATATTTTATTCTAAGCCCAAAGTATACGAGTAAGCCGGGAATCAGAGGAGACCTAAACTGCAAGACCTGGCACAAATTCTTCATAACTTCAACAACATATAATCACATTAAGTTTGAGTACAGGAGGAGAAACTCTTCATCTAAAACCTCATCCATGGTCAGACAGGAGATGGAACAAAGGGCTGCATGGCGGCCACTTGTGGTTCAAGCCAGGCACTGCATCAGAAGAGCACTGTAGAAGCACAGTGGAAACTCAGCTAGAAGTAAGATATTAAAAAACAAAACTGAATACAAACATGACTACATTTTATACAGGCATCATTCCCACATTCAGAAAAACAGTCCATGAGCTGCTCATCTCGCCGGCCAACTGCGTGAGCTACCATGTATGATGGTGTGCGTGTGTCTGAATGCAGTGCACTGCAACTTTTAAGTGTCCTCGGTCATCTCCTGGCTGTCTGTCCGGGCGATTTTCCGAGGGGGGGCGGGACTCTCCCCCTCCACATGTTCCTGTTCCCGCTTTTTGGCGGCATTCTGTCAGAGAGAGAAAAAACACGGCGTTCGATAAGCTGAGATGTCCCAACATCGATAGGCACAAGCATCGAGGTAGAAACAGGCCAACCTTTTTGTCCCACTGCTGATGAAGGTATCGTAGGAGAATGTTTGTCTTCTCTGTGACAATGACTGCAAGGGGGAGAAAATTAACACATTTTACCTAAACGTGATGTAAGCGTCTGGTCAAAACATCAGCGGTTAAGGAGAGAATGATTACAGCGAGATTAATATTAGGAATTTACACTGGGGCAGAAATAAGAGTGGGGCTCAGGAGGGAGCAGCGAACATGGAGACAGGTGGGGGTGGACAGGCACAAAAACAGACAGTGAAGCAGAGAAACACTCACTCTGCTCAGAAGGATACTCTCTCGTCGGAAGGTAAACCGATGGTCTCCTGTTCTGTAATAAACATTCACAAGCATTTAATAGCAGAGAAAGCCTGATCCTCATTTTCCCAAAGACACGCAGTTAGAAGCCCTCAGCACCACCCACTACAGCCCAACAGAACCCGCAGCTGTCAAACCCTGTCCAGAGTGCAGCTACATAACCACCGTCTGCCAGGAAAGGGAGCGCTCACCGACGCCTTGCAGACGGAGTCGGCGTGAAACCTGCTGAAGTTGCTCTTGTTGTAGACGGGGAGCCCTTTCAGGAAGTCTGCCTGCAGGGAGAGCCAGCCATTAGCAAACACACTGAGAGGTACACTGAACACAAAAGCAACCATTAACCCGAACCTTCTCAGGAAATCGGGCAGCCAGTGGTAACGGCAGCAAACAGCAAAGCAGTGCCCAGGCTCCCCATAGCGTTCTAGGTAGTCGGTCTGATATTTGAGATCAACGCGGAATCTAGCTGACCCAACAGATACACCCATATTCCCATAACATGTCAGATATCATAAAGAGAAACAGATGACAAGCATACCCTACTGACGTGGGTTATGGGATGACAGGCATGCCACAATTACGAGGATCCCGGAATGCTATAATTCTTAACACGGATTTTAATATAACGATAAGACCATAAACACACAGCTCCTACAAGGAGTATAGGGAGGTTTAGGGGCGTTGGCCTATGATCAGCTGGCTGCATCCATAAACAACGTAGCACTGTCTACTCTACTTTAAATGCTTACAAACGTAAAATCACGACTCTCTCCCCAAATCGCCGCTTCATGGTACCGTCTTATTGATTAGCGTTTTATACTGGAGTCGATCTACTTTGCACCGTTCAAAGCACTACCGGCCGGGACCGCACCGCCAGATAAAATACCGAGGACATTTCAAAGCCTCGTGTAACTTGTACCATAAGCCGTACGGACCAAAACGGTCTCATCACACAACCGATGACCAAATACCGGACAGGCTTACTAGCTACCAAACCAGCAGGGGGACATGCTAACGCAGAAGCGGGCGCTACACGGCTAAAAGACAAAAGTGTCCAGCTGACAGGCAGAACAATATGTAGAACCTCACCTTGTCCATGTTTTCCTGGGCTGCGACGGTCAAAGTGAAGCAGTTCGGGGGTTTAACTGCGAAATATCCGGGCGACGCCACTATTATAAGCTGCTAGGCAGCTGCCGTGCCGTCGTTCTGCTAGCGGACTGCTAGCTAACTAGCGATAAAAAGGAGCAGACTACAGCTATGGAAACCATACACCGTATGAACAACACGCTTGAACGGTGAGAAAAAGAAGAAAACACGACAACGTGCTTTAGTACATAAGACCGTGAATATGTATGTATTTACACGAAAATTAAATGTATTTTTCGCACTATAGCAACCGCCTAGCTAGAACCTGCCATCTTTGATTCTCTACGCCCAATAGCCGTGGAAGCACATTTACGTCATTTTTCCTGGTACCCAGACTTAATTCTGATTGGCTACCAACAGTCGTTTCAGAAGTTGCGTTGTGACTCACTACCAATCATAAACCATCGCTAAGAAAATTAACATAGGTTGAGATATCTATGAGTCACGTGTGCGGAAGTTCGGCACTAGTTGATTAACGTGTTGATTAACGTGGGAAGTGTAAATCAAATCAAAGTTTATCAAATGCACAACAGTACCGCATTCGGCAGTAGATGCAGCCAATGAAACGAGTCTCTGAGAGCTCCCTATATAAAGGTTGCCTCTGAGTTAGTCATGAGTATTTATATTATGAATATATTTGCTGAATTAAGCTTCGGATTTGATCCTGCATACTTTTATTAGATTCCTTGTCGGCTGCAACTGTACTTGAGGAGTATTATTAAAGTTTCTTGAAGTAAATTAAATACTGGTTAAGTCACATCGGGTCCAATAATATCTTTTTGTAATTACAGTGGTACCTCGGTACACGTCTTTAATCCGTTCCAGATCCTTGGACTTATACCAAACAGGACGTATACCAAACGATTTTATCCCATAATAAATAAAGGGAAAATGATTAATCCGTTCCCATGAAAAAAATCCTATTGTTATTGGCATATTATACATTGATGGGGTTGTATAAAATAAACACTGCTTTATACTAAAATACATAAATACAAAAGCAATTAGATTAAATAAATGAAGAGTTATAGCGCGGGTTGTGTACTGAATGGTAGCAACTGGCATACTAACGCTCGTGGGCAGTCGTGGCTTTGTCTCGAGAGAGGTAAACAAGGGTAGCGCGCGGTGCCGTGACTCATTTTGACCCATACAAGTTCTAGCACGCAAGTCGTATTTCAAACAAAGGTCGTATACCAAGCACTGTATAGAATATCCAATTGGGTCACACCCAAATATTATAAACATCATTACCGTTTTCCTTGGTGTGAATGACATATTATATTTTTACTTTATACTTTTTACATTTTGAAAGTTTGTTTTACCGCACCTATAGGTATCGTTGTAACCCAACATGCGTACAGATGTTTTTATCAAGGGCAACATATCTGCACCGAATATAGATGTTAATTCTATAAATGCTTTTCGAAATGACATGAGCGAGATGTAAGCGTATAAGAAACGTGTGTACATGTTGAGTACCTAAACCTACAAACCCCCATTTTTGTGTATAGAATTTATTTAGAAATAAATGGGATGTTATGTTTAAGTTTACTTACTTAGCCAACACTGTCCTAATACTTATACAGGACATCTTATAACTGGTAATTTAGTATACATAGGCAACAGTAAACCAGTTACGCCAAACCAGTTATAAATGTTTACAAAACTGAGAAATATAGACCAACTCGAAAACCATTCATCTGGATTGATCTTAACTTTATTTATCGACACAATATGAAGAATGAATCCCAGGGCAAGCCTCACTCCATTAAGTTAATAACGTCTCGGAGGGTTGCTTTTCCGCGGAGTTACTTCACATCAGCAGGTACAAACTCACAGATGAGATGTCCCACATAGTCTGACACACAGGAGGGCCTGATCAGTGCGTCAAAGATTTCCGTCCTTTGAGCATTCTTCTTAGAATCACCTCGATGCCGCCACGGGTGCTGATCCTCTTCAGCCAGCCATGGGTTCTCTTTCGTTTGATGTTCTTGGGCTGGTACTCGGTGCCGCGCTTGACTGTCCGTACCTGCTGGCAAGCCCAAGGAAGAGACTGGAATACGCCAACTAGACGCTGAGCTGCCGTCCCGAACGGTATCCAGCTGCTAACTGCCCGAGTGTGTGAAGTGCCGGAATCAAGCAACTGCGCAAGCGGGGTCCTGTAGAAAAAAAAAACGACCGGTCCCTTTACACGACAAATCACCCAACACCAATACACACTGATTTATACAGAAAACTAAAGATACTCTCCCAGGTCCACGCCATGGTGGGCCATCTACTAAAGTAAATGTACCTGCTTGGCGTCCGTCCAATTTCAGACAGCAGGCGGGCTGCTGGTCTTAGTACATTCATTTTTGTTTAACTTCGTTTTTATTACTGGACAGTGGCTAACGTGCTCTTTCTACTTTCATGACTATTTCTGTTATTCTATTCCATATGCTTGCAGCTACGGCTGTATCTCGACTAGGGCAATATGAACAGGAAGTTAGTCACGGACGTCCTTCCGCCGCCAAGGTCGAAATTTATCACCGATCTGGGATCGGTCTTGGCTCCGCTTAGCAGGGTTAATTGAGGATTGCAAGCAGAGAAAACTGGTCCTAGAACAGAGACGTCCGAGTGTATCTGCGCATGCGTAAAACGGTGTTCTATTATAGAAGATGGTGCGGCATATTTGCTTGCGGTGTTTGTGGAAATGGTTTCTGTACCAGTGGTGAAACACTGCTATCGCCTGTGACTCGTTCTTAAAAGAACCAGTCATCGACTAAATATATTATTGTTTAATTATGTCAAACATGATTGTTTTCAAATAAAAATGGACATGATGCTCGTTTACAAGGCCGTTTATTTAATGATAAAATGTTACATATGACCCCCCGCGACCCAGTAGGATAAGCGGCTTGGAAAATGGATGGATGGATGTTACATATGCACGATTATACAATATTATTAAAATTATTTATGTTGTGTATGCAAGGCGTAAACATAGTAGTCTAACAAAATCTCTTGAGACACACGGATCATCTTGGAGACAGTTGCTTAGCAACTAGAATACTCACTGCGGTTGTGGTACAGAAAAATGTATTTTGATTCAACAATATACATAAGTATAAATGTCATTAATTAAAAAAATTAAAGAATATTTGGATAAACCGGCTTGAATGATAAATTTTGTTTCTAAACAGTGCAAAGAAACACGAATAACCGTAGGACGGGTCGTACAGAAACAGATTTGCATAAGAACTGCAAGATATAGAACAATCGATGCGCGTAGGCGACTAATCTGGGTCAGCCTGGGGATGATACATTCCGAGTGGAAGGGTCTCGCCGTGCCCGGTCGTCCCTCCACCTGCCTCGGTAACAGAGACTGCAGACGCCTCATTGGCAGACTCCGTACTGACAGCGGCAACTGATTGGCCAACACCGCTGTCAATCACAAGGAGCGGCGGGGCTTCGCCGATGCGGCGTGTAAAGGCGATGAAAGAGGGGGAAGCAGTCCAGGTCTGTCCAACCCGGCTGATGGACCGCATGATCATCCTGCCAATGTCTCCGCAGGGGGTCAATGGCGCAGCGGCACCTGCGCACCCCGGTTCGCCACCATTTACAACAAATTTCCATACTAACAGGTAAACTCCCAACGGGGACCTGAGAACCAGTCTAAATGCAGCAGATTCCAGTAAAATTTGAGTATTGGATTGGCTGCGGTTTTGTGGGCGTTTGAGAAAATAAAGGAAACTTCGTTCGTCATCTGTCATTTTTTCCACTTCTGCCGGAATCGTCGGTGAATCAGGTAAGATCTCCCTCGGGATTTTTGACACCTGTCACGTGTCCCCCTCCATCAGGTTTATATGCGTTTGCGGCGCGGTTTTCTGGTGCCGTGTCTTCATCGGCGGTTTTTACTTTCTTTCGTTTTCTGTTCTGGCCAGCGGGTTCAGGCTATCCATTGCGCAAAGGGGATGCTGCGGCAGCGCTGGCAAGTGGGTGCCGCAGCAGTGAGATGTCTACTGCAGAAGCGGACTGCCGTGCAGCCCTCAGCCTGCTGGACGGAGCTTGTTATTGCAATATGCCCGCATTACAGGCACCGTATTACCTTGTGTGGATCCTGGGACGTACCGCTTTTTATCAGGGCAATTAATGATGTGCTAAATAATGATTAAGTCGGTGTATGGTAGCTCTGAGGGGCAACGTTTAAAAATGACCTTCCTGCGTGTCCTTTACAAAGACCATCTGCACAACCGTAATGCGATAGACGTAGAATAGTAGAGCCAAGGAACTATCCTGTAGTGCCAATAAACCGGGTCACATCCCTGCGTTTGCCTGTGCGTGCTGACCAGGCTGGTCCCAACCACACTGAGGTGAGAACTGGGACTGGGAGGATCTGCTACAGCCACTGGGTGCACAGAAAACTTACTGCAGAGAAGCATCCTGTTGTAGTTGATCCCAAGGTGAATTAAGAGCTACATAGAGGTCAGTTAGAGGAGAGCCCAGTCTATTGGATTGAAGTTACTGTAATAATAATAATAATAATAATTATAATAAGTACTGATGTGGTGGCATCAGTACATAATGGCTTATTGTGGGTGCTGTTGTTTTGGCCTTAGAGAGAGTAAAGGAAGCAGGTGAATGTGAGAGGAGAAGCCAGCAGGGATTGGCTGCATGTCGTGCTTCAGCGCTGCCTCTGCTGGTGTGTTTTGGGAACTGCATGTCCGACCATTGACCTCGGTCAGCAATTCAGCATCATCTTGTCATGCTTCCAAGAGACTAATGATGACATTCAGGCTTGGGCCAGCTGCCCTCCTCTCATCAGGATGTATTCCTTTGGTCAGCTAGCGATTCTGAATCAAGTGAATGTCACGGAAACATGGGCTAAGCATGTGATTTTTGGTCTGCAGCCTGTTTTATGAAGCTGATTTCTGATGCAAGAGGTCGTACCCAAGTTCAGCTGACCTCCGTCCCAAGGGGCTGGGGGTATCGCTCATCGAGGGGGAGAGAAATGGGGCAAGTGGTGGACAACAGGGAGTATTTTGAAAGGCGATGTAGCGCTGACGTCCCTGATATGTCTGTGTGTCTGCAGGCACTATGCTGATGGGCATTGTGGAGAGTCTGCTGTGCTGCTTGACGGCGAAGTACAGTAACGCGCCAGTGCGTCTTCGAGCCCCAGACACCAGCGACGGCTTCGAGTTCGTGGAGGTGAAGCCGGGCCGGGTGCTGCGAGTGCGCCACGTCGTTCCCGAGCGGCCGGCTGGCGAAGAGGCGGATGCGCCACCAGGGGTCAGCGTTCGCTGCAAGCGGAAGATCGTCGTGTATCGCGGCGGGCAGCTGCTCATCGAGAACCTGGCCGAAGTGCCCCGCTCCGAGATCCTGCACTGCCAGGACGGGAGCACTACTGAGGTTAGCGCCACGCTGGAGGTGGAGATGGGCGCCGCCCTATCTGCGGGGCCTGGGACTACACCTCCCACAAGCCGCCGGCGACGCAGGCCCAAACGCACGGTGCTGATCGACATGGAGCAGCGAATCTCCAGCTGCAAGGGCAGCCAGGCGGACGTGGCGCTGTTCTTCCTCCACGGGGTGGGTGGGTCCTCAGATATCTGGGCCAGTCAGCTCGATTTCTTCTCACATCTCGGCTATGAGGTAATCGCCCCTGACCTGCTGGGCCACGGGGCAAGTTCAGCGCCTGAGTTCCCTGCCGCCTACACCTTCTACGCGCTGGCGGAGGACCTGCGAGCCGTCTTCAAGAAATTCGCGCGCCGACGTAATATCCTCATCGGCCACTCTTACGGGTCAGAACCTCCATCCACGAGTCTGCCGTCGCCGCCCCCCAGACCGTGGGTTGCCCCCAGGGTCCTAAAGCTCTCTGTCATTGCAGGGTATCATTCTGCACCTTCCTAGCACATGAATACCCAGAGCAGGTGCACAAAGTGGTGATGATCAACGGCGGTGGTCCAACAGCCCTGGAGCCCAGCCTATGCTCCATCTTCAACCTGCCCTCCTGCATGCTGCACTGTCTCACGCCCTTCCTGGCCTGGAGCTTCCTCAAGTAAGCCCGTCAGTCCGTGGCGCTCCAAAGTACGCGTGATGCGGAATGGAGCCCTGACTGTGATGCACTCTTGCTCTTTGTCGCCCCCCACAGGGCCGGCTTCGCCCGCCAGGGGGCCAAGGAGAAGCAGCTGCTGAGGGAGAACAATGCCTTCAACGTGTCGCCCTTCGTGCTGCGGGCCACCATGAGCGGCCAGTACTGGCCTGAGGGCGATGAAGTGTACCACGCGGAGCTCACCGTGCCCACCCTGCTGCTACATGGCATGTGTGACAAGTTCGTGCCCATCGAGGAGGACCAGCGCATGGCAGAGGTGCCCGGAGTCTCTCACTCAGCCACCTGACCCAAGTGCTCCACCCTCACTCTGTCACTCACAGCCACCTGACCTCAGTCCTCCAATCACAGTCTGTCACTGTCACCTGACCTCAATACACCAACCACAGTCTGTCCCTCATAGCCACCTGACCTCAGTGCTCCAATGAGAGTGCCAGTCAGTCACTTGACTCAGTGCTCCAATCCCCAGTCTCTCCCTCACAGCCATCTGACTTCAGTATTCCAATCACAGTCTGTCACTCATAGCCACCTGTCCTCAGTGCTCCAACCACAATCTTTCATCCACAGCTACCTGACTTCAGTGCTCCACCCACAGTCTGTCACTCTAACATCAGTGCTCCAATCTTTGTCTGTCACGACCTCAGTGCTCCTACAGCTGCCATGTTCCTGACCAGCCCTGCGGTTTGATCCCTTAGATCCTGCTGATTGCCTTCCTGAAAGTCATCGAGGAGGGCAGTCACATGGTGATGATGGAGTGTCCAGAGACAGTCAACACGGTCCTGCACGAATTCTTCCTCTGGGAGCCTGACACCTCGGCCAGGCAGCCTCCCTCCAAGCCTGATGCCGAGCAGGCTGCTCCAGCCCCCGCAGCAAGAAACACCAAAAGAAAATAACCAATGGGAATCTGAGATTCCAGAGAGTGTAACCAATGAGAGTCCTCGTTGCTGGCGAGAGCAGAGCGATTTGTGAGCTTGGACACAGCAGGCTGATATGAGCATATCTGTTCCAGAGCCAAGGAGTATGGAGTGGAGGAAAGGAAGAGGAGGGAGGAGGTGAGAGATGGGGAGGACAGGGAGAGCAGGAGAGAAACTGGGGGAGAGTTGGAGAGGAGGTAGGAGATGTCAAGGAACACATGATAAGGGGAAAATCTGGACGGACATTTCAGAGAGGGAAGTTCATGACTGCCACACACCTCACCCACCGATCACTCCACCTGTCCCGACAGATACCCCACACCCCACCCTGAACCCACCCCCCCCCACCCCCACCCATTGGTGAGGAGAGGGCAAAGGAGGCGCAGAACAGTGCTGGGAGCTTCTCAGTGAGGAATTAGTGTCACAGGATTGGCTGTATGTAACGGAGACCACGTAAGCCAGCCAATCAGCTGCGGGAGAGAACCAGAAGCTGGGCAACATGCGTGTGCTGTGTATCCGTTACTGCAGGCATTTCAATCTGCCTGAAACCCCACTCTGAGTCTACTTACCAGGTTAAATACAGTAGCACTTTGTGAAATGTTATTACTGACTTGAGTGTAACGTAAGCAGTGAAGTCCACGTGTACAGACTTAAATCATCTCGTCTCCTTTTGTGAGGCACTGTGTGTGTGCTTTGCGCTGTAGTGCCCCCTTGTGTTCAGCTGCAGCCTCAGCAGTGTTCTTTTTAGCGCCTCTGACAGGGGGGCCTCCTGTCCTCAAGTAATTTATCTGACCTAAGGTTTGGGCATGTGGTCCACTTCAGGATGCCCATCCCTTCACAGGTGCATTATGGGAAAGCATTGCACACACGGCCTCAGCTGCTCTGACTCCCCCCTCCCCTGCTTCCTACCTGCCATGTTCACATGGTCTGCTGGCAGATACATGTGTACGTGTCCCTTTAGTGGTTTGGGCTCAGGAGGAGAATAAGGACAGGAGATGCCCCCCCCCCTCATGTCACCGTGACTGTGTGCGTGTCTGGTGTAAATATCAAATTGTGCAGCACATTACTCAACACAGATGAACTGCACAATGTCCATTAAGTCAGTAGTCTGATGTGCAGCTGAGAAACCCTGGACGTCCGTGTCTCCCTGTCTTAATGGTGTATGTGAAAACTGCGTGAAGAATAAATGTGGTTTTTAAATGCTGCCTTCTGAGGTGCCTGTCTTTCCATGTGCGTGTGCTCACATACACACACACATACACACAGGTACTCATCTCACCCTGCTGGCTTCACCCCCCGGACAGTTCTGACTGAGGTCTCCCTGTGCCTCTGGACTATCGCTGCACCTCCAAGAGTCTTCCTCACATCATGGATGATGGTGGGGGCCCATGTGACATTCACATGAAGAAACTCCCCGAATCCCCCAGAAAGGCTACCCCATGGGGCCGTGACAGAGGGTGTCTGTGGGGCCCCTCGAACCCATGGCCAAATCCCGGTCGGTCAAGCAGGCCGACAGGAAGTGACTGACAATCACGTCACCCACGACCCCCTATATATGGTAGTCATCCTAGAGACGCAGATTAACCCTCCCTTACTCAAAGGTACAACAGCAGCCACCCCACCTGAGATACTGGCTTACGGCTGCAGGTGGTGTATTCCCCCACGATGAGCAGTGTAACGTAACTGGATGTCCTCCAGAGCAGGCGAAGCCCTGTTGGACCTTTTCATGGTTAGCTGAGGTATAGGAACTAAAGATAGAATTAACACAAGTTCATGACCTTAGATGACAGACCTTTTTATATGACTCATACCTAAAATGGCTGTTTTGTTACACCTTAAACATCTTAAACAGACATGACAGTCTTACTGAATCCTGTGGGTGGAGATGACACATAGAACAGAGACTAGCATAAAGATTTATATTTATTTCTGTCTTGACAGAATACATTGTGTAAAAGTGCCACTTTGCACATACATATAAATTATAATGGGAATCATAACAGCGACTGTACGGAAGGCGGGAGGGGAAGGTCAGTCTTCAGAGATGGCCTTTGGCTCCGCCCCCTCCCATGGTCTGCTTTGATTGGCGGTCATCCCGACCACACGAAAAACGAAGCCCACGCTCACTGTCGGTTCACAGAAGCACTTCACAGGCCAAACCTCTGCAGGCCCATGGCCTAAAGCGCTAACTAGCTCGGGCTTACTGCCTCAGTTTGAGTCTTTGGGACTTGAGTCAGGACCGGTGGTCCAGAGGTGTGCGAACAGCCTTCAGGACGGGGAGGCGTGTCACTGCCTGGGGAAAACGACGTCGTAGATCTGCCCGTAATGCTCCACAAAGTGCACCTCCAGGCCCTCGGTGATGTAGTCAGGCAGGTCTGAGTAATCCTTCCTGTTCTCCACCGGCAGGATGATGCAGGTGACACCAGCACGCTTGGCCTGCGGGGGACGGAGAGTCAGGGGGGCAGAACCGAAAGGCCGGGGGCGGACTTCAGGTCGCGGACGGACAGACTCACGGCGATGGTCTTTTCCTTGATGCCGCCCACGGGCAGGATCTTGCCCGTCAGGGACACCTCCCCGGTCATGGCCACATTCTGGCGGGCAGGGGTGCCGGTGGCCAGCGACAGCAGCGCCGTGACGATGGTGCAGCCGGCACTCGGCCCGTCCTTGGGCGTGGCCCCCTGCGGGCCACAGGACGCCATCCGCCTCAGATCAGCAGTCAAGTGTGCCTCACTCCCCCCATCCAGGCAACTCAACCACCTCAGATCCAGCAGTCAGTGCCCCCCCCCCCCCCGTAAGCAGCTCCTCCCTCTTACCTCCGGCACGTGCAGGTGGAGGTGTGAGGTCACCAGAAAGTCGTTGTGGGGTTGCTCCTGCATGAGGAAGGCTCGGGCAAAGGTGTAGGCGATCCTGGCGCTCTCCTTCATCACGTCGCCCAGCTGGCCCGTCACCTCCAGCGAGCCCTCACGGGGTCCCTCCTTACTCGGTGCCTCCCTCGGTCGCCGCAGCGACGTCTCGATGAAGAGCGTGGACCCTCCTGTGGGAGGTCACGGGCGGGTGAGAACTGAAAACAATCAGGCGCGTGTGTGTGTGCTGTATGTCACGTGACCCTTGAGAGGACCCCCCCCCCCACTCACCCATGGCCGTCCATGCCAGCCCCATGACCACGCCCGGGGGGGTGGTGTCGTACATCCTGTCCACGGTGAAAATGGGCTTCCCCACGTAATCCTGCAGATTGTCTGCCGTGATCTGCACGGCGCTCTCCTCCCCGCTTACGATGCGGAACGCCACCTTCCGGAACACCTGTGGGCAGAAAAGTCATCGCCACATCCATCACCCCACGCTCCCTACAGCGCCCCCTTGTGTCGGGTTAAATAATTGATACTTTACGCCTCCCCCAGCTTGCTCTCTGTTGGTGAGAGCAAGCTGGCCACTAAGGGCGGCTGCATGTTGCGGCGCCCAGGGGGCTGGGTGGTTAAGGGCCTTGCTCAAGGACCTGCAGTGTGCCACGGCCGGGCTTGAACCAGCGACCTTCTGATCATAAGCACAGACTCAGCCCACTGAGCCACATGCTGGTCACGGTATGAAGCCTCAGTATTTTAATGACTGAGGGACTGGATTAAACTTCACTAGCGTCAGTCAGTCTGGAGGAAGAGTCGCTTGGAGCGGAACGTGCTGACCCGCCCAACGCTCCCAGCACTGCTCATTCTCACCTTCTCCACCTGCTTCTGCAGGTTCCGGACTCCGCTCTCCCTGCAGTACTGCCTGATGAGGGCACTCAGGGCCTCTGAGGAGATGGTGGCCTTCTGCTCGTCCAGCCCGCACAGAGCCCGCAGCTGGGGCACCAGGTACCGCTGCGGGGTGCAGAAAGAGAGGCCGTCACGGGGAAGGGTCACGTGACCAACTCACCAGAACCTGCCTGCCATCGTTATGTTAAGCATCAAAATGACGCCTCTCCCCACCTCGGCGATGGCCAGCTTCTCCTGGGCCACGTATCCAGACACGTTGATCATCTCCATTCGGTCCCTCAGTGGCTCTGGAATGGTGTCCAGCACATTGGCTGTGCAGATGAACAGCACCTGGAGGGCAAGAGAGCAGTCAGAACCCATTCAGAGGCACCAAAGAGCCCAGTGGAGGGAGGGGGGGTTAGGGAATACCAGCCTTGGACAGGTCGACTGGCACATCCAGGTAGTGATCCAGGAAGTTAGAGTTCTGCTCTGGGTCCAGAAGCTCCAGCAGAGCCGAGGAAGGGTCGCCCTGGTAACCTCTGCCAATCTTGTCAACCTTTAAAAAGAAGTATGTAAAAGGTCACAAACACATTAACCACCTGGTTACCCACAATGCCTTACGACTATGAGTACCTCATCAATCAGAACCAAGGGATTCTCACTCTTCGTCTTCTTCAGACACTGAATGATCTTGCCAGGCATGGCCCCCACGTACGTCCGCCTGTGTGACACAAAGGCACATGGTGAGGGACTGCCGAGACCCTCGGTGGGGGGGGGGGCGCTCGGATCCAGACGGAGGGGGGGTACCTGTGGCCCTTAATCTCGGCCACGTCCGTCATCCCGCCCACGCTGAAGCGGAAGTACTCGCGATTGAGCGCGCGGGCAATGGAGCGGGCGATGCTGGTTTTGCCCACCCCAGGGGGGCCGTAGAAACACAGTATCTTGCCCTGAGTGGAGCTTCGCAGCTGACTCACTGCAATGAACTCCTGGGGGGGGGGGCGAATGCAGCAAAGGATTTGGTGAGAGGGTGAAGCACTATTAATCTGACTGAGACCACCAAGAGCCCTCAAACCCAAAATGTGCTCACCAGTATTCTCTTCTTGACATCGTCCATCCCATAATGATCCTCATCCAGCACCTCCTTGGCTCGGCTCAGCTGCAGATTCTCCTCGCTGTTCTTGCCCCAGGGCATTGAGGTCAGCCAGTCCAGGTAGTTTCGGGTCACACTGAATGAAACGATCAACCAAGAGTAATGACGCACAGTCAGAGGAGACACACAAGCCAAGGGTAAGGTCAGGGGTCAGGGGTCGGGAGACGCTGACTTGAATTCAGAGGAGTGGTTGTCCAGCAGGCTGAGCTTGTTGAGCTCCTCATCGATGACATCCATCACGTGCTGCGGGACCGTAAGGTCCTTCAGACGCTCCCGGAACTTCTCCTCGATGGCATCCTTGTCCTCCTTCTCAAGCCCCAGCTCCTTCTTGATGATCTTCAGCTGCTCCTGGAGGAGGTACTTCCTGTGGGTCTGCTTGATCTTCTCCTCCACCTTGCCGAGAATGCGACAAGCAAAGCTTACATCTACTCCATTGAGCAGTTCGCGAAGAGCAGGTCCCTGCCTGGCCATCACAGTTACGTAAGCGGATATCAGCCAACATTCACTCCTAGATACTGAGAGAAGGGTCCGATCAGGAGGCCGAGACCACGCTGACAGAACATTCCAGAAGGTGCAGAGGGACACAATTTGACAGATTTCCTGGAAATCAAGAAAGAGCTTGATTTTCATGACAGCGAGGAATAAAAAATTGATAGAACACACAGAGAGCTGGGTTCAAGGCCAACAGTCTCGGACGCTAAACCCTGCAATGTTATGGCTAAATTTCAAAACTCTAAAATGAAACAGGAAGTAGTAAACAGAGCCTGAGAAAGAAAGAAAAACAGCATTTATTGACCAGTGATTCAATATAGATCACGATTACCCTCCATTTGTACCGAAGACGTTTAGAATATACAGAGGCAAAAAAAATACTGAAAGATAAGATTCCAGACTCCCTTCCCAGCTTGACTTTGGACCTTTTATGAAGACGGGACTCGTCCGTTTCACTCTGCAGCAGAAGCTACATGCCAGCAAGAGAGTTTGATGTATATGTTATACCACCCGCACCTACACCAGAAGAGGAGCTGGAACGATTGTGTACATGGCAGAAAGCAGGAAGTCGTGTGATCAGTTTGGACAAACCGGTGACACCCTATTGTAAGGAAAGGTTGCAGTCCTTCAGACAGGAATCTCCTACAGATATGCGAACAGCTGATCTCGGTTATAATACGAGGGTCAGGTAAATTTGCCTTTTTAGATGTTTTTTGTTGTTCTTACATGTTGTAAGTCTATAATAAAAGGCAGGATGTAGTTGTATATATTTTAGAATCCACATTTAAAACTGAGATAGGCCTGAATGAGCCTATGGACAAGTTTAGCATAAAAAGGGCCACAGTCACAGAGTAACTCAGCTGGCGGGTGGAAAGAAAACCGTGGACTGGATTTGTACTTTCTGGACCTGAACTTTCCACCTCTGCAAAAATCCCAGAATATAACTTTTAATCATCAAGTCCCCAAATCTACTGAAAGATGGGATCAGAAGTCATTGAAATACTTAAGAGTCAAAAAAATATTAAAACCTTATCAGCAATAAATTATGGACCCAAAAATTTGACATAGCTGACATAACAAAATGGAACTTAACCCCTTCATATCATTATAGCAAGATATCTGCTAGGTGTTCTCCTGTCTGCAACCACAAAGGCCTTACCACAAAGGGGCTTCTCCCTCATTTACCAACAAGGACTGGTTGATTGGATCAATACAGTAAACAATATATATGTAAATGGAAAAAATAACATTCTCCCTTCAGCCAAGGGTGTCTAAATTTGTTAAATACTGGTCTAAATGGGCAAAATATATTAAACCACTGAGGTCCTATTTTGTAGAAATACAAAAGTACTGAATGTTCTGGTGTTGAATTTTTGAAATCTAATGACCTGTCCACCTCTGATTCTGTCTGAAGTAATTTAATTTTGATGATGATGATGATTATGGATACTATTTTGCGATTGTATGATTTATCTTCACTTTATTGTGTAAATAGTTGGGTTTTTTTTTTTTTTTACTAATATTTTGGTAAAAAGATAAAAATATTTTAAAAATTCAGAAAAATAGAAGTTACATGAATTGTGACTTAAGTACATACTTTTTGCGTAAAACATACTGATAAAATGTGTGTATGTTTACTTTCTTCGATAAAATGAACATAAACCCACTTGTTTTGACATCACATCTGAACACAGGGCACACATCTGATGAAAAAGAAGCCTGTTTCTGATAGACAGAATCTATGGCTAATTGTAAAATTGAATGTTAGCAAACATTAAGGTCATATCAGTTAAAAATTGTCATATCAGTGCCACTTTACATCATGTCATGCTAATTAAAGCATATTTAACACAGAAACAAAATCTCCTCCTCTTCCACGTACATCATTTATATTTCCTTACGCTCAGAAGAGAATTACTGATCGAGGAGGATTACTCACAGGTGAGGTCTGAAGTCAGACCCTTTTGGGTACTGCATTAATAAGCGCATGGCAAAAACTGGCCAGCAGAGGGCACCAAGACTGATATAACAGCTTAATCACAGTTCTCTGGCGGCAAGGTGAGGTTGGGGGCTGTTCCTACCTCCCTTCCAAGACGCTGCTGCAGTTTGCTGAGCTCAAACTCTTTCTTCAGTAAGGAGAGGGCTTTGTACAGACGTTTGGGAATCTGCAAGTGTTACAAAACGACCAAAACACTCAACCACTTCACAAGTGTATAAAAGTACATAAGACACAGGATCAGCAGTTCTTCAGACCCCACTTACATTGGTCTCCTCCAGTACATCTTGCAGCTCATGTGACTCCGCTCCAGTAAGCGCAGCGCCCATGTCACTCAGGTAGATCGGGTTGTCCACCACCCTCTGGCCTGCCTGCATCATCTGGAGAACAGACTCTCTGCAAGGAAGAAAAGACAGCACCCTCAGGTGACCTGGAGGACCTACTGCGCTAATATTGCAATTGGTCATGTGATCGATTATACTCATCGGGTATGCTTGCACTTTATCTGTATCCGTACCTGTAGAGTGGATTAAGAGCAATGATATCACGGATGGTCTTGACTATTTCTGCAGTCAGGGCCTTTGGGATAATAAAAATAGCTTTAAAATTGACACTAATCACCATGTTTAAACGACGGACCAGTTTTTCCACACTGTGCTTATGCATTACCAATAATAAACCACTAGATGGCACAGGTTTACCTTGACCTCCTCCGTGACCTGGAAGTCCTCGTGAACCACATTCTCCACCTCCACCATGAGTAGCTCCGAGGAGGTAGGGGGCACAGTGACCGGCTCCACCGTGAGATCCGCCTTCTGCACGCGCTCCTCCATGGTCTCGGCCAGCGCGTTGCCCTCCTTACGGGTGGCCCTCCGCTTGCGGCCCGGAAGCTTGGGAGTTTCCTTGCTCTCCTGTCCTTCCGTTTCCACATCCAGCTGCCTGGTGATTCGAATCCTGGTTGGGGAAAATTACCTTTCAGCATCACAAGCATACATTCAGAGGCAAATAAACTGGGAACGCTGGGGGGAAAAGTGGCGTTAGGAGGCCTACCTCCGGTGTCCCATGACTATCATACGCAGCTTGTCGCCCAAGTCCTGCATCTCATGAATCTGCACGAAGGTCCCGGTGCTGTAAACAGCCTCCAGATTCTCCACCACATCCGACTCGTTGCTGCACACAGGGGAAACGAGAAGGCATGGGAACAGGGAACGCCGGCACTCCAAGTCCAGAGCACGGAGCTATGGCCTCCAGAGGCAGCGCTGAGGCAGAATCGGGGTAGCGATGTATCTGGCCTCCTATTCACCAAACCTCACCCGTCGTCCTTCTTGAGGAACACTCCCGCGTATGGCTGGGCTAGGCTGACCTTTCTCCTCAAAAGGTCCACCAGCTGCTTATTTTTTATCTGAAAGAAATATCCAGTCAGGACCCAGAATTTAAAGCCCGGCCAGTCCAGAGCTGAGAGTATATGGCAAAAATACTGGTTAAAAAAAAAAAAAAAAACAGCTCAGATCATTAAACTTGTAATGACCAATCACAATCGGGCCAATACATTCGTTAATAAAATAATTAATTCAAGATGCCTGTCAAAGTGACAAGAAGGTTACAGGTGACATCGCTATTTCAAATAAAATGAAACAAGAGCCATTTGCGATTAGTCGCCCCTCAAGGTTGTGTCTGGGTTGCAGTTAAACCAACAGCGGACCATCAAGGACAACTGTGTTATTAAAATGGATGCATGATGAAATCGACATGAAGATTACACCAGCATCAATAAAGTCCGTTTTTATTTTCAGAAAAGCAGAAGTAGAAATTATGAATAGCATAAAACATGTTTAACAGTTCATACTTCCACGTCAGTAATATCTATGTTCATTTTAGCGACTTTTATTAGGTTCACCCCCAAAGCTGTTAAGAAGTTGCTTACCTCGATTATTTTGATGAACCGGGGGAAGACGGGGTTCCTGCTGACGGCGATCAGCGGCACGTTTGGGAAAACTTCAGGTACCAGCATGGGTGTCAGGGCTGTCATCTGCGGGGGGCTGTACGCGGCACCTCCATCGCCCCCGTCCCCAGACTCATCTCCGACTCCGGAGTCGCTGCTCTCTGCCCCGTCGTCCCCAGAGAAACTGCTTCCCCGGTTACCAAAAAGGCTCCTTGTCTGCGTGTAGATGACCGCATCCCGAGCACTAACAGTGCTCCAGACCCCGCTAAAACCACCAGCGACCCTAGTCCACGGTCTCAGATGCGCTGACCTCGCAGCCCAAGCCGTTGAAGCAAACCCAGACCTAGCGCTGCTCACGGGTAACTGTAAAAAGCCATTTGTTGAGTACATGCGCTGAGCCGCTAATGGACAGCTTCCACGAGGTCTAGCAAATGTGGAATTCCTACATAAAGTCGGAGTTTTACTTCTGTGAGTAACGATCTCAATTTTGCTGCTTTGCCTCCAAGCAGCCCACATTTTCATGTAGGCGGCCATATTGAATCTCGAGCTTTCCGTAGTGGAGACCCCTGGGGCGTCACGTCTGCGCGCAACTGCGCGAACCATTTGCATCCCGAAGGTTCTGGATGGGACGTTAAGTTAAATGAAGTGGGCAGAAATGTATAACTTAAGGTAACAAACTAAATAAGATATATCAGAAGCATGATATCTTATGTGTTGAAAACTGAAGGGACATAAATGGAAAATCTGCATTTTGTGGTATACAAATTGGGACTCTTTACACCGTCGGTCTACTATTTGCGATAATCATCTGCGCAGTTATAATGCAATCGTCACCCCCAAAAATGTCTTCCGACAGCCTTTGATTATGACGGAGGCGAAGCCCCGCCCCCGACGTGCTACCCCACTGACGCGTTGTCACCTTGGCAACACGGCGCCGCAGGGAATCTCCCGCAACTTGAAACGCAGGTGAAGGGATTTTACTGGCAAAACGCGGTGTGTGACTTTCATCCCTGACCATTACGATCAGCATCTTCAATTATTTTCAAGGGCTGTTCTCAGCAGTGTGTTGTCCACCTGTACCTCACCATAACGCGTCAGGAAAGCATCCATTATGTTAATTAAATGCACACGCACCATCCATTAATTTATTTTAATTTCTGAAATATTTTGTTTTGATGATATTCTGCGCTGTGAATTCTGTCTTTTTACTTTATAAATTTGTTTGTGTGAACTTTACCAGCCTTACTGCTGTAGCACTAGAATTTCGCACTGGTTTCAAAAAAGTTTCTCTTTTCTTTATTCAGTTGTTTTCTCAATTCACAAAGTTCATTTATCACAGTCAGTAATCTTAATTTTCTCGTTAAACGTACCTGCTCGATATGCCTGCATTTATGCCGAACTGTCATCTTTAATATCACAGATCCTAATCTTTAACATCATTGTTACAACTGAAGCTGCCGTATATTCGTGCGTGAAGTTTTGCTGGAAATCTGCATTCGTTTATGTCCTACATATTCCTAAACGTATAAAATGAGTAAAAAAATGTGCGAGGGGGCAAATGTATAGATATATTTTTCGCCTCTCAATACTTACATTCAACTTACAATTCGGCTTAGATATGAAATGTAATAATTACTATCAGTAAATAAATATACAATGATTTTATGAACTTAAGTCGAAACATAAATCCCTATTCGATCGGTTAACAAGAAATAGGGGTACTGCAGTGGGTCTACAAGAGACGGTGATTGATCCTGGGCAGCCTATGTCAGCCGGGGCTTCGCCTGCTCATCAGGAGAAACAGCTGAGCCTCGTTCACCGTTTGCTTGGAAGGCAGAACCGTAACCTTTAAGTTACCGCGCTCCAGCCGCCTTATGTAGGGTTATGAGGAAGCGGCACGGGCGCTCAGGTTATTAGAAACACATTCGTAAAATTAAAACTTTAATTTTATAAATCAACACATTTCATGTTGACCATGTTCCCCCATTCTGAATGTGCTTTAATTTCTTGTACAGCATGTCGTCCCCGCTAATGGAACTCCTGTGCCGCAAACTGAGCTTCTCAGAGGAATCCTCTGACGTGCACACTCTGTCCACGGAGGACGGGCTGTATGATTGCCTGGACGGGTAAGCTTGAAGGCCAGTATGGCTGCTGTGTGCCGTCCCATGCGGCTCTGAGTGAGGCGCGTGTTTGGCTCTACAGGAGCTCCGCTGAGCTGACTGACGTTTTTGAGGATGACTTCTTCGAGGGTGAGCCATGGAGTCCACCGAAGTTAGAGCTGCGTCTGAAGGTGGCGACACAGTTGGAATACTACCTCTCTGATGAGAACCTCACCGAAGATGCCTTCCTGCTGAAACACATCCAGAAGAACAGGATGGGTTACGTTAGCCTCAAGTTACTGACGTCTTTTAAGAAGGTAATACGGCGGCTCACAAGACCGCAGGTGAGACCTCCATTTTGTGGCGCTGAGACGGTTTCCTTGTTGCTTATCTTGGATCGCTTAGCGCAGGTGCGGGAGTTGACCCGGGACTGGCGGACCACGCTGGCGGCGGCTCACTGCTCCCGCCTGCTGCAGGTGAACGAGGAGGGTACCAAGGTGCGGCGACGGGACCCGGTGCCCGACTGGCTGCTGTGCATCCCCACCAGCAAGCTGCTGCTAGCCTGGAACCTCCTGGGGGACGTAGGGGCGGAGGAGCGGGCAGCGCTGGGTCTGGAGCCACCGGGCCTGATGGAGAGAGCCATGAAGCTGTTCGGCTCGTACGGCGCCATCGCCTCCTTGCGCATCCTGCGGCCGGGGAGGGAGCTGCCGGTGGAGCTGAGGCGGTACGCCAAGAGGTACGCGGAGCTGGGCCGCAAGGTGTGCGCCGTGGTGGAGTATGAGCAGCTGGAGGCGGCGCGGCGCGCCTACGAGGCTCTGCGGGCAGCGGAGGCCCAGCCCGGGGCGCCGGGTAGGGACACACGGGTGGTGATGTTGGGCAGCCGTGGGACACGGAAGCCAAGCTACGGCCAAGACCGCGCGGCGGAGCCGGAGGGCCGACCCGGTCAGGAAGCCCCCAGGAGGCCGACCCGGAGGGCCCGACGCACGCTGGAAGACTCCGCCCTCTATAGTTCTTCAGAGTCTGACTTCGCCCCGGGGTCTCCCAAGCCCGTCCGTCGCGTGACCCGGCCGCCATCTTTGTACGGCAGCCCATTCGGTATCCCCCACGTCTCTTTCCACGGCGACCCATTCAGCAACCCGTTAGCCAGTCCCATAGGCAGCCCGCTGCTCCCACGCAGGCTTTTCTCCGTAGGGAGCCGCACCCCATCCCCGCTGGCGGTCCCGGTGCTGGGAAGCAGCCCCGTGCTGGCTGGCAGTGCAGTCGGGAGCAGATGCGTGGGAGACTGCAGCCAGGATGGGGGCGGCAGTCCTTGGGTGCAGCGCCGCAGGACGGCAGCCGCCCAGACCCCCTGCCCGAAGGAGGGGTCTCCCTCTGCGGGGGGCGGCCAGACCAGGAAGCAGTGGCCAGGGGTGGTGGTGCTGCGGCAGCCCCAGGGTCCAGACGGTACGAAGGGCTTCTACAACTGCCTGGGCAGGGGGAAGCTGCAGCTGCGCCCATGAGGGACACTGGGCGATTGTCCATCAGCCTGCGACATGCCGGAGGCCGGGTGCTGCTTCAGGCACTCAGTGGTGTAAATCTTAAAATAAGATGTGTGAAATTCCAAAGAGCATTGTAATGAAAATGGAAAAAAATAATAAACTTTTGTACTCCAAAATTTGAGTTTCTGTGCTTCTCCCACCAACCCCCACCCCTACCCAGGATTTTTAGTATTTACTTCCTTTGGGTTAAGAATTGTGGTCCTGATTTGAACAGGACATTGAAACACATTACATTCTCAATGTTTCTCTTGATTGTTCTAAAATGGTACATACTTAATACCTCAAACCATCTTATCACACTGCTATGCATATTTTTTTACTTCTACCATTTTGCTTAACTGCTAGTTAAAAGGTTCGTTCTGCGCCTTAGCAGCGGACTATACAGTCAAGTAAATGCTTTGCAAATGAACCGTCGTGCCTGCGAGAATAGCTCCTAGTTAACACTGCCGAATTAATTTCATTAAATTCGACACGCGCGTATAACGACCTTGTCTTTTATATAAACACCAGTGCTCCCATTCCAGCGCAACAGGGGGCGATGTTCACCTTTCTATGATTTACTGACTAAAACGTACAGAAGAAGAGCTGCTGTTCTCGCCCAATCGCGCGATAATTCGGGTTTCTCTGCCCTTGCTGTCGGACTCAAGATGGGTTATTGGGATTTAGAAGAAGGGAAGGACTGCATAGAAAAGACATGGATTACCACGAAACTGGGCACCGCGCTTGGTGGGTCAGGACCTCTCTCTTTTCATTTTAATTTCGGACATCGGAGCCGGGCACACGTCCGACATCTGCACATACCTTCTGTTTGCAGTCTCAAGCGCCTAATCTCACCGATGTCTGTGTGTTACCCAGCTACGTGGGTTTCTTTAAAACCGCTGTGCTTGTTAAATAACATTAAGGAAGATAAATAGAAGCTAGCGGAGGCTGAGCAGGAGTAACACTGAAGCCGGAAAGGAGAAGCTATCAGTGCAAGGTTTCCGCAACATAACCAATACAACATCAACACACCAAAGGCTGTTTCTGTAGGCTGTGCGGTGCAAATAAGTGACCTTATACAACCCTAAACTTGTATACCTAACACGTATGCACTGAAATCTAGTGGAGGTTTTGCATTTAATATCGTTACTAACTCAGGTGCGTCTTCCTTTCAAAGAAAATAATACCAGTAACCCTATTTGCAGAAACACGATTCCTACATAAGTTCTGCTTCTGGTGCCATCTTCTGTGTGGCCCAGATGTCAAAGCCATCACACCTTTAGAGATGTTGAATATAGTCTATAAGTGCATTTAAACTGTTTTCTTCCATCTCCTTACTGTTTTACACAAACTGATTTCTTCCTGCAGGTCTGGTGGGTTCAGCCTACCACATTGTGGCCTTTCAGCCAGATTCTGCCATGCAGGCCATTCAGAGAGCCACAGCTGGTACAGTGACCATGGGTGAGTGGGCCCTCATCCGTCTGCCGCACCAGATATGTCACCAGCAGGAACCTGCTGTTGTACCCCAGATGGGTGGCTCTCAACATTTATTTTTTTTTTTAACTCAAGGGCTCCTGTGTCCAGGAAAACATGTTTTGTCCCTCCTATGCAAGTTATGATACTATTTCTCTTGTATGCTTTCTGCAATAACAAAAGGTGCCAGTTTTTATTAATATAAACATGATTTAATTTGGTTACACAGCCTAATACTTTGACTTCTTTTGAAGATAACTCAAGCAAGGTCTTACTCCACCAACACTCTTTTTCCCCCCTAGTTTATGATATCGCTCTCAAAGCAGAAGGTGAATATTGAACGAAAACAACTAAATCTAAAACTTATTTGCCAAGTGGCTCTAAAATCAGAAACCTGGCCACCATTAAACGTGCTTTATAACTGACCCTCATTTTAAGGTATTAGCCTTCGACAAAATAAATCAAATATTGCAAATAAAATTTTTAACAGCGTTTTAAAATATGAAATGAACCAAGTAACAGTGTTTCCTCGCTTTTCCCCTCCAGCAGAAACACTAACTGAATGATTTATTTTAGCTGTGAATTCAGGGATTCTGTGTAACATCATGACTGAAACTGTTGCGCTGTTTACAACCTGGAAGAAAAACCATTTGTTTCTATTAAAAAATAAATAAATAAATAAATAAATAAACAAACCCTTAGCTTTAACACACAATGAAAGTATATCAATATAAGCTGTACTGACATCCGATGTCTCTTTCGAAAATATATCCATATACAGCAAAATTCGATAAAGGCTACTGCCCAGCCTTAGAGCAGTGTCCTAATTTTTTATACACTTTTCAAATATATTGTCCCCCCCCCCCAGTCCACACTGAAGCCCCCTAGTGGGTCGGTTGAGAACCACTGCCCTAGATCACCTTGACTAACCTGGTAAAAGAAGCAGCTTTAAGGTATAAACAGGTAAAGTCCATCAGTCTCTTTGAATAAAGGCCTCAGTCACTAAATGGAAGTGAGATGCTTCTCTTCACTGCTATGGCAGCATTACTGTTGGGCTAAAAGTCCGCTGTCCGTTTTCCCAGCATCCCTAGGGGCCATCTTCGGCATGACCACCTGCCTGAGCGCCCAGTTGAGGGAGGCCCCTGACGATCCCCTGAACTACTTCATCGGCGGCTGTGCCTCAGGAGTCTTTCTGGGAGCTCGCAGTGAGTCCGGCCGCTGGGGGGAGGGGGGGGGTTTCCCATTAAAGCTCGGCCCGGTGTCGCCTGTCTTGACCGCCCCGTGTTTGCCACGTAGCTCACAGCGCCATGACGGGGACGACGGCCTGCCTGGGGCTTGGCACCGTGGCCATGCTTACCAAGGTGGGCAAGAAGGAAGGATGGAGATTCTCTGGCGCCCCCAAGCTGTGACCCCCTCTGCCTTGCTGATGTCCTGGACCACAGCGCTACTTGTACAATGTAGAATAATAAACATATTTAAATACATATTGTGTTAATGGCTGCGTTCCGCGTGGTTCTTACTAACCGCACAAATACAGTACGGCCTAAATGGTTTATTCATAATGTTTTTTTTCTGTAAATACTTAAGTGAAACCACATATGCACAAAAACTAAATCGGCGTTTGCGAAAACTGAAAATGGTTTCCATATGTCGTGTTCCTATAAATAGCCACCGTTTTCCATAAATACAGTCACAAAGCATGTGGCTAAGAAGTTTCACCGGGAAATCTTTTGCCGTGTTTTCCAGGCCCTTCTGCAGAGGTTCACCACATAGTTCTGGCACAATTTTGCATTGTGCATTTGGGTCAGTATCATTTTGAACAATAAAGGACTGTCCAATCTGTCATAATCCCAAAGGGCTAGTGTGCCTTTGCTGTCATTGCTATGAATTTGGCAAAGATCACAATCTGTCACCAGGAAAGTATCCCAAACCATGACGTCGATTCATCCGTGCCTGAGCGTGTGCCTTTCAGTGTCTTGTCGAGTGTAAATAGAGGAAAGATCCTCTTTCCTGCTTTGTGGTCATCGTTGCTTTTGGTAATATGAAAGGTGAGCGTTTATGGGGTGGAAATTTGTGGAAAAAAAAAATGTTTTTTTTCAACTTTTGTCACTAGTTTTGAATATAATATAGTGCCAGAAGGGGGCAGTATTGAAACACAAACCACAGATCCGCTCCCCATGCCTACTATCCAAGCTCGCCGCCCTGATCGTCGCTGGAGGATTGAGGTGGAGGGTGAAAAGGTCAATTGGCTGTGTGATGGCGGTAATTACCGAAAAAGTACAGAAAAACACACACGCAATTGGAGCTGTTCTGTCATAGCATGAGGAGTTAATTCACCTTTCAGTCATTAGCCCAGTTAGGACTCTAAGGTTTCCTGGATTGGATTGTAGGTTTGGCTCCTTCTTCCAGGGTGCCTGTCGGCTGCACAGCTGGGCATTCTGCTGAACATTCTGGTGAAGCAGATCAGGATAATCCTGCCGCTCAGGTACAGGAGCAGCGAGCAGAGTCATGCATCTCCGTCGCAAAGACGCCACTTTCCTCCTGCAGGACGAACGCGTTTTCAATACGAATTGACGAGGGTGGAAGAGCAAAAGCCGTTCCTTAAAAGCTGCGCAGCAAGAGAGGGTCGCATGCAAGCGAAACATTTTTGGACGCAATTACAAGGCTGTGCAAGAGAGGGGAACGATTTCACAAATTCAACAGCTGAGGTGGTCTCACCGAGGACTGCTGAAGTACTTAAGCGCACAAGGGATATAGGAACTCGTTAAAAATATATTCATCTTTCATGTCTCAGTGAAAAAATTCATACAGTCATTAATGGCCGAGCTTTTGGATGAGTTTATCCTGAGTGAGTCGACCCCAAAGTGCCGTTATCTTTACAAGGCTGAATGAGAATGGAGAGAGTGGGTATCCTAGTAGTAAAATGGACTTTCTAATATTTCACAAGACCATCATAGTCTGGAAAAGCACTCAGGGGTCTCTGCTCTCACAACACAACCCTGTAAAGTGCTTTGGAGCAACTTTGTTATGAAAGGCGCTATATAAAAATTAAATGTAATGTATTGTATTGCTCTCCCAGTTTGTCCCTGTATCAGCTTCAGTGCATTACAGCGTTCTATATGTCAGCCCCCCGGCCCATGTTCACTATCGTAGATACAGCACTGTCTGTGAGAAGCTTACAGCTGGGGACACACATAGATTCTGATGGATAAATGGGTTAAAAGTAAGACAGGAATGTGTCCCAGGCAATTGTTCGACTCTACCCTTGACAAGCTGGGGGGGGGACGGAGGGGGCGCATTGGCGTAGCGAAGGCCAATCTGCAGATGCATTTTGGGGGGGGAGGTCTCCGGCTATCCAACCCCTCCGCCAGGGAGAGTAAAAAGCCAAGCGTGGCTGCCAGGCTCTGGGCCTCAGGTCTGATAAAGCCGCTGAGTGACCCCCCCCCCCCCCCCCCCTGCCCCCCCCCCCCACCTCGCTCCCCTATCCCCAGGTTTTCTGGTGTTTACCGTGGTCACGGCGAGGAGCTTGTAGAGCAAAACCGCAGGGAGATCCTAGCGGTAACGCAGCTCTCCGCTCGCTCGCTCGCTCAGACAAACGGGGCTTCCTGTCGCGCTTAAGCCTGCCCTCCAACGCTCCGCTGGAGGTCTCCGATTTACAGTACATTTATCTGTATGCGGGAAGGGGAGACAGACGAGTTAAACATCTGTCAGCGTTTAGCCGCAGCAGAGACTGCGCTGGCTTTGATCATTATACCTGCGCGGTTTGCAGGATGCATCACGGTCCGCGGCCGTACTGGGCCCCTCTGATTCTGCCCTCCTCACGCTTGTAACACAGAAGGTGCACCCCCCCCCCACCAGCAAGCCAGGTCAAAGGTCACATTCCCGAGAGCAGATTACAGCTATGAAAGATGTCTGCCGGTGTTTATCGCCTGAGGTGCTCCTCGCCGGAGGTGGTCCAAAGCGGCCAGCAGCCCGGCGCGGGCATGTTTACGCGAAGATTAGCCGCTTCTTTATTTATATGCCCTGGGAATTAACCTGAACCCAAACAGCGTCCGTCTCCTTTTACGCATGAACTGTCACAATGTGAAGCCGCTCTGATTGAGCTGGTCCGGTAATTTCAGACAGAAAGGAGAACGAAAACGTTTTGTTTTTTTTTTTTCTCATCCAGCCGCTCCTCCAGGGGATTGAAATCAGGAGGATTAAGAAACGCTCGGGGCCACGTGAAAAGTCCTCGTCATGATTACCTGCGGAGACCGAGATGCTGATTTCTCATCAGCCTGGGATTGTGAACATGGAACCACCACAGAAAAAAGCCCATTTCCTGAACCTATTCCAAAACATGGAACCAGTGTGGACCCTACAGCAGTGACTAAGTGCTAAACGTGTCTGTGTGCGGTAGGTGAAGCTTTTCTGTGCCCAACCTAACGTGTCTCTCCCCCTGGGCAGTGCATTCAGGCCAGGGTACCAATTTGCTCCCATTTATCAAGACATGTTTATCAGCAGAGAAAAATTTAACATCAACAGAAGACATTTTTTTTTCCAGGGGAAAAAGTGAGGAGGTCACTTTTCCTCAGAATACACAAGACCCAGAGGCTTCGAGCAGCATCAAGATTTACGGCTTGTCTGTGTTTACCAGCTAATCTCAGTCTCCCCGACACGGAAAGTGCGAGAAATGCTCCTTTTCATTTCTCCGACACGCTGATCTGGCGGGAGACGGTCTCCACGGCTTGGTAACAAGAGAGGAGCCCAGGTGGTGAGATGCTCACGCAGAAAACCCAGAACCGGATCTGTAGCCAAAGCTCATTTTAAAAACATGCGGCAGGTCTGCTGGCTTTACAAACCCACCTTAGCGTCTTTGAGATGGACTTTGAGGCCGGGTCACTGGGCAAAGCCGGCACAGCTGCATAGACCTCAGACGAGAAACACAACATTACATCCATTCAGCTGTCATCAGCAAGGTATAAACACTGACTACAACTGTCAAACAAGCCCAGGGATTCAGGCTGAAGAAACAAAAGCTCTCTCCCCAAATATATCTGACTTTCTAGCCTTCTATTTAAAACCTTGTAAGATGGAAGAGGGGCGGAATCAGGTGACGAACACACCCATTCGTTCCACCTGTCCCGAATCCCATTTGCTGGCCGTTCCTTGACCTGAAATTCCTTTCATTTCCCTTGGCTAAACTTCCTTCCCGTTCCTCTCACCCCTGCGCTCTGTTTCAGGCCCATCTCCACTCCCGTACCGAAATAAAGTCCCTGATCCTTCCATCACGTGGTTCCGTTCATCTGGGGTGAATGTTAACTTGAAATAACACGGCTCTATTTATAGCAGTTATCTTACCCTTTTAAATAATATTTGTAGAGCCCTTCTTCAACAGTCTAACAGAGGAAGTCATCCCGTTTCCCGAAGTGTGCGGCGCTTGCACAGAACAGGATTTATGTGTCAATTTGAAAAAGTTTCCAAGGAGACCCGTTAAAACACGGAGACCAAAAAGGGGGAAAGAAGGCCGGCTACCTCGTGGAAACTGGGTCAGGCTTCCCAGTTTAGGTTTCCTGGAAGAGGGCTTCCTTAACTGCAGCTCTGGTGTAGCCCTGCCTTGAAGCGAAGCAGGTCTGGCCTGTAAATATGAGAAGCAGAGTAGCGTACACCGGCTCCGAACTCACGCTACTCTAAGCCCAACCAGGAGACGGGGACATCCACTCTTAGCAGCCTTCCGCAGCGTTGATATCGTGCTGTTTTCTGACAGATCCTCCGTGTTTTTCGTGACGAAATAAATAAACCAGCGGGAATCCCATACACTGCTCCAGGAAATGTCATTCTACGTCACAATGTACTCTGAAAATCAACTCATACAGCCTGATCATACTACATGCCGTGATGAAAAACCAGTCTGAATGTATGAACGCAGTACTAAGGAACTCATAAAACAATATAAACAAAATCACATCCTATTATTCTGAATTAACTATGTACTTTAATTTGCTGGGAGGTGTGGCGGTGCAGTGGTTAGCACTGTTACCTCACACCTCTGGGACCAGGGTTTGAGTCTCCAGCTCGACCCTTGTGGAGTTTCATGTTCTCCTCTGCCGTCATGGGGCTTCCTCTGCATTTACCAGCTTCACCCCACAGTCCAAAAACATGCTAAGGTGAACTGAAGGTGCATTGTGGAAAGAACTGAGTAAATATTACTACGTTCCTGGCATGATTCTGATCACCAGGACAAGGTGTGTAGTCATTTTCATCTTTCCTGAGACTTCAGACGGAATTAACTGGCAATTCCACCTTTTCACAACGAAACGGAAAATGGGAAGAGGGCAGAAGTCAGTTCAGTTTGATTTATTTTTAAATAACGCCTTTCACGACAGTCATCCCAAAGCACTTTATGTACAGAATAATAATAAAAAAAATAGAAAAGAAAGAGCGAACGAAAGTCAGATGATAACAGAGGAGAGGAACCAAAGACTTCCAAATAGGGAGAAAAAAAGCTTCTGGGGGCCCAAGGTCAACTGGCTGGCCAACCCCCCCAGGAATGTTAACATTACCGATAAGGGTGGACTTGCATACTGAAAGCAAGGTGTGAGCTGTGATTAACATCAAAGCCAACATCCGTCAATGAGTCTGTTCTCCATGCGATTGAAAGCTGCACCCACAATGTTAAAGATCATAAGTGACATCCACAATGTCACCCCTCCATGGAACTGAACCAGGGGGAGGCAGAGACCATGGATGGTCAGAACATGCATAGACACATTAATGGACAAGCACAGTGGAGCCAAAGGGCATGTACAGCAGCAACAGCAGCCATAGTTACAGTGTCCATGGTTCCACCATCCCACTGTGCAAACAGGAAAAGATTTTAAAGAAAGACCAAACTGCAGACCGCTCTGATCACCTCATTAAGAGCGACACCCGCAGGTGGATCTTAGGAGAAACGCTCAGGAAAACATCTCACAGCATCAGCATAGAACAACTCACAGCCAGGGTTACGGAGAGGATAAAAGAATTTTCCAGAAGCTAGGAGGCACTACAAAACACATGGAAATCCCAAAGTCTCCCAGGTTCTGATGGACTTTGCTTATGTTCATCCATATTTGGATGGTAATGTTTTTTTTTCAGACATTCGAAGTGGAGAGGTAGGTGTCAAAGCTGCCGTTACCTCCCTGGGGAATTTGGCTGAATGAACGCAAACAGGCAAACGGCTTGTTTTCACCGACGCAGAATTTCCCAGGAAAAGGTCAAACGACGACTCGTGTCCTCGGGGCTGGGAGTGCCGCTGTCTTCAGCCCAGTACTCAAACAGCTTAGGCTCAGCTGGTGACACGTATGAGTACCCAGTACGATCTCTCACAGCCACAATAACAGCTCTTACCGTCTCAATGGCAGAGTATCTTTGGCTTGGCATGATGTAGCCACCTACTCAAAAAGAAAGGTCTGACAGGAATAGGATAGGAAAACTTCAGGATGCATTTAGATGGATGATTAGAAGTTTTGTAGCATTTAGGCCGACCGTTAAAAATGAGACAAGCTGGAGAAGTAAGCTTTGAGGTTGTTATCCAAGTGTGCTCACTTGAGCAGACATGTTCCTTAAACAAAGCGTCGCTTAGCCTGGCATCCAAAGTATGATTAAACATGTTGAAGGCAAAGAAAACAAGCCGTTATTTTCCAGGACGGTATGATGGATTCTTCAAGTGGAAGCCATAGATCTCAGTCGAAACACGGGGGCGTGGCAGGCCGGCGGAGTCCGCCAGCAGGCCGCATGGCCTAACGCTCCGCCTCTCGCTTTGCAGCGGTGAAATGTAAACCGCATGAAAGTCCGGTCGCCCTCGCTGTTTGAGATGAAGCACAGCTGACTCGACGTGCTGAGGGCCGTCTGAAGAAGACAACTCCCCTAAAAAACCATTAACCGGAGATGAGAAACACTACTCTTATTGTTAACATAACAAGCAGTCATGTAATGTGTGCAGAAACAAACAGTGGGTAATTATGGGAAAAACAGCCCTACCTCAGACCTCTATGCACGTGCCCACAAGTGTGTGCGCTTCTGTCCATCTTCTGATGGCTGATCCCCATCAGGGTCACAGGGAATATACAGGTGAGTCCACAGGGCAGCAGTTTATAAGATGAAGGCTGTATCTCGAGTCATGGAAATGAATCTACTACTCTGTATATAGATGAACTGGTGACAAGTCTGACAAGAGGATGTGTGTGAGCTAGAGGTTGAAGGAGTCCTACCCTTCAGGACCGCCTAATCTCCAGCTCACTGGTGCTCCCGGACACCCTACATCCTTAAAGTTTATTTGTTCACGCTGATTAAAGCCCCCTTTCCTGACGCAAGTCCAAAATACTAACCCACCGCATGAATATACAGTCGATCCTCTTGCATCGCGGATTTGATGTACCATGGGGTAAGCATGAGAAATTCAATGGAAATTTTTTTAGGAGTTTTTCGAAAGCAGATGACACACAAGCAGTGCCTTTACTCATAAATGCATGAAATATACAGCCAATGCTGGTCCGGAGACCCCAGGCGTGTTTACGGCAGACTCTCAGGTGATCTCCCGTGGTGATCTCACAGTGACCTCCCAGTTTTTTTTTGTTTCTCATCTTTTCACTCTTTCTTCGCTCCGCTCGCATGTTCACTTTGCTCACCAAGAGGACCAAAGCATTTCACGTGGATTTTCCAGATGGCGGGGGGGTCTGTGCCCCTAACCCCCGCCATGTGGAAGGGTCGACTTCAAAAGCAAACAGCAAAGAGTGTCACGTGTCACAAAATAAGTGAATAAAACAGACCATCTCTCACGTACACAGGTTGTGTAAGGAATATACCTTCTCGGGGGGGCGGAGGTGTCTAATTACGTACTTCATTGTGACCTGGACCCCATACAGAACACCTGAATCCCGGGACACATTACACTGGCTTAATTATTGCCTTGGTTTTACCCATTTATAAACAATAGTAATACGTGGTATGCAAGTACAATGCAGATATGTTTACAAGGCCAAGAAAGTTGAGATAAAGGTGAGATAAGCAGCCTGACGGGGGGTGGAATGAGAATTGCCTAAGGGGTCCTGGCCACTGTCTCAGCTCCAGTAAAACGCTGTCATCCAGAAGCCTTCCAGCACTCAGCTACCCTGGAATAGCATGGAAGACACACGTCCGGGCCAGTACCCTCTCTGCCAGAGCTGTTTGTGGAAGATCAGCATGCAGATGCATCAGATTTGCATGTGTAGGGGAATCCGGCCCTGCCATTGGTCTACCCAGCCTGGGGGGGAGGAGCCAGAGTGAGTATCTGTCCCCCAGCTGGCTCTCCCAACCTTGAGAGCAGCAGTGTTAGGATAAGAGTTAGAGGGGAGGCGTAACAGCAAAGGACACGTGCCAGGAGTCGAGAGGAGGCGCAGCTGTGCTCAACTCACCAGGGAAAAAAGAAGGAGGCAATCCTTATTACTGCAGTATCTGCCCATTCCGTCAGAGTCCTGTAAATCCACGACCTAGAGACCCGTGGAGCTGACTGGACTCCAGTTGTGCCCGTGCTGATGGTAACCTGGAAGGCCCAGTGCTGACTTGACCGGGGCTGCTGGAAACCAGCCCAAGCAGGAGCAAGCTGGTTTTTTTCAAGTCAACGTACAACCTCAGCTGAGAATATGCTCTCAGAGGTAGTGCAGACCCTAGCACTCACCTGAAGAGTCTCAGAAGAGCCACCCTTTGGATACGCTACAGAGTCCAAGAATCGGTCTGGAACATGGAGCCGCTCCAGAGTTCCTGACAGGGATAATAGTTTGCGATATACTGATGCAGTCGGATTTGGAGTCTCCCTAATCTTTTGGCCTGTCTCGTTAATCTTTTGACTAAAGGCTTGCAGTACAACACATCACCCAAAGCCCCTCAGAAGCAGCACATGATGAAGAGAGCTGCACTCGTCCGCCTTTACTTCTTTTGGAGTCCCGATTGTATTTTCATCAGTCTGTCGCGGCTGTAACATCGATACACTTCTTCCATTAGCGTGATTTGCATAGCCTAACGAGACCGTTGCACCTGTTTCCAGCCCCAGTCAGACCACTGGGGGCATGAGAAGCTACAACGCCTGAGAGAACGACTCCTGTGGATCTGTCTTTTGTTGGCGGGTGAGGGTACGGACACTACGAAAGCATGCGGGACTCTCCGAACGCTCAGCTCGGGGCACAAAGTGGAGCTGGATGATCCCGGCAAGACAGAAACCCCCCAGAAGCTCAATCACACCAATAGAGATCAGGAGACATCCAGGAATCTTCAGGCAGCCCATGCAAGCACACTGACTGGCCCACGAGCCCCCTGCCAACATTCCTTGACTTGGGTGTCCCAACCTGGAGAGTCTGGATTAGCCGGGCATACGGTAAGGCCTCATCCTTTCCTTCCAGTGTGGTCACAACATGCCTCCACATTCGCTACTACATAAACACGGGAACGCCCTTCCCATGCCTGGGCCCCGTGGGCTTCCTACCGCATTGTAAATTTTGCTGTCAATAGTTAAATCAATGTTATGTTCATGTATCATAGTAATAGCAAGTGGGGAATCTGAACAGGCGAGTGAATTCACACTTCAGGATTCTTCAGAATTCGTTTTTATTAACAGATCAGTGCATTGTTTTCAGAAACATCGTTCAGGTTATAATTAGCATCTTGGTAACAAAAGTCAGGAGTTGGTGGCTTTCAGGGGCAACAGGGTAAGGGAGGGTAAGCTGAGAGGCTTTCGAACCGCTCATCGGCATTAACCTGAGCTACACTCTGTCTCTCAGCCGTGTCCCACAATTGCTGCTCTCTCTTACACAGAAGAATCAGTTTTCACCCCACTGCGCACACATCAACAAAGGTCTTTTCTTCTGTAGTCAAAAGTGCTCTCTAAGTTGGCCACATGCCACCATCGTGGCTAGACGAGCCCATCAAAAGCTGAATTGATGCGGCTGACGCCTCATGCTTTCGGCGGAGCTTCTGGGGCTCGTTTCCGTCCGCCGCGGCGGCATTCTTCAGAATCGGCCAAACCCGAGTCATCACCCCCGTCAGATCCCAAACAGGCATGTGGTTCTCTTCTGCGGGGTGACGGACACGCAGCCTGTTAGGAAGCATAAACCGTTGGGCTGAGGGCTCATCGGAGATGGCATTCTGATAGCCTGGGGCGACCACGGTATCTGGCACCAATTAGCATCCAAAAAAACCTCACTGACGCTTCTCCCCCTCTATTCACACTTGCTGATGTACAAGAGGCATTCCCTTGGCCGAGATGCCAGCAGTGTGTGAAAACACCATCAGATTTCTGGGTAATACTTTGGAGGACTGGCATAGGTTTACGTGATTTCACTGAAGGCACCGTGATGCTTTATGTAGTGTAGGGAGTGAGCCAAACAATTCAATTCAATTTGTTTTTATATATCGCCTTTCAAAGCATGGCGCTTGACACGGGCGTGTGGCGATCAGTCATTACATCATTCATACAGAACAGACCCAAAAACTCAAGCTATGCCTTGGGAAAAAAAAGGAGAATGAGAGGACTGAGGTTGTGGTAACATGCTGTTCACCTCATGAAGTGAAGTTTGCGGGGGACAGATGGCGAATAGGCAGACGGTGTAGCTACAGGTGAGCGTGTCATCGTACACCTGTGCCACCGGCACAAAGCCAGCGATCTGAGGCGGCGCTGAAACACACAGCTGGAAGGTGAAGGTGAGAGTTATGACTCAGGCACAGCTGAATGGTGAGAGTTGGCGTCGTTAGCTACTGATTAGGTGAGTGATTGCTGTACTGAGAAGTAACATGCTGCAAAGTCATTACCTGAAACACTGAAAGCTGCTGGCGTAAATAAACACAAATATAATCACGAAATGTATCGTTCGATTTGGTATGTAAAACTTGCACCGCTTTCAGAATTACGAGTGTCTTTTTCACCACTGTCAAAGGGCACCATGGACAGACCGCAAACATATACAGTCTGGTATACACATATACAGATGTGAATCATCCCCAGTCTCTCTCTGGATAATCAAGAACCTTCTATACAGGTCAAAGTGACTCACTGCAGACAGCTTCAGTAATCAAAACACATAAAAACTGTCACAAGACACAAACCTGACCAACACATGACAAATACCCGACTAAGCCCACACTGGGAACTAACCAATAACAGGCATGTAACCAGCCGATGACAGACACAGAACAACCACCAGCAGACCTGTGCTTTGGAACCAGTCCTGGATAAGGATTCTGGGTAATTTTTTTAAGGGTACGGTCATTTATTGAATATAACATTGTGTGTTCCACCTTAAAGCAGAAGAATTTGTAATATTTGTGCTCGGGTACTAACATTCACAGAGGGTGTTTCAGATGCACTACACGGTTAACCGTTTACAGTTAAACCCCCCCTGCTGTACACCTATACTGAGCAGAAATGAGATTCACTTCATTTTTAATACTCTGACAAAAAAGTAAGAGCAGTCGGAGTTTAGTAAACACGGCAGGACTCCGACACCCCGAGCCGGCCTGGAGGTAGGGGCAATGACTCAAACCTGACTGTAGCGGGGGAGGGGGAGGGGGCCACGCTATCTTCCTGTAAACAAGTGGGCTAAGATGGAGCCGTCAGCGGCAGACGGTGGCAGGACGTGACCTTTGTCAAAGTGACACGAGCAGCACCGCACTCTCCGCTTCTATCTTCACCCGCGCCGCGGCGTTCAGCGGCTGCCCCCGGAAAAGCAGCGCTGTGTCTGTATAAGCAAGAGGCTGGCCCAAGATGTGCCCAAGATGTGCCCAAGATGTGCCCAAGATGCGCCGGACGCCCCTGCCTCGACGCGGATGTGAATCATGGCGAGTTTCGGGCTCCCTGCAGCCATCCAGGCTGGTTGAGTCGTCCCGCCTGGCAGGCAGATCCCCGGGAAGACGCCGCCCCCGTAACAAGGGGGACCCAGGACGGAGATCTCGACTCCTGTAGACTCCGACCCTGGAATGTGGGAACGTCATCTGTGTCCGATGAGTAAGAAATGTGAAGCAGACATCTGGCGTGACAAGATTCCAGTGTTTCTTGTTTTGAAGCAAACTTTCCTAAACAGGGACGCTCCATACAATGGTAAAGACAAACAATGATATAATATTCTGCTCCCCTTCCAGACTTTCCGAGAAGAAGGTGCACAGCCTTTTGATTACAGAGGCAAAATCTCAGTTCAATTTTTTTCAAATATAAACTAATAATCCTCCTGTGAGATCATAAAATTACTGCCACTTTAGCCTGAATTCTTTTGTTATATGGGAGCAAAAATAAAGTAGGCCTTGAAGTACAGCAGCTTTCCTTTCATTCATACAATTTACCATTAAACTTCTTTGTTTTGGTTTTTGTTTCCAACCAATATAAAAAGTTACTGCTGGACACAAAAGTGGGAAAGTATTTATTGTAGGTATTCAGGGCATCATCTTGGAACAAAAATGTTACTTTAAGAGCTGACGTCTGAACTTTCCATCGCATTTATACACAGAACGATATAGTAGATATTACAGCTGCTGGAAAAGACGAGACAATCGGGGTCCAGTGGTGAGCAGGAGAAACTCAGGAACCTGGAGAGGGTCTGGTGCCGCGGACTGATGCAAGTTTACTACATCTGTTCTTTCGCAACACACATAGGCCGCGTGGCAGAACCATGAAAGGTACGCAGGCTTGTTAAACACCGGCACGCAGCTGGTACTGATAAACGACGGGGAGATGTGCATGTTAGCACACAGAGTCCTGCCCGATTGACATGGCCTGTATCCTCAGACAGCTTAACAGCTCGCCGTCAGGGCCGATTAGCGCGCATTAGCTGGCGATTAGCTCAGTCCGCTGGTACCGCTCACGCTAAATGGGGGATGCGGTCAGTCATCCCCAGCATCGCAACTGCGGAATCTCTTCCCTGCTTCTCTGGACTCTGGATAATCAAAATTATGAGGCGTTTTCCAAACTCCTCTCATTTTTTTTTTTTTACCCCTGTCCGACGAGGAAGAAATGCCAAATGTTGCATGAAGTCTTGCAAAAGAGACCACATGGTGAACAGTCTTGGGGGTACAAAATTTGTATTTAATTACTAGTTCGGCCCTTTTGAGAGTAAAAGTGCCCAGATTGGGGGGAGTAAACATTGAGCGACTGTGTTACAGACACATCTGAAAAACAAAATGTGACTTAATTACCCAGAAGAAGCCACATGTCCCGGCAAGGAGGGGGCGTGGCTCTGTGGAATTAGCGCGGGCTGGTAGGGCTGCCCACCCCCCCCGCCACTGCAGGTCAATGTCTATGTGAGGACAGACAAACTGACAGCCATTATTGCTAATCCTGCCCCGATCTCAGTATAGCACCCCTGCTAGCTGTCCTCATTTCTGCTGGCACCGCCAGTTAGCCGCTACCTGTCAGCAAAGCAACAAGACGCAGCACGTTTAAACAAAGGTGCTCTGTGTGTCCCAGCATGGCACCAGTAACTGCAGTGCCCAGTGATGCCGACCGTCTTCACCCCTAAGCTTGTAATCTGTAACTACTAAATCATTAAATAACCCCTGTCCCATATGCCGTGACCCTAACCCAAACTCCACAGCTCTATAACCTGTTACCCTTAATTCCATAACCTGTAATCTGTATAGCTAATAACTTTCAACTCCTAAGACATACCAGTTGTGTATTTTCCTGATGATGTGTAATGCTTAAACTCCACATGCCTCGCAAGGCATGGCTGTGGAGCTATGAGACTGAACCCAAACAGCTTAATTAATAAATCTGGAATGAGATAAACACCAGATAAAGATTAGTCCAGGGGTGTCAAACTGCAGTCCTGGGGGGCTGCAGCCCTGTGTATCATAGTTCTTTCCTTGTTCCACCACAAATGATTCAGCTCAAAAAGCTGTGTGGTAATTAGCACAAGAAGTTTAATCAGGTGTGTTAAACAAGGGGACACCCAAAAATGTGCAGGGCTCTAGCCCCCCAGGACTGGAGTCTGACACCTGTGGATTAGACCATCAGAAAATGACCTAAATGTTCCATGAATTCCTCTAAATGCCCCTCTTTCCTATCATATCCTGTTAGCTCCTTAAAATAGGAAATGTAATAAATGCTGCGTCTAAGCGGATTGCAGCAGAGAAAACAGTGCCCTCGAATTACATAACCTGTGTAACTCAGGT
The DNA here is from genome assembly GCA_026781145.1 of Hippopotamyrus pictus. Taxonomy (NCBI): domain Eukaryota; kingdom Metazoa; phylum Chordata; class Actinopteri; order Osteoglossiformes; family Mormyridae; genus Hippopotamyrus; species Hippopotamyrus pictus. The sequence continues at coordinate 14,576,535 of JAODLC010000047.1, forward strand.
GAAAATCCCGATGTGCGATAAATACAGATGGACCTTAAGAGGATCCAGGATAGCGTGTAGCAAACAGCTGACTGCCAGTGTGTGGCCTCAAGTGTACAGGCTGGATTTCAATCACCGCTCCTGGCTGCTTGTATCTGCCCAATCAGCAGCTTGTGTTACGCTACGCTTCACACCTGGAGTACTTAAAGACCCATGAGCGGCGCACTCACACGCGGCCGAATTACACATACACAGCTCTCAGTACACCTCATTATCACCGAGAAGTACAGCGAAACCTGCGTACTGCAAAAACAACAAGAACCGGGAAGATAAGTGAGGCCACACCACTTTAATCAAGTAGAAAGGAGGAGTACTGACAAAGAAGGCAAGGGTATTTCTGAAGAGACATCGGAGCTTTGATCAGAGGTACTTGGGCTGCGTTTGGTTGTAGCAACTTTGCGTTGTAGGCAATTCACAATGGTCTCAAGTCAGAATGATCCCAATGCGTAGCTGCACACAGAAATCCCCTTTGAAAAACTGCAGACTTACATCTCTGAATGAGCCGTACAATAAGTATTCTCTCTGCCCCATCTATGCTCATCAATCTCCCTCCGGCTAAGAGGCAAAACATCCAAGTGAAACAGAGAGCGCACAGTACCGTGGGCTGGGCAGAGAGGAGCCGACTGGCTCTTCCTCGGCCATCACTCTCTGTGAAGGACAATGGCTCTTTTTCGGCCGCTAATTAGGCTCCTCGGTGGGGTTCCAGGGACTCACACCCATGCTCCCCTCACAATGGGACCCCATTTCCCATCTGCACCAGCTTTCAGTCACAATGTGCACAGTGGCTTGATTCTTCCATCCTCACTTTGGCCTGTTGGGCCGCCTCTCCTGATTGAGCCTTTGCCAGGTTGGGGTGCGGAACATGATGCCACAGAGCAAACGGCAAAGCAAAGTGCTTCAGGGCTCAGGCTGAATCCAGGTTAATAGCCTATGCGAAGTACAGCCATTTTGAAGGAAGAGTTCTTGATAATCATTCCTCATTTGCACATGAATGTAATATTTATTCTCTAGTCAGTCCCTTTCAAAGGCTGTACAAACAAACTGTGAAAGTCAAACTCAGGCAGAGTATGTGTTCATTCTTACTAATTGACCAGATGGTGCTCATATGGTCTTCGTAAGGAATTTTATGGGGTTACCAGCTGGGCTGAAACTGCTAGACACATAGCTGTCTGTCCTGATAAATGCAATCATCTTGGTAGCTTCCTTCAGTCACGACCAAGTTCTGGGGTGTTCTCACTCACGTGTTCTCCGACAGCACACTTAGAGGTCCATTTGCAAAGGGTCTACTGACATCGGCGAGTGGAAGCCAGCCAGCTGTAGCGTAAACATTTTGTAGCGTCGGGAATGAGGCACGTAGGGGGAGTTGCAGAATAAAACTCTCTGAGAAACCTTCATTAGGAGTCCATGCAGGAGACTCAAAAATTAAACAGTTAACAAGGACAACCCCAGAGGAGGACAAGCCTTGCCTAATGAAACATCCTAATAAGTGCAAAACGGCACTGGAAATGACAGAGTAGCGGGGCTTGTTGTAGGAAGCTACGGAAGGCACTCTCATTGGCTGTAGCCAGCAAAAGGCCTTCTTCGTGTTCTGCCAAAGTACTTTGAGCCAACACTCCGGGTCCGTCCAGAGATGTTGGCAGCTTGCAGCATCCTGCTCTGGAGAAGTACTTTGCGTCAAGCTCTTCCCTCCTACCTTCAAACACAAACTGGGAAGAAAAAAACAACTAAAATACCAGTACAAAGTGTAATACAGATAAATGTGATAGCGGGATGTGAGCAGACCAGATTGGGAAAACATTGCAGATAGGAAGCGAACTATAATATGACCACTGACATAGACAGTATACACCCTGATGGAGGGTTGGGGCAAGTAACAGTCCACGATGGAGTGAGGATGCCCTGGGGTCGGCCACATCAAGCGACCAATCACAGTCTTCATTGTTTGACATCACCACATTAACAGAAAACGCTGGTTTTAATTAAGTGGCAAGGTGTGCGGATTTCTAAAGTAACTGTTTCATTGTGCATGCTGTTTTTTAATGGACATGGTGTAGATACTATGTTTTGTAACATGCTTACCTGTAAAGGTTGTACAGAGCAATGTAAGGGCGTGTCATTATTTATTCATAATAATAATAATAATATTTCGCCTGCCGAGACACACACTGCCCCCAGCTGGATGACTGGAAGCCTCGAGTTTGAAATTGAGAATAAAAAAAGAAACCAATGTGGACCGAAAACTGGTTAATCGACAGAAAGCAGTGGGCAGTTATTAGAGGCACAATGTCACAACAGGCAATAGTGGGGTACCCCAGAGTTCAACTTTAGGACCATTATTAATCCTAATTTATATAAACCATATGGACACTAATTATATACAGAAAACTGGTTATATCTGCTAACCACACCAAGTTTGGAGGTGTAGCAGATACTGAGTTAGCCACAGAGATGTTACAACAGGACCTCGATCTATTTAAAGACCGGCCTGACAAATGGAAGATTAAATTTTATGTAGATAAATGTAAGGTAATCCATGCAGGGAGCAGAAATATAAAGTATAGATATTTTATGGGTTCAACTGAAATTAAGGAGGATGATTATGAGAAAGATCTGGGTGGGAATACTGACACTTCCATGTCTCACGGTCGCCAATGTAGGGAAACAGATAAAAAGACAAACAGGATGCTGGGATACATCTTCAGGTGTGTTGACTTTAAATCAAGGGAGTAAAGCTAGGATTATATAATTCCCTCGTAAGACTTCACCTCGAATACTGTGTCCAGGTTCTGGCTGCTTTAGAAGCGGTCCAACGCAGGGCTACAAGAATGATTCCTAGCCTTAGGGGGATGTCTTACGAGCAGAGAAGTTGGCAGAGACAAACTTGTTTGGCCTTGAGCAAAGGAGACTAAGGGGTGACATGATACAGGTATATAAGATTCTAACAGGTTTAGATGCTGTTCATCCAAATTGTTTCATCAAACTAAGTTCTAATTCAAGAAACCATGGAAATTAGTGGGGGAACATTTTAGTTTAGATCTGAAAAAGAACAACTTCTCACAGCATGTAATTAGAGTATGGAATAGTCTGCCTGTGAGGGGTAGTGCAAGTTAAAACCCTACATTCCTTCAAATCTGAACTTGACAATATCCTGCCAACTTTAAATTATTAGTTCAATTCCCTCCAAGCGAGCTCGATGTCCCGAATGGTCTCCTCTTGTCTGTAACATTCTTATGTTCTTATGTTATATAATGAAGAGAGTAATTGGTTAAAGAAAAGAAATGCAAGTCTCTCCCATTTTGACCCAGGCACACATCAAACTTGGTGAAGTCAGGGTGTCCTAGTATGGATCTTAGGAGAATGTTCTGGTCTCCCTAAGCTCAGAAAAAGGCCGATACTCTGTCATGCCAGACATCACACTAATGCCATATACAGTACAATTCTTATACTACAACTTTGGAAGACGCAGTTTCTTTTTGATCCAGAGATGTCAAATGGGTGCTGATTATTTTTGCAGAACACCAGCAGCCTAATAACAGCTCTATATTAATGCATTCTGATGTTTCATTAAAAATGTTAATATAAATATGTTAAAATGTGTGACTTTTATTATAAACAGTAATTCTTAGCGGCATAATTTTCCATTGCTTTTGAAACACCACGGTTTCTATGGTGACGTATGTTCTATGGTAACGGACTTGCTGCTTCCAGCGAGGCGTGACCAGACACTCTATCCTTATAGAGGCTATATTTTTAAAAACACATGGGAACATTATTAAATGCTAACTGAAATACTTTTCTTTTGAAAAATTGTGAGTCTTTTTTTCCCATTCATTAGCCACAGTTTAAGAGAGATAAACCACTTCAAATCCACAAATCCAGACCAAGATTTTGTTTCAACCAACCAGTTGATTGCTCCGTGAAGGTGACTCTTTAAACTCAGCTGGTCGGTTGAAACAAAATCTCGGTCTGGATTTTAACTTTCCGAACCTGAACTTTACACCTCTGAAAATAATCAATTCCAACTCAGGTAGAATTACACAAGCTGTCATTATTTTCGTGAAACCGCAGCCCTTACATAACACCTATACACGTGTTCACACATACACCTGGCAGCAGAGTATGAAACAACATAATGCGTGTGGCTGGCTGTGATGATGCCAGGCCAATGAAGCTCACAGAGGCTAGTCACATGCTTCTCTCGTTAGAGAGAGAGCTTGGGGCTGTGTCATACCGCTCCTTGCAAACAGAATCGCACAACACCAGAACAAATCAGTGTCATACAAAAAAATCACCCCAAAGGCAGTTTCTGAGTCTGTCGTGAAGTCAGAGAGAACTGCTTGCTACATAGACACTTGTGACCGCACTCGAGGTGAGCTGTCCAATCAGGCAGACCTTAAAGGACTCCTTGATACCCCAATTATGCGATGATGATGGCACCTGTGTGACAACCATCCCTGGTTATTTTGTCTTGCAGAGTTTCAATGCTCCTACTCAGTCTAAGATGAGGTTATGGACGTGTGCTGTCATCGCCTTCATGTTCTGCGGGACGGCGCTCTTCGACATCTTCACTAGAACTACAATTCCCACGGACCCCAGGCACCTCCGTTCCCGGGCTACCCGCTCTCCACAGAGGCAACCATCACCATCCATATTTCGAGCAGCTAGCCATCAGAGAAGCCGCAGGGCGACAGACGACCTGGAGTCCATCCTGGTGGAATGTAAGACCCCCCAGCTTCACCCAGTTCTTAGTACACAGCAGGTTCCTCCTACACCAGGCCATCCCTGTGTTACAGCTCGGGGTTTCAGCTCTAGAAGCCAGCAGGAAGATGTTTATTGTTCAGCTTCCTAAAAACAGATTAGGGCGCAACGGGAGGCATTCTGCCTTGAAAGACTGGCTCATGGAGGTTTTACTTACACAAAAAAATGTTCTGAGGGCAGAACAAAAAATGATTGGTTGAAAGAGATAACCAGTCATATTGTAGAGGAGATGGGTCCAAGCAACTAGAGGAGGTGGGACCAACCAATGAGATATCTTGGACCCACCTCCTCTTCAATCTGTTTGATCTATGAACCAATCATTTTTTGTTCTGCCCTCAGTAAAACTCCCATGAGTGAAATACTGTCTTAATCCACAAAGTGCAGCGCTGATGTGCATTTAGAGCCCTCAGGTGAATGCCAAACTGATCTGTTAGTGCCACAGCACAGACAGAGCCTAGCATGCACTAATTTTGTTGCTTAGAATAAGCTGAACATTCAGCTGGTCATCCCGAATCTTCAGCGAATGGCAGTGGGGTGCCTAAGCTTAGAATGCAGGCAAAAACCTGTATTAAAAAAGTTAATCTGTTTCCTATACGCCAAGTTTCGTATATAGCGTGTAGATTATGGATGTGAGGTCCCACTGAGTCACAGGGCAACCCGTGTGTGGAGATTCCAAGGGAGGAGAAGACTTAGTCACCGCAGTGAGATACAGTGGGGATGATTCACAGGAAAATGATGGTGTTGCCTGTTTTTGAGAATGGAAATGTATATGTAGGCAGAATGTATGTTTAATCAAAGCTTCACTAGAGGAATAAGGCATATGGTGCTGTAAGGGTAGGATAACGAGTAGCTAACGAGTATTGCAAGGGTAGGATAACGAGTAGCTTTACTCTGGCAGCATGGGGGCTGTCGACTTAACACCCGTTTTGCATTGCAGTCTCATCGATGTTCCAGAGCTTCGCCCAGGGGGAGCTCCAGCAGGTCATTGGGACCCTGGCGGACAGGAGGGCGGTACAGGTCGCCCCACAGGGCCGCAGGACCAAGCGGGCCAGGAAGGGCCTGAAGCCATGCTCCCTGCGAGAGGCGGTGGTGAGCGTCAGCGAGCTGGGCCTCGGCTACAACAGCGACGAGACGCTGCTGTTCCGCTACTGCAGCGGGCGCTGCTTCATGCACCGCCGCAACTACGACGTGTCGCTGGAGCACATGAAGAGGACGGGCGTGTTGGGCCTGGGCCGGCAGGACAGGGCGCGGCACAGCCCCTGCTGCAGGCCGACGACCTACGAAGATGACGTCTCCTTCCTGGACAACAACAACAAGTACTACACCATCCACCAGGTGTCGGCCCGGGAGTGCGGCTGCGTGTGATCTCAGGGACCACTTGGACCAATGAGAAGGCCCGAGCCATCTACAGCGGTCACCTGACCTACCTATGGATGACCAGGCTGGTCAACAGTAACCTCAGAGGCTGTGGGGAAGCGGAACAGGAACCTACATAATCGGCCCATTTCCAAGACCTGATTACTTTCATTGCTCTTTAAACTATTCATTGTCAAAGAGACAAAAAAGAATATGGAATATAGTCCATTCTCCTGATTGGATATTTTTCCTATTATCTTGATGACATATTACCTGTAATTAAGAACATGTAATTCAATTTGAAGCTACCTACCACTAAGTCAAACTGGGAGGTTGCATGCAAAAAAAAAAAAAGATATCCAAACTGGTTTGATGGAACGGCTTTCAGAGGTCTTTGAATTACCTTCTACAGATTGCCCGCCGCACGCTGAAAATCTACCTCATTTTCCACAAAAATAAGCACCCAAACCAAAACTGAGACTCACCGTGTTCACCTTCAGCTGCTCCCTAAAGTTTTCAGACGTCCTCAGAGCAGGAGCCCCCTCCAATATTTGTCTGAGTCGCTCTTCTTTCATGTGGCAGAATCATTTTTAAATGTTGGCTTCAATTTCCCCTCACAGAATCACCCAGCAGACACGCCAACTTGGGTCTTTGTGAGCACAAATCTTTTGTAAATACGACTTCAAACAGAGCAGTGAGGTCGAACGATGTATATTTAAATTATAAGCATCCACTCAAATTTGTTTAAAGCATGGCCAAACTGCACCTTCTGCAGCCATAATTCAATATTTCTGTCATAAAAAATACCAACAGATTCCAGATTCACTTTATAGGATACAAAACATATCCCCATTCCCTCCCAAAAATGAAAAACATATCTACTTTCATATTTTCTACTGCTGACTAATGAGTAGAATAAAATCATTGCATAAAACGAACTAATAAAGATTATGTTGACATAAAGGACATATTATACAGTACATTATGTATATTTTATAGAATGCTCTACTCTCGTCACAAGCTAATGATTTGGGCTTTATAAAACCTGCTTTCAATGGCCAGTATTTTTAGGGGAAAGTTTAAGGATAAACATGGTTATGTGGTGTCCTGATTCTCCATCCATCCATTTTCCGCCACTTATGCGGGGTCGGGTTGCGGGGCCAGCAGTCTATGCTGGGATGCCCAGACCTCCCTCTCACCAGCCATCTCCTCCAGCTCCTCCCGGGGAATACCAAGGCGCTCCCAGGCCAGCCGAGAGAGATGATCTCCTCAGCATGTCCTGGGTCTGCCCCGGGGCCTCCTCCTGATTGGACACGCCACAAACACCTCCCCAGGGAGACACCCAGGAGGCGTCCTAGATAGATGCCTGAACCGCCTCAGCTGGCTCCTTTCGATGTGGAGGAGCAGTGGCTCTACGTTGAGCCCCTCCTGAATGTTCAAACCCCACACCGTGTCTCACCATAATCGTCACCCTTCCAACCGAGTGCCCTTTTCACCACGACAGGACCTTACAGCATTACTCGCATTACTGCCAGGGTCGCATGTCTGTTGATCTCCCGCTCCCTAAACCCCTCACTTGTGAACAAGACCCCGAGATACTAGAGCTTCTCTGCTGGGGGCAGCAACTCGTCCCCCACCAGGGGACATGTGTGTCCCGATTCTGTTTTATATTATTTCATAATTATACAAAGCATTACTGCTCAACAGACAAACTTAAAATCCCAAGTTATATAAGCGCGAACTTGCCGCGACTGTCAGCATCACAATTACTTCACCATATTCCATTCTTTTATTTGTGTGGAGAAATCACATAGTGAATTATTCTCACACAGCAAAACAAAGCCGATAACATGGATTAGCAGTGAAAACAATACGGTTCAAACCAAGAACAGGAAAACTTTACGAGGAAATACTAACGAGCACATTTTGGAATTGGGAAGCTACACCGTGCTAAGCCCTTCTGGGGTAACTTTAGGTCATTACCTACCAAGAAGCAGCTTACAGTAATGCCTGTCCAACACTTAGAAACTAGGGCCCAGTAAATGAGCTCTGGCTGAGAGCAAACATGCAGGCAATCTTACACACAATCTTACACAACAATACAAGAAAGAATTCAAGTGATAAAGAATTTTAAGACAAAAGCAGTCGCATTGGCAAATGTTGAAATCCAGCTAAAACAGATTAACTGTCAGTCAGAGCGTCATGTAAATCCGATAGGGCTGTTTAGGTTTCCTCTGTACAGCCACTGAGCCTCGTGTCACGTCCCCAGCTTCCGCGTCTCACCCTCGAAAAAAACGCTTCGTCTCCTTTTCATCTCCGACTGCCAACAGGCGACGCTGCTCCAGCCCATATTGTTAATGGTTTGAACCTGGACTGCCCCCCCCCCCCCCCAAACGATTCCAGGTGAAACGATCGATCGAGGTATTAGAGCATCAGAAAGGCAGCGCACACCCTCAGGTCTAGACGCAGAAGAACCACGTGGCGCCTAGGGAGCCTTCGTTAGTGTCTCATTAGCATGGGCTCCATGTGGACCCGACACCCGGTGTAATAAAGCATAACAGGGACAGCTCTCTGGTCCTTACAAGCCGCCCAAGCAAACGCAGCATGCTTTGTCTACAATATAGGGGTATCATTAGCCTGAAGCTTTCTCCGGGCCCACATTCAAATTACTTCCAAATGAGGACCTGAGACAGACATGGTGCAAAGTAAATTTGTGGTCGATCTCAGCATTAAGCTGATATTTGTGTCACCCGATGCATTTCCCCATCAAATGCCAACGCTCCCAACGCATCCCTGTGTATCCCTCTAGCAGGATCATAGCTTTTTTCAGGGCATCACCTCACTAGTAAATCACTAGCGACTTTGCGCTAACTCTGCTTGTACCTTTCCCACATGAGTACTGTTACAGAGGCTGAAAGCATGTTCAGAATCCGTCGACGCCTGGCCTCGGCACTCCTCCACCACGCGGAGTGAACTCACCTCCACCTTTGTTGGGTTCATCCGCCCAACTGCAGAAAGGTTGATGCAATGCATCTTTACTGTCGATTATTTATTGGAAAGTTAAGGTTTATTTATTCGGGTAGCACCGCTAAAAGACGGCAACTTGTTTATTTATTGAACTATCGGGTGCCAAAGTGGAGTTCACATGTACTGTTTTGTGTATCCTGTACGGACTGAGAAATAAAAGCCTTTCCAGCGACAAAAAGCTCATACTTTCAGGTTTCTCTGACTGCACGAAGCTCTGCTCCTTGGGTCGGGTGTCAGGGGATGGACCGCACACATTTCACTCGAGCGACAGAATTTAACACTAATGTTTCAAGACAAATTCCACATTAAAACTTTCCAGACTGGCAGTCAGTTTTAATGAGTAATAAATGTCACAGATTATATGGTATATAAACCGATATTTAATCTCTAACATTCCATTAGAAAAGCAGAGTTACTGGCCGGCTTAGACAGACCCAGCAATTTGATTATGAGGCAGCATATTAATATTTGGGAGAAGCTCAGAAAGCACACATTATGTGCACAGAAAGGCTTAATTTTATTTTAAAAAGAAAAAAAAAAAAAACCTTGGCATGAGATTGATTTCAGCCAGAGCCAGCCACCCTAATAAGAATCCACAGCAGAGGGGGGCGGAGCCGATTCGGTGAGCAGCCAATAGCAGCCGACTGATGATGAATTAAGCAGGCGGATGAAGACTGACCACACAATGTGACAAACAGAGCAAGTGACCGGATCTGTGAGAACCAGTGAAGATACCAAATGTTACAGGACCAGAAACACATTGGATAAATGCAGCACCTTTCCTGAATTAAAACCATATGCGGTTGTCTTTATAGCACACCTGAAATATTTAATGCTAATTAGGAGCTGATGTCAATGTTTTCCAGAAGAACATAAGTTACCTGTGGGTGGGGGGGGGAGGCTGTTCTTTATTTAAAGGCATATACAGAGGACAGTTAATTCTACTATTTAAATGTACTACATCTGTGCACATTTCCTAAGGGGGAGGCGATTTAAAGGTTTCATTAACGTATTAGAGAGAGTGGGAACAAATCAAGCTAACATCCAAAAACGCAAGGAAAATTCAAAGAATCAAAATGCATATTTCACAGTATTTCAGCATATGCATGACTAAAATACATCTGGTATCGCTTACAGTCAAAGCAGCATTTAAAAATGATTACAGGAACATTGACAGCGTATTTACACTTCGGGCCTTCACGTATGTGGAGCATCTGAACCGCACGTCTCACTCGTGTTAAAATGGAACACTTTCACGACTACGCTCGCACCTGGTCCAAGAGAAGGAATGGCGTTCCGAGGGTTTTACCAATACCTTCACTGTTAGCGATCCAGCGGGGTAAATTAACAAAACAATCAGAAATGCTGAGGGAGCGTCAACACGCTGCTCTTGCGGTCCCGGATCCAGGGTGCCTGAGGTTTGTCTGGGGGGTGCATATGAGAAGCAGAAAACCATGACAGAACACAGAGAGCATGGCATACGTCAAAGGACATAACCATCAAGGTGCTAGCAAGCTGACTTCCCAGTCCAACGGCACGGAGACCGATGATTGGCTGCTACAAAACTGAACGGCAGTGGAGGCTGCGGCTGTACGTGCAGAAGAATCCTCAGTGCCAGGTTTCAATAAATATACAGAAGGCTTTCTGCTCATTAGCACGCATGCTAACTACTCAACAGCCAGAAACCACAGGCTAACCAGACTAATACTTTGAACAAACCGACGTCTGCCCTTCCAAAACCAAAATGTACCGTCTGAATATCATCTTCTGTTCTGTAATCAGCCACCCAAAAATTAGTCATTCTTCTGTGTCTGTCATCCGACCATTGAAAGTCTACTGCGCTGCAAGGGATTTGGAAAGATTATGTAAAACCCAACACTGCCACTGTGGCGAACTACTGCGATTAACATGGTGTGGAAATCTCCGAGTCCGCAGAGTTCAGGCGATTTCAATACTACGGCCTTCAGCTTGAGGATACCGTGTCTTCCATGTCATTCCTTCAAAAACAAACAAAGCAAGCCGTGAGGTGGAACCCATGAGAAAGCAGCAGAAACCAGCGATACCGCACCAGGCAGCACTGCGCTCAGCTAACAGAACCAGCCAACAATAACTGCTATTCCAGTGGCTAAGGAACCACCAGCTCCCAAATCAAAGGGCTACTGAAAAACAAACACCATGACTCATTCCGTCAGTTGAACTACTTCTCAAAATGCATCTAACTCCAAAGAGGTACTTCAGGGGTTTAAGGGAAATTGATGTGACAAGCTTATTTAAAGAGATGCTTAGAACCCGTCACCCAAGAAACTCTCCTCTAGCTGAGGGGCCTTCCTGACTTCATCATCGCATCTTTTAAGTCATGACTGTACAGTCAGCGCATCAGCAAGCAGATGTCCAGGATGCTACGTGCAAAAAAACAAGCCCAGGCCATCAGTGCTGGTCTCTCACTGGGCCACTGCAAACCCACGGACCATCACGTCCCTTTGCTGAGGTTCTCGGTATATCTGAGACAAGAACAATAAGCAGAGCAAAGATGTCCAAATTGCATAATGTGTCTAAGCGATGACAGGAATAAACCCTCCATAACGGAGATTAAAATGTGCTTGTTTAAAGTAAACCTCCCTTAACACAATCACACCTTGGGCCAGATCATCATCATCTCGATCCTCGCCTGACTAACAAGCCCAACGAGTATTTCTCTCAACATCCACCTACAGAGCAGTTTCATGCTCTCCAGGCTGTGCCTTCAACACCACACACCATCAATCTCTGTCCCCCACGCCTGTTTATTTTCACCGTTCACCCGATCCGCCGATGAGGCACGAATATCATCCAGCATGGCCGTAATTAAGAGGGTCGCTAGGAATTTGTCATGGAATGAGAGCCACCTGGAGCAGGACGTCGCTAACATGGAAGCTGTCCATCCACTGGAGAAACACATTCATATTTCCTGGGACTTCTTGGGCCTAAACACAGAGCTAAACAACTTAGACTTTTGGGCCTCCTGGTCTTATTCAGACACCTTTTTTGCTCTCTCATCTGCACTGACTTCCAGCCTGAAGCTAAACCGCTCATCTGGTTTCTAATAAGCCTCTGGACAGCTGGACCAGTTTACCAGCAAGTGCTACAGTACAGTTACAAAAACTTTTAAATGAAACCAACAGATCTACTAGTGACTAATAAAGACCAGGTCATATCACCAAAAAAGCACGTAGAATCATGTGCAACTTGTGCTGGAATTATCCTGGAAACTTCGACTTAAAATTTACACTTGGCGCTGCCCCATCACCATGGTTCAGGGCGATAAACACAAACACAAAGCAGGTTTTGTACGGTTTCCCATTTCACTCAGAGCGGCCTGCTTTCCTTTAGAGAATGCAGGCAGCTTACGGGATCCGATGACAGGTTAGCCATTCGGGCTTTCGCTAAACGGAGGATGGAAAACGCGGTAAAGGTTCCTGCAGGGCAGAAACTCACTCGAATCGGCCACAAAGATAAATGTTGTTGTTCGTCACTGAACTGCTCCGCAAAGCCCCTTTCTTGGCTCGGGTTGACGTGTCCCTCACCGCAGCATAAACACCAGCCGGACAGGGCTGGATAGTACGCACTCTGGCAAAGCTACGGGATAAACTTGGACATGTATGGCTGCAGAGCATGGAGCTCATTAACGTTCATCGACAAACACAGACCCCGACATCAGATCTCTGAATAACAAGATCGCGATTAAATGTGTTACGTGTCCATTTGAGAGCTCCAATCAAACTATAATTTTAAAGTCTTACTGCATTTTTTTTTATTATTTTTAGGTACACCAAATTAATTAACACATCAAGGTATACAGCAGCTTTTTAACACATTTTCTTTGCATGTGACACAACCCAATCCCTAACGCCGGAAAGGTTACATGTGCTGTGACAGACATGTACACATCATAAGGGCAACTGAATTTGCATGAAGAACAACCCGTCCCCATAATCTCACACCTGGAGCTGACGTTACACTCACTCAGCTAGGTGTGCAAGAGTGAAACACAGACTATTTACAATACAAACGTCCATCATCTAATGTGAGCGCGACTGGACCACCAAAGCGGTATATCCACGGTGGAATTTTCACAAGTCTACCTATGTTCCCAAAATATAAATTGAAAGTTCAAATGGATGTGTGTCTGGTCGGGCACAAGCTTCCTTCTGTAACAAAATAAATTAAAATAACTTTGATTGGACAGCAACCAAACATTCAGATGAGAAAAAGTTTGAGTACTTCAGACAAAAATCAACAAATGTTAATATACACGGTCATCTACCACAACTGCTTTTCCAATGAAATGTCATAGCAGACCCGAGGCAGAAGACACTATACATCACATGTCTATCCATCGTACGCCCAACACTTTCACACGCTAAGGGCAATTTAGACTCACCCATCACCTGAACTATTTGTATTTGAACTGTGGGAGTAGCCAAAGAAAACCGGCATAAACAGAGTAAAATTGCAAACTCCAAACATAGGTACACTAATTCCATGCATGCCCACCAGATGGCAGCAAAAGACTCACCAACTGCAACGAACTTTAATGGGCACAGTCTGCATGAGTGCTCAAATACCCTCGCTGATTACATGAATATAACGGCCCATCTGTCATGGCCGCAGGACCCAAACGGCAACGCTAGGCTGCAGCCCCAGGTGTCACCAATCATGACCATTTATTTTACCTATCGGCTAACAGCCACTTGTGTAATCAATCCAAGTCACACCGATTAGATGATTTGATTTTCCACACTGTTCAGGTAAGTGGACAGACTTCTCTTTAATCATCTGGAAGGCAAACCGGATCTTCATGCAGGTTACATCATCCCAGTGAGGTCAGATGTGTCAGATTTTAGCAGATTCACATAAAACAGCCATCAGCTGCATTCCATATAACCTTTATTTTCAACATCCTTGCAACTGAGAAGTGCTTGTGGGTAAAAGATCATGACACATCTTCTGTGATCTTCACTCACTAACTGCCCCCACATCGATCACTAGTAATGGATCAATTAGCTTAACTGTCAGCCTATTTTTCTTACATATATCCTCAAACCCAGATGCCTGGAAGTGTGAACCACACTCTGCAACCCAGACCTAAGACGACAAAAATATTAACAGTAGCAAAAAAACAAACTGGTTACCCACCATCCCGCGTCTCTGACGTACCAAGGGGCACCTCCGTTTCCGTCGCCGGCCCTCCCGCGTCTCTGACGTACCAAGGGGCACCTCCGTTTCCGTCGCCGGCCCTCCCGCGTCTCTGACGTACCAAAGGGCACCTCCGTTTCCGTCGCCGGCCCTCCCGCGTCTCTGACGTACCAAGGGGCACCTCCATTTCCATTATTGTCTTCATCTTAATATTCAGTTCAAAAGAACACTTATAGCCGTACGTTATAATGAAGGTTTTCCAACCTTTTAATTGAAAGAAAACTAATGGGTGTGACTTAACTGGTTTTAAATTCAGTTTCATACTGAGTACTTGAGCCTTCAAATTTCATTGATGAAGGTCTTTTTTAGCTGCTCATCAGTTCCATCCAGTCTGTTATACACTATTTGCACAGAAGTATTGGGACACCTGGCCATTACACCTACAGGAACTTCCATGGCATCACATTCTAAATCCATAGGCATCCATGTGGAGCTGGTCCCCCTCTTGCAGCTATAACAGCTGCCACTCTTCTGGGAAGGATTTCCACAAGATTTTGGGGGGTCTGTGGGAATTTTTATCCATTCGTCCAGAAGAGCATTTCTGAGGTCAGGCATTGATCTTGGCCTGACTCACAATCTCTATTCTAGTTCATTCCAAAGGTGTCCGATGGGGTTGGGGTCAGGGCTCTGGGGGGCCAGTCAAGCTCTTCCATGCTAGACTCACCCAACCATGTCTTTATGGACCTTGCTTTGTGCACTGGGGCACAATCATGCTGGAACAGAAAAGGGCCGAATTCCCCAAACTGTTCCCACATCATTGGAAGCATAGAATTGCCCAAAATGTCATGATATACTAAAGCACTAAAAATTCCCTTCACTGGAACTATGGGGTCTAGCCAAACCCCTGAAAAACAACCCCATACCACTATCCCTCCTCCACCAAACTCTACTGTTGGCACAATGCAGATGATGTGGAAATTTCAGGTCCTGAAAGTAAAAATCTCACTCTGTTACTTTGTGTCTGAACTTCTGTTGGTTCTAAACGCTTCCACTTTGCAATAATATCATTTACAGTTAACTGTGGTATATCTAGCAGGGAAGATATTTTATGAACTGACATTACATTCTATGACAGTATCAGGATTGAGTTGAGCTCTTCAGAATGACCCATTCTTTCACAGAAGTGTGTAAACCTAACTGCATGGCTAGGTGCTTGTTTTGTATCCGAGGGGTAATGGGTCTGCATGAAAGGCCTGAATTCAGTAATTAAGAGGTATATCCCACGACTTTGGTCCATATAGTGTATGTTACCTTAATTCATTGTGCGACTGGTCTAAATGCCATTTATTTTGCTCTAATTTAAGCATAACGCAAGCGTCCTCAGTCAGTTTTGGTGTGAACCCACACACTGATACATTTTTGCCGTTTTCTTCTTTTTTGCATTACAGAGTATACAAAACATGACAGTATTCATCATATCACATTTTTGGAATGCATATGAGGGGAATTTAATATACGCTCTTATCCAAAAGCATTACATGTAAACCAGGGAGTGCGACCTGCCACAGGGACGAGAGACCTTACAGGGGAGGATTAGATAGGGCTGTTGAGCCATCGGTACCTAGCTAATTTATGTATAACCTTTCCAAGGTTTCCGCGGTTAACGTTAAAGTTTTAAATTCAATCCGTCAGTTCCACCCAGTAAAGCAGGTTAATATGAATGCCAGTTTGACTTTACATAATAAGTCTTAAAGTTAATGCAGCCGATGGGTTTAATTCACAGGTTGGGGTTACTTGACCTGCATATCCGCATTAATACCGGTGAGTTTTCAGCCAGTGAGTTGGGCGATCACATGACAAGGCAGCTAATGGTTAATTATAACATTTTATAACATTTTAAGAGGAAACGGACATCGACTGCACCCAGAATCGGAGAAGTGCTTCGGCAGCATATTTCAACAAAGAAAAACATTCACGTCACGTTATCTCACAATGGCTCAGAGATGACTGACCATTCTCTCAAAAAGGCCATCCTAGCAAGCGCTTTTAGATGGGTCTTCTGAGATAAAACCCAGCTCTACAGCAAAAGGTAGAGCGGAGACAAGAACGAGATGCGAGAGTGAATAACAGGTTCAACTTCAGGGAGCGAGCTGGCCGCATTACCACTTAACCAGAGCTTTGGTAAAATACACAGCTTATAAAGTAAATAAATGGAGCAAAGACGTCTGCTTAAAATCTAAAGTCAGCGCTGAATTGTGGTGAATGCAGGATTCACTCCAACGTCATCCTGAAAATACTGGAATGAAGACCTTTGGAGAGAGTGGGACTGTTTTGCTACACCGAACATCACCACCAGACAGGGACAGATCACCGTCACGCACGAGTCCACCCTGATCCACAGGGGTGCCACCGAAACCTTGAGCCAGTTATCAGACAAAATCAAAGGGGGGCTAGGGTGTCAAGTAAGCACAGATAAACAGCTCTCTCCTCACTACAGTTAGGTGGACCGTAAATATGCTCTTAAACCATTTCCATAACCTCCTAGTTCAGATGTATCAGAGCATCATGCAAGGCTATCAGGCTTACTGGGTCACTGACCCTCTGAGTTACAGATAAGGATGGCAGCAAGTCTGGGGCTTCAGCCTAGACCAGGATCCCCCAATTCCAGTCCTGGAGAGCCAGAGTCCAACACAGTTTGCAGATGTCCCAAAAACCCCTTACTCGGCTAATTATGTTTAGTAGGTGTGTCTGAGGAGGGATATCTGAAAGCCTGGTGCAGACTGACCCTCCAGGAGCGGAATTGGGGAATCCTGGTCTAGACCAATGTGAAATCCCTTTACACACACACACACACACACACACACACACACACACACACACACACACACACACACACACACACACACACACACAAAATCACTGACACTCCCAAAGCTACACAATTCCTATACCTGGGGTGGGGCTGCCCCCAGCATAAGCCCAAAAGTAAGAAACACCCAGTTAAACATACCAAACATTTTATTGGCATTATCTCCCCCCTTACAGGTGACAAAGAAGTGAAGGAATGACAATGACAGAGCAGAACCGGGCGAAGGACCAAACGGGTCCCCCACTGGCCCCCACTGGCTCCCACCACCCCATACCATCCAGGAAGCCTGCTGTGTTACTTGGTGTTTTTATAAAATGGTCCTGAATACACCATCATGCGACACAGTTATGGAACTGGAAGAGACACTCTTACAGGCTGGAGGGAGAGTGGCAGTCCCCTTGGTAAAAGCCAATCCAAACCGGCAGCACTTACTAGGCAAGGAACACAGTTTATTTTACATTAATGCAGAGAACACTTACCCCACAGTTAAAGGTTCAGAACAGAATTAAGCAGTGATGTTATACCTTTTTGATCCATTTACCTATACATTCGGGTTTTGAAAAATCTGGTCACCACCGCTTATTGGTCAGAATGGGCTCACTTTCCTGCTTGCATAGCACCACCTGGTGTTCAAAGCACGCAACTACAATTCCAGACTATCTGTGGAGTCAAAATAACGACAGGTTCAAAGGTAGCAATTTCTGACTGATGGGGGGAAAAATCCTTATAGAAATACGCTATTTGGAATAAAATAAAATTTAAAAAACACACACACACACACACTCACACGAGAACAGCTTTCAGCCTTGTGTTTTTGGGAGGCGGGTCCCCTGGGTGTGAAGATGACATCATCAGTCACTGTTCAATAGTCCGATCCGTCGGAGAAGCTCCTCGAAAGCTGAGCTAAGGCCTGTGGTCCTGCGGAGCCTCCTTCACGTAAACGCCGGCACGCTTAAACATCAGCATGGCTACTTCCCCAAACAGCCACGCGCCTTTTATTTTTTTTTTTTTTGGAAACAGAATGAAGGAAAAGGGGGGGTATGAAGGGTACCGTTAACGGGACCGCGGACGTGAAGGAGACCTGGAGACCTGGAGACCTGGAGACCTGGAGACCTGGAGACCTGGGCACACGCACAAAGGATCCCATTTCACAGCCCCGTTTGCAGATAAGGTGATTCTGTCCACGTGAAAACGCACAAGGCTTTCCGGAGAATCGCGTCACATTGATGACATCTCTAAACGACGCCATGGGGGGGGGGGGGGGAAATCATAGTACACAAAATTTTTAAATGTGCTCATTAATAAAACAAAGACAGAAACTAGCAGATATAAAGTTGATATAAAAAATAAGTTTAGACAGTAAAGACCCCAGAAAGGTATTGAAATAGAGCTCAGAAAAAAAGACTAAATAAAAAGCAGCGACTATGCGGAGAGGCGGCCCACTGACAAATCTCACAGAAAGAGGACGAGCTCACAGCTGGCTCACCCTTAGCACTCACAGCCGCCAGAATGGAACGTGTGAATTGGACCAGGTCTCTTGAAAAATCCAGTTTTATCATATTATATATATATGTAGCCCAGTGAGAGGTCAAACGTGTTCTGTGGAATAAGAGACTCGTGTCGGGACAGCTGAACGATGGAGCCATGTGTCCTAGATGATACTTGCCTCTGGGAAGCCCAGGTCCCAGAAGACAGCACAGCAGTCCCACACTTAAAACTGCAGTCTTTACGGTGTGCCTTTGCCTTTAAACAGGACAGGAAGTGACCTCCCCCCCCCGGTACTCATCAATGTGATGAGCTTTCAAGTCCAAACCAAAATGAAGGGGGGGGGGGGGGCCTTCATAGTTTTGCCAAAAAAAAAAAAAAAAAAAAAAAAAAAAA
>JAODLC010000047.1:14605207-14633518 GCA_026781145.1 Hippopotamyrus pictus
GGGGGGGGGGGGGGGGGGGGGCATCCAGGTGTTCTAAATTGGCAGGAAGATCAGTCACGACACCTAAAAGTTCCGTCCGCGACCCCCATGAGAGATAGCAACTTCTAACATTCATCAAAATCACCTTTGAGAAACTTAAGCCCCCTGCCCCCCCCCCCAATCGTACCTCGAATTTATGCAAGATGTCATGCGGTTTATAAGATGTTCCCTGAGAACCCGAGAAGGCTTTTCTGAGTTTGAGATTTCCTGGAGTTCTCATTGCAGGCATGTCATGGCAGAGCCTTGTGAGAGAAAGCCAAGCGTTATAAGGGTCACTAGCCTAGCTCTCCGGCGGACACGAGATTAATGAGGCCCTTCATGATGTCAACCTCGGTAAAACGAAAAGTAACAAATCATCTTTTTTTCAAAACTGAAACTGGATCTTTGTTTTATGTAATGACTACCAAAAACACTCCTTGTTTCTGCCCGCCGTAGAAAGTGCTCTGATTGCGCTCCTCCTCATGAAAGCGTGCACCTCCCCGGTGAGAGGGGCAACTCCCACACTTAACTAAAAAAACGAAAATAGACAAAATTTCTAATGTCGATTCACCCAGTTATTCAACAACAGCAAGAGAGGATCCCAACGTTAAATGACCACGTGCACGCATACGTAGCTATATTTTGGTAAATAAAATCGGCATCATCGTTATCGCAGATGTGTGGTAAATATGCGTTTGGGGACTACTGTCTCGCACCTGCAGGGTTGTGGGTTTGAACCCCACTCAATGGGGCGGAGTATGCATGTTAAATAGTTACTGTAAAGCTGCCGAACGATGTCATCTCTTTCTCCCACTGGGGGGGGGCGTGGCAACAATTGACGCTCATAAACCCGGGGCACTCTGCGAGGGGCAGACCAGCGAGAGGCAGCAGAGAAGGTGCAGCAACAGCCCCAGCTACAGACTCCAGTAAGTAGCTCAGGAATGGGTGCCCCAGTCTTAATAGGGTGTCCCTCTCCTGCATGTGACCCCTCCTCCCAAGTAGGTGTAGAGCAGAACAGTTTGCAAACCTGCAGTCAGCATTCAATGGGACACCATCCGCTTGCTGAAGGTGCACATGCTGGGGGCCGGGGGGGGGGGTACCAATGGTTTAACCACCCGTTTCTCTCCGTAGCCAGCCACGAGGCCCCGCCAGCCGACCAAGACATGCGCTTCAGTACCCTGTTCTTCATCCTCTTCCTGGCCTCCCTCTGCCTCACGCTCGCCCAAGGTAAGACCTTCTCAAGTCCTCTGTGATCGACCCAAAGGCTGGGTGGGAAACGAAGTAAGTGGGGGGGTGAAATGCATCGCATACGCAGAGATAATAAGCTAATACTCCAGTAACAATTTTGAATAGTTAAAAGCCGCGTTTTACACTGGAGTGACACTTCAGATAACAGTGAGATTTGGGTGCAGACGATAGGGTCGAGACCGTACCGATATTTTGGGGGCACTGTGTGTGTTTAGGGGGCGGGGCTTCGGGCTGATTCGGTCCTTATCGACGCAGAAATCAAATCCACACCCTTACGGGGAGGTAAATTTGTGGGTGCTGGGTGGGGGGCATGTGACAAAGAGGGGACAGATGGGGGGCGGGTGGGGTGGGTGGGTTATGAGAGCAGAGAGGCTGGGACATGAGGAAGCGTCTAACTGTCAGGATGGAGCTTAGCATTTAGGGTATGGGGGCGTGAATTTCTACAAATCCCAGAATGAAGGACGGGTCACATGACCCGACTTCACCGCTCCACAAATCTTCCTTCTTCATTCACACCACCATAAACCAGTGTCTGGGCATGAGATGGTATTTGATTGTAGGAGCCTATGAGGACTGTTGCCTGAGGTATGTGGCACCAGTTAAGAAAGGCATCAAAAGGACGGTGGTGCGGTATAAGAAGCAGGAGGTGGACGGTGGCTGCAACATCCCTGCCATCGTGTGAGTACCGCTGTTCCAGGGACATGCGTGTCACACGGCCTCGCGGCGTCGCTGACTGTGGTGACCAGCTCGAGTTCCTGTGTCCGACAGGTTCATCACGAAAAGAAGTAAAGCCTTCTGTGCTGACCCGAAAGAGCAGTGGGTCAAGAAGCTCATGAACTCCGTGGACAAACAACAGGCTCGAAAGGTAAGGAGACGTGTGCAGAACCTTACGGGATGCAGACATCCTCCAGTAGTCATTATGAGCACAAATATACTGGTCTGACGATTTTCCACCCCCCTCCCTGCCCTCAAAGGGACCCAGGAAGAATTTCTAAACCTGAGGAGAGACCCGCACAAACCCACACACACCCTGCCCAACGATGGCCACCAGCACCTCATCGACTCTCTTTGGCTGATCTCATTAAAACCAACAGGATGCAGAAAGACCACCCCACTTTGACTGATCCCAGAACAGAAGTTTCTGCCACTCAGCCCAGCTCAGATGGCCAGTCCAGGAGAGGGATTGGTATCACTGATAAATCTATTCACACATGCCACCTACATCACACATCTGATTAGTGTTCAGGGTACATTATGGGCACCAGGTCCTCTGCCTACAGAAATTACTGTATTTTTATTCTTTGGGAAGCATATAAATTTCCCATGTGATTAAAACTAGCCTTTTTCCTTAAACGATGCGAGCTGAGGTTGATTTTTGTGCTGTGAATGTGAAGGGAGAATGTATTTTGTGATATAAAGTAACTTTTCATGTGTAAACTGCTTGGGGAAAATGGGTTAGCAAGAGGACAAACCACGGAGTCGCGGCTGTGTGGCTTCGAGCGCGTTTAACATTCAGCTCTCTGTCTCTGTTCATCACTATAAGCTCATATTCTTACCTTCCAATAGCTATTATTGTGAAGATATTATTATAGTGAATTAATAAAGTTACATTGTATTTTTTAATCATTCTGTGTGACGTGTGTTTTTTTTAATGTCCGGATTTGGCACGCCAATATGTAAAAGCTCATAGTTACACTTGATGTATTTTGTGTTGCAGTAGAAACTTTAACATAATTACAAGCGCAACCAGCATGAACGTGCAATTATGAACATGATCAAGGGATTGTCTGGCTTAGGAACTGAGAGAAAAATTCCTGATAATCAGAAAACGATGAAAGATTGACGAACCAATAATTAACAGAGGCATAAGATGAAATTATCACCGGGGGCCAAATACTATGTTTGTGAAATGCAAGACACTTCACTGCTGTTCCAGATTATGACAGGTGCCTAATTTCCCAGCAATACCACCAATTCAAACCATGTGACTTTTAAATCTTTGCCTAAAGAAATCACAGGCTGTCAGTCTTACACATGTAAACAGAATTTTGTACTGCATAAGTCTGTAAATATTTGCATTGGGCCAACCTGACTGGCACAGACCAAGCGGGGGCGCTTCGGGAATAATCCGTCATGGGTGTTGACCCTGACTGACAAGCAAGAGGCACGCTTTTGTTCCTCAGAGATGGTGGAAGATTCTGGAAACTGATCTTAAGTATTCTTAAGTATTATTGGGTGTCACGTCAAAGTATCGTGTTATGGACGATTGATGTCTGCGCCCTCTTCGGGGGTAAGGAATGAGGCCAGGGGCTGGGGTTTGGGGTCCCTGCATTGCTGTTCCCCCCCCCCCAGATCCCTGCAGCTGTGACATGGCAGGTCAGCAAACACCTTTCAAACCTTAATTCCCTCAGAAGTGTGGACTTGGTCAAAAATACGCGCGCAGACGGTCCACACCTATGCCCTGGGTAATTCTGTGGTGTTAATGTGCTCTAGGATCCGCAGCCGACTTGCTCAGCCTCCACTCCTGCGGATACATCACTTCCTGCAGTCTGTATAGCCTGAAGTCTCCTTACAGCACTTACATGGCTTCAGCTGTTAGTGTAATTGAGTGTGAACAGTTACAGTCACATTAACGTACCGTTTCCCGTTGAGTAGCAACCTATTATTTCTCTAAGTGAGTTTATTTCCATTTTCTTTATCCTCACAACTAATCACAACTAATTTCCAATCAACTTCTGTTCTGATAAAGACTTCATCAGTTAAATATTGTCTTATCCTAATTTGTTAACTCGCTGCCGATTCATTTCCGATCCATTGAATGCGGTGAGTAAGGAGGGAATGTTTTGGATGTCATTAAGCACAACTAACTTCTGTGTTTATGAGATATTGTGAGAACTGAACTGACCTGCCGAAGGACAGCAGCACCTCGCCGTGACAGATAAGCGGACGTGAGGCATAGCCGGCACTGGATGGGACTCTCTGACCACCATGTAACATAATACAGGCCGAAGGGAAGCGTAGCATCTGTTTGGTAACGCTAACCTGTGGCCCCGAGACGATATGGGTGTGAGAAAGACGAATCAGGCGCGTTTAGGCAACGTGCTGAGGCACGAACGCTTGACAGCTCCTAGATTACAAGGTTCAGGAGATGACAGCGTGCCTGTCTCTCCTTGGGAAAAGTGCTTGTCTGTGTTTGGGCCAACTGGCTCCAGGAGTTATTTAATTAACCCTCTCGTTTAATGGCACCTTCTCCTCTTGGTCCGTATACATCCATCAGCTATAATGTTAACACCACCTGTCTAATATTGTGTAGGTCGTCCTCGTGCCGCCACAAGCGGCTCTGACCCGTCGAGGCACGGACTACATAAGACCGCTGAAGGTATAGCAGCAGATCCTGTTAGCTTCAGTTCTGAGGCTCCTGTGTAGGCACTTTCAGCAGTGGACAGGGGTCAGCTTGGGCATTCTGACCGATTTGCAGCTCCATACACAGCAAGCTACCATGCATTGTGTGTTCTGACACCTTTCTATCATAGCCAGCATTAACTTTTTCAGCAATTTGTGCTGCATTAGCTCTCCTGTAAGATCGGACCAGATGGGCTGGCCTTCACTCCCCACACGCATCAATGAGCCTTGGGCACCCATGACCCCATCGCCGGTTGGCCTTCCTTGGATCACTTTTGGTAGGTACTGACCACCACATACTGGAAACACTCCAGGAAACATGCTGTTTTGGAGATGCTCTGACCCTCTCGTCTCGCCATCACAGTTTGGTCCTTGTCAAAGTCACTCAGATCCTTACACTTGCCCATTTTTCCTGCTTTCAACACATTAACTTCAAGAACTGACTATTCAGTTGGCTAATAAATAATGGTACCTTTGACAGGTGCCGTTGCAACAACATAATCGATGTTACTCACTTCACCTGTCAGTGTTTTTAATGTTATAGCTGATTGTCTATAACTATGGGGTGTAGCCTAAATTAAAGGTAATTAGCAGGTAGTCAAATCAGTTACAAAAAGGCTTTAAAATAACGTCATGGGTAAGCTCCAGTCCCCAGGGACAGTGGCAGACTTTGTTCCAGCCTCTGCTTTTGTGACCGCCTTAATGTCTGTCCATCTGCGAGCGGTGTCTGTGCCCAGTGGGGACACCCATCTGTCTCTTGTCAATAGGGACCTCGTTAGGAGTTGTTACACATCAGGACCGGCTGCCAGTAAATGCCAAGAAGAAAACTGCTCTGCGGGTCCATGGGCGGGACCTCAGGCCTCCTCCATCCTCCCTGCAGCTGCCCTGACACCTCAGACTTGCTCGCAGGCTCCGAATGACTCCTATTACTGTCACGGTAACAAATTGCTAAGAAAAACAGAAACAAGAGACTGCTGAAAGTGCTGCCTTTAAAAAGGGGAGCAATTTGGAGGAAAAGCCGCCCCGGGGCTCCCTTTACGCGCTGCCTGGACCTGCGCTGCTGCTGTACAGCCCCTTGAAGTGTTTATTTAGAAGAACAGATCGCATTCAGTAAGCGGCAATGGATGCATGTGTAATACATATATACTATATAAACTTATATTGCATATAAAGATTTGTATCAGTGATTCTTAAAAAGAGGAGTAAAACCAATATTACAATAAAAAATAATAATCTTCAAGGAACTACTAGGGGGGTTGCATAAGTTTTGCACAAATTTTGGTGCAGCCCCCCCAGTTACAGCCTGTTTTTGTTTACAATTTGTGTATAAACACAGATGCACATATTTCTGTCAACACCTTCAGACGTAAAAAATGTGCATTATTCTTCTGAATTTTAGTCAAAACATGTTACGCAATATAATCATTTGTAGTATTTTTAAACTGGACATTCACATTTCAAAATGTATTAGACTATTTCTTTTAATCATTTTATGATACTAAATAAGGCTTCCTCCAAAAGGTAAATAAAAAGCTGATATAAATAAAAATCTAATGAAGGTGGTGGATTAAATATATAAGAAACAAGAACATTTATATTAATCAATCCAAAATAGATTATAACATTTCTTGATACATGTAAAACTGAGATTAAAATCAAAACATTTGGGCAGATTCCAACCTCACTGTCATATTTACTTCATATTTATGTCACACTTACTAATCATCATGTAAGAGACAAGTCACTGTAGAAGTCAGTATTTTTGTATCTTTGAAAAGGTGCTATTCATATTTTAAAATTCCTATGAAATTAACAGAACTTATTTTGCGGCAAGTATAACCTGACTTCAGATACATCCATCCATCCCATCCATTTTCTGAAACCGCTTAATCCCAGCTGGGGTTGCGGGGGGGACTGGAGTCTATCCTGGGAACAATGGGTGCAGGCAGGAACCAACCTTGGGCAGGTGCCAACACACCACAGACTTCAGATACACAAACAAGATATTCAAACACAGTACGAAGAAAACAAACTCGTCTCTGTCACATCCCCATCGTGCATCTCCTCCTGTGTGCCACACCCCCTCGTTAACCTCATGTGGAATCCGCCTGGTCACCAGCTGTATCTTGTCTTGTTTAATTGAGTTTGTGTATTTAAGTGCTTCCCAGTTAGTCTTTCCCCGTCTTGTCACTGACGTCTTTATGTCGCTGTTTCCTCTGTTCCTGATCGCGTTTACCCCTAATAAATCCAGAGTTTTTACCCTTCACTCCTGGACTCCCGTGTCTGTCTCCCTGCCATGCCTCAGCGATACCTGACAGTCTTAATGTTAATGTATGTAACATTGATATATTCAGGCGTGAACAAAGGACCTTGAATTGGCCTTTCAAATTTCCTTTTCACTAGATGCAAGATTATGGTTTGAAAACAGATGATGCACATCTGATGTTTCGATGGATGGATGACGTACATGCCCTGCCTCTATGAAGTCCATAACTTCAGCTGATATGTATTTTTCTGGTGCCTGCATGAACTGATGATGAAAATCACATCAGTTTAACCAGAATATCTTAAAATGGAATGAAGCAAATGCCCTTTCTTCCTTGTTTTGATTGGAAATGTGGAAAAAAAAATGATGATGATGAAAGAATTCAACTTGCATGTCTTGGTGTCTTGCATCAACCATCATGACCGTGTCCAACCCCCAGTTCTTGTCATATATGATGGCCAGTCAACCTGAATGCTAGCCCAGCTGAAGTTCCCTCAGGTCATCTAATGGGCTCCTTTTCCATGGCCTCCATTCGAAGTGCCAGAGGCCTCAGAAGTGTGCTCCTATCCAGGTGATACAATGTTGGGCAGAAACACTGGCATGAGTGGCTCACTACAAGAGCACAAACGCTACACGCAGTAACACTCTTCCTCTGTCATATTGCTTGGTGGGTCTTCCCTTTTCCTGGCAGTGATCTGAGTTATTGCACTGGGAAGAATCTTAGAAAGAGTCTCAAAGGATTGAAGCCATATTGTCCCAGATAGCCACTGAATCATATTTGTATTCTTGCCAAAGGTTTTAAAATAAAACAAAACTTGTTTTGGTAGCATTTGTCAGCACCATCAAACAGAAATCCTGACGACTTCGACGTCTGACGGAGTTCATACAATAACAAACTGACAAATATGACCCAGTTTCTGTGAGCAGGACCCATCATGTTTTTCTACAGTTGCCAGCTACTGCTTTTGTGTACCTTTTTGTTATAAATCCCAAATACATTTTGTGCCTAAACAAAATATGCAGTTCATTTGTTATGGTTCTGATCACAATAGTATGAATATTATACTGTATATGTGACAATTTACAAATGACAGAATCTCACCAGAGAAGGTTGACGTCCTGACATATGTGACAAACAAGAAGCAAAGAAAGAGTTCTTCAGAATTCAAGCTGACCACAAGACTAAATGTTTTAGACCTTTAGAAATTCAGGACACTGATACTGACTAAACGTAAATTGAAATTGGCCCTTTCTGATTTCTATTTTTCCCCCCCCCCCCCCCGATGTTTTATTCATTAACCCTATTTTATGCTACTGGAAAGTCTAACACCTATTATTGGATAGTGCACCTGTTGTAGTACAATGCTCCATATGAAAAACATGATGATTCATTAATTATTATTATTATTTTAGCAAAGTTCACTGTTTTATCGGCCAGTCATGATTTGTTCCAGTGCTCTAGATTAACTGGCAGATTTACTCTTGACCAGAAGCGGAAAGTGCGGGTCCAGAAAGTACAAATCTAAGTTAAGATTTTGTTTCAACCAACCAGTTGAGCACTCTGTGACTGTGACTCTTCATACTCAACAGATTGGTTGAAACAAAATCTTGGTCTGGATTTTTACTTTCTGGGCCCGAACTATCCACCTCTGTTCTTGACTATAAAATAGCAGGAAAGATGGTATGATTGCTAGATTTATTTTTGTCATTTACCCATTCAGGGGCACATCCTCCCCTTACATTCTCCATACTTTGCCCCATGAAGCACCACAACACACCCTGGTTGCTGAACCTGGAGTCCAGACTGACGGGGGAGCCCAAGGGCGTGCAGCTCAGGGTCCTGAATAAACACGTTAGGTACTTTACTTTACTTTAGATAGAATTTAATATAGCACATTTAAAACAGAATATGTCACATTTAAGCTACACGACCTGTCTGTCTTCTGTCTGGGGTTTCTTCTTTCTCATGATGCGGTAAAACAAATGTAAATCAGTTTCGAGATGATCTTTTAATTATATACTAGAGGGAAATGGTGCCAAAGCCATCTTGGAAGACACACCTTACGCACTGCCTCAGGGTGCTGATGGTGTAAGCGATGGGACCACAGGCACCCAGGGGACGGGACTGCAGGTGCTGGTACAGTCGCTGGCAGTGGGTGTGGGTGACGATGATGCCCTCGGTGACCCCTCTGGGACAGGCAATGAGATTAGGGCAGGAGCCTGGATCTGGGCAAATGGGGACACTGGATAGGTCCAGGATTTGCCAGGATTCTGGTGGTAGTGATACCGGACCATGGTAATCTTGGGTGTTTAGGTCTGAGGCTGGGTATTGGGAGATTTCATCAAAGGCCAAGTGACCCAAAGCGATGCCCACTGTAAACCACTCTAGATCTTCTGGGGGGGACATCCTCTGGTTCTGGCTTGACTCCACTTGCTGGTGGGTCAGTGCAGGGATCAGATGATTCAGCTAGGGAGCCAAACTCTAGAGACACCGATGGGGACACAGGAACAGGGTCTGGTGAAGCAGCTGGGCCTTGTTGGGGCCTGGAACTCGAGACATGGCCTCTCCTGCTGCAGCAAAGGATGTACCTTAGCTGGAACTTGCACCAAAACCTGGATGCAGGTAGTCCTGAGTAGCAACCACCTCCCAAGTGTCTGACTCTGAGGAAAGTAGTTAAAGTGGAGTATGAAGCAGTTCCTAGCTAGGACACTTTGAGTCTCACATGCAAATCCGCTTCCACGCTCCCTTCCAAGCACATGCAACGATTTTTTATGTCTGTATATCTGTTTTATTTTCTTTAATTCTGGTTGTGTCTTTGTATTTATCCATTTTTGGTTGTATTTCAAATGCTGCTTTTTTTTTTTTTTCCTTGCCTTGATATGTGCTTTTTACGTTACTCCTGTCTATCTTAGTCTCTCTCTCACTGTTGTCTCCCTCTTTGTTCGTGTTTTTTTTTTTTTTGTCCTCTCTCTCTTGCCTCCTTCTTAATCTCTCTCCCTACCCCTTTTCTTCACTCACTTTCCAAATCTATCACTCCCTTCTGGGCAGCTCGGCAACTGGAATATTTTACATGTCTTAAAAATAAAATACAATAAATATACAAATAAAAAGAAATTGATCAACATGAAGGGCCTATACAGAGTTTATAGAGCCCCTCATGGTAAAGCAAACATGTCTGACACAGCAGTGCATTCAGACCATTATTCTGCTTGCTAAAGCTGCCGGACAGGACACAATAAAAAAAAAAAAAAGGACACTTTGAGTCTTCCGCTCATCAGGGCAAAAGAGAGCAAAGGTTACTAAAGGGCCTGCAGCAGAATGCTCATCTCTCAGAGCTGTTCAAAGAATTGGTGCTATATCAAACCTTGCCTTGCTCTAGGTTGTGGGCTGTTCCTCACTGGCCCCCTTTCCCCAGTTCAGAGTAGTCATGGGAGCTAACAGGCTGGCGTCTCATCCAGTGGGTCTACAGACGTGGGGAATTACACCTTCAAGATCATGAAAGACTATCGGGGACCCCGCCATGGCATGAGGGGTTAGTCAGGCTCTCCTAGGTAATCATCCCTCAAGGGGTGGAAGAAAGGATAATCTTAGAACCACCAATATGTGAGGACAGGTGGCATGGACACAGAGAGGAGTTCTGGACCTGGCGAGAGTGAGAACAGTGAGCAATTCAACATGGGAGGTTCCTTGGTAAAGCTGCAAGACTGTAACACCTGGGCATGATCAAAGGTCCACAACGCAGTTATAAGACGCAGGAAGCCTTTAATCCACACGCAACTTAAAGAACACATTAAAAACCACAAGGAGACCACAATGAGCCTGAACAATGATGGGCAGGCAACTTCACAAATTAACCAAGATTAAAAACAAGACTATAAACATGAGGGAATGTAGGGGATTGTAAAGTACAGAAGGCTTTATCAAGAACAAATACATTAAGGGTAACAACCAACGAAAGTGCAGAAACATAAGGAACATAATATACCCATAATGGAGTCCTGGGGCAGAAAAAACCCAAAAGTCCAATGCCAGCCTCAAACCCCCAACAGTCCAATTGAACAACAATCAATCAATTCAACCAATTCTATGCCACAGCCCCAGGAGGAGGACAAACTATGAGGACTGTGACTGGGGAATAAACCTAAGGAAACACAAGGGATAGAATGGGATGACCAGCGACACCCAGTGGCTAAACAGGGAACTAGGGAAACGATGGACTGAATGGGACAAGACAGGGACCGATCCTCACATTTCGGTGACCAATTCTTGTTTGTTTTCCTCCACTTCACTCATTTTGGTTTGTTCCAGACGTACCACACTGTGGCTCGGAAAATACACGCAGAACTCATGCAAAAACAGCAGCAGTAAACTTTACACTGGTTTTTAAAAAAGGAACAATCATTAAAAGTCCAGGGCTTGCTGAGTTTTGGTTCCTATGACTGAGTAAAAATGTTTTATAGTAAAATCCCATTATAACGGACTTCAAGGGACCTGGCAAAACAGTCCGTTATATCCAGAGTTGCTGTATGTCCAGAACACAAGTACAGGACCCCATTTACTCATGCCACACCCCAGCAGACACACTTGTGGTATAGATTATTATATTGTACATGTAGTAATCCAACTTTACCTGACCAGATGCGTGACTATTAATAATCCTGACTATGTATCTGCGCTGGATATCACCGGCACGCCATGCGCCTTGTAGGCGGAGCCTGCATGTCTATTACAGTCGAATAAAACTACAGCTAAAAGGGGCCCTGGGGACCAAATTGCCTGTCCGTTATAAGCAAAATTCTGTTATATGCGAGTCCACTATAATGGGATTTTACTGTATTTAAACTTATTCATGGTAACCGTTCAACAAAATTTTATCACAGGGGACCGCTCCTGCTCGGTGAGTTTTATTGCCAAGATTCCAAAACACCAGAATGGTGTTAAAATACCATATACCATATACTGCTTTATAATATCTGCCAAAGCCTTATCAGTTTTTCCCATAAGAAATAATGTAAATTGGATTAATCCATTCCAGACCCCCAAATGATTGCCTATTTAAACCTCTATACATACCTAACGCTGTAACCATAAATAAAAACTTTAAAACCCATAAATACATTAAATAAATGAAAACAGGCCCATACTCTATAGCAAGACTAGTCGTGCGAACACATCATACTTTGCAATTATTACCTTTTTAAGCTCTTTTGTGGTTCTCACAGCTTTCCTGTTTGGTTTGCTGCTAACCTTCTTAGAACTCATGGTGTCTTACAGCACAATCTGACAGATGTTCATTCTGTGAGCTTTAGCGGTATTCTGTGAGCTTTAGTGGTATTCTGTGAGCATTTAGCGGTATTCTGTGTCACGCCTTCTCTGCTTTGTTTATGTGCAAACAGACACATGCTTTGTTAGCTTGTTAGCGGAGAACCGAAAATTCATTCAACACCTGAAACTTTTTTTTACTGAACAATATGTTCGAGAACCAAGTCATACGAGATGTGAGATGTTCAAGAACCGAGGTTCCACTGTATTCCCATCTGAAAATCGTAACGCATTTGACTCGTTTTACATTGACCATATATGTTTAGTCTGTTGCACCAAAATATACATATACAATCCATATGTGGCCACAAATGTGACCACAAGTATCATGAAAGATCATATATCATACATATATGAATCATATACAAATATAATCATATACGGGTGGAGGCAATATTAGATACCAGCCATGCCAATTGGAGAGAATGTTTTATTAAGACTGGATTCAGGTCAAACCCTATAATGATCACTGAGGTATGCCTGGAATACTTTCTGAAGAGAATATCCTGTAGTTAATGGTTATGTGGGAGGAACAGTTTGTGTAAAGGCCCTTTCTCACCATACGTGCCAAAAGTTGTCCTGTGTGGAGAAAGCCATTGCTCTCTATGGTTCGGGCAGCATCGCAACAATTTTCCATTGCACCAAGACCACAATAGGCCTGAACATTGTATGTCTCAGCAAACTTAATCCCAAAGTTCAAATTTGTTCCCGCACAATCAATAACAGTCCGGAAAAGAAAATGGAGGAGACGGTCTTGGCAGTATAGATTATTCGTACTGCATATTCATTTCAACCGGATATTCGACTCGCCCCTAGTTAATATTACAATTGGATAGAATTGTTCAAATTTGCACGAGAACTTACAAACTTACCATGAGATTGTGACACTGGACCCAATTTTAGGAGTCTCATGGTCAATGCAGGAGAGCTGACAGTCCTCTAGGATCAGAAAGACACTACCCTACAAAATATCTCTGAAGTACCCTTAAAGTTGTCTAACCTATTGCACGGACTCAAGCTGTTCCCTTACATGGACTACTGGACCCAGGAGTGTGAAATTCACCTCATGAAGAAACAGCGGGTTGCAGCGGAGAAGCCATGGGCTGTTCGGCCTCCCTGAGTTTATGGGGGAAGTTCCTCCTTATCAGACTCTATCGTCGAGTGTCAGATAAACTCCGACTCTGGAAAAGCCTCATCGCCTTGCCAGGTCCCAGGGTTCTTCTGGCTCATCTAATGAGTCACAGATGATCGGGTCCTCCCAATAGCAGTGGGGCGTTGGGCACATAGCGTCCAGAGGCGATCGGGAAGCTAGGGCGAGTGAAACCACCTGAAGGCAGATCTGGGGCGAGCTTCGGGAACAGCCACGGGGTCATCTGGCAAGTTCAGTCATTCTGTCACATTGCGGCAGGAGAAGGATAAACCAAACACAGGCTGTCAGGAAGTGAAACCTCTCGCAGGGAGTCTAGAAAACCTCAGGGTGGCAGTGCATGTCTGAAAGGGGCTATAGTTTTTATTAGCTTATCAGAAGGCTCGTCGAGCGGTGCAGTGGTTAGCACTGTTGCTTTCCATTTCTAGGACCGGGCTTCAATTTTTCGCCAGGGTCCTATGTAGCTGGTGTTTGCATGTTCTCCCCATTTTATTGTGGGGTTTCCCCTAGATACTCTGGTTTTCATACACAGTCCAAAAACATGCTGAGGTTAATTAGAGTTGCCAAATCACCCATAGACATACATATGTGTCCCATCCACGGTTGCTCCGTCTTGAGCCAATAGACTAAATATGTAGGATAAGCAGTTACAGAAGATGAATGGATGGATGAGTCTCCCCTGCCTAGTGTGCACACTGCTCCTACTGATTTAGTGAGGTAGTATCCCTGTAGAAGGTGGCTCTGGATGGAGGTGAACACAAAAGGTCAGCATACATGTCCCTGTAGGAGCCAGAGTAGCATCTGTGTTCCACATTGATTCATATTAAAAATGTTTTAATGAGCAGCGCAGTTTTTACTGGCTACATTTTGTCAGGATCGGTCCCTGTCTTGTGCCATACGGTGTGTAATCTCCCCATTTAGCCAGCAGGTGTCACCGGCCATCCCAGTTTCCCGATGGTTCCCTGGTTTGTTTTGTTCCTTGTGTGCTCCTAATGTTTCCCTAAGCGTCTCCACTGTTGGTTGTGCTTTGTGTAACTTCAAGTCTAGTTACTTCTTGTTCTATTTTTACCTGTTTTGGTTTGACCCCCCTCACGGTCCCTTTGTGTTCTAGTCTTTCTCTTTGTGTTCAGTTTATTCATAATAAAATCCCTTCTCCCGGAGAGCTGCTTCATGGATTGTCCTTGGGCCATGCTGCCATAACACGTCCTGTAAAGGGGGAGAGATTTAGCCAGAATGGTGGTTTTGTAATGTAAGGATACATTTTGTGTTGCTTATGGAATAATTTCTTTCACCACATTTTATGGCATTATTTAGAGCCATAAATTTTAATTTTCACAATTTCTGTTTTAATTTCCACATTTTTTATATGTGCGTATTTTTAGACTGTTCTCCTTTACTGTTCTCTTCATTTGCTCTTCCTCCACAAACACTAACTCTCCACTGTCTAAGGCAGGGGTCACCAACTCCGGTCCTGGAGAGCTACTATCCAGTAGGTTTTCTGTCCCACTTGGCTTCTGATGAGCCACATCTGTTCCTGGTATTTACCTGAGAACAGGTGTGGCTCATCAGAAGCTAGGTAAGATAGAAAACCTACTGGCCAGTAGCTGTCCAGAACCGAATTTGGAGACCTCTAGTCTAAGTCAACAGCAGAAAGTTCACTGGCATAAACAAATTCCTATACACGGTTCTAAGAGCTCCTAATGGGCTTTGAATCTGAAGTGTTAATAGAAGCATTCTTGTAGAATGTGCTGTAAACCAGCAGCCTGCTAGTTTGTCTTTACCTTTCTTCTCATTATTCACAAGCAACCTTCTATCACCTACATTAACATTGCTGTTTTTTGGCATTTTGCTACGCCAAGGCCTCTCTGAGGTTTTAATGACTCAACAAACCTGTCTGGGTCGACTGTATCACCGTCGGGCAAAACACTGAAACGTGAGATCAAGAGGATGACTAAGGGTACGCCCGTGCATCAGTAAGAAAGGAGCAAAACCAGTGGTTTCATGGACTGTGCAGTTGTACGCAAAAGTCAAGCTATTAAGCGTCTGACGCCACTCAATCTTTGCCCTAGATATAAGTGCTCAGATCCTGTTCCACTGATACTCTACATCAGGGGTGCCCAAGCAGTCAGTCGCGACTAGTAATTCTCGGAGTAATTCTCAATCGATCGATCGTCCGTGCACTCGCGCACGCATGCCCATTTTTCAGTGTGCAACTAATCGCGTACTGTAAACATTTAGCACGCAAACATGTCAAAAGCCAAAGGATCAAAAACGTATCATTTTCATTCAGAGTGGGAAGAGGGTTATTTTTTTGTTTACTCAAAATTCGAGGTCTATATGTCTGATATGCAATGCGAGCGTGGCTTTACCGAAGAAGGGCGATTTGGAGCGGCGTTTCAAAACGGTGCGCAAAAGCTACGAGATCGAGTTCCGTGCTAAAACAGCCACACGCCCCGGAAAGTGCAAGAACTGAAAAGTCAGCACAGCGTCTTCCCAGTGCCAGCGGTCCCACTAAGGTAGAGAAATCAATTTATTCACACTTTTTCGATTTGGAGAATTACCTGGATTTGTCTGGATTTGCCGTGTGCATGTTAACCGGGGCCCCGCGACCCAGTCGGATAAGCGGGTTGGACAATGGATGGATGGATGGATGTTAACCAGGGTTGGGGCCATTCCGGAATGCGTTCATCAACTCCAGTCCAAATCGGGAAATGGAACTGGAGTTGGGATTGGAAAAAAAACAATGGGGAACAGAATTGGAATTGAGTTTGAATTTCAGGGGGATTTAAATTCTTACTCTAGTTCCATTTCCTTATTTGGATTGGAATTGATGAATGCATTCTGGAATGGCCCCAACCCTGATGTTAACTTTGTAAAAAGGCAATAGCTAGAGTAATAATAGAGTAACAGAGTAATAGCTATGGCTCCCTATTTGAACTGGTAGATCTCAGCACGCTGGCCACTTGAAAAGTAGATCTTGAGTTAAAAACGGTTGGGCTCCCTACATGTGCCCAGGCCTGAAGCACTGCACCCACTTGCTTGAGTTGCCTACAGTGCGCAGTGGCGCTATGCACTTTATACCTGTACACTGGCCTTGCATCACACTTACCATGGCTCACCTGAGCAGCCTGAACACTGCGTGGCAGTGCCCTCTCTGATATGCCCAACACACTATCCCCTGCAGAATTTAAGTTCACACAGTGAAGGCACAACAGTGGTTACATCACCAGTGAGAGGTTCCTTATCACCAGGATCAACAGCTCAACATCTCTAAAGGCCTTACACATCCCCATAAACTCATCTAAGTGTGTCTCAACATAATGGGCAGTCCGGTCACACCAGAGTTTTACGTAAAAACATTAATGAGAGATCCCTATCAGAGCAATTCCTAATAACCATAGCAGTCATCTGCTCATTCTATAATGGCATTGCTCGCCACTCTCATTTAAGAAATTCCCCATCAACCTCTGCTGGTATATTCAGTCTGATTCAATCGCTTAGAGGATCCTCCCTGGTTTGTGGCTTGGTTGAATTAAAGTCTGCTAGAAGCTTCCCAGAATTCACAGTACAATCATAATTCTGATTGCATTATTAATGTTATTATGCAACCATACCCTCCCACTTAGACTGAGAGAAATTGTGTGTGACATCACAAAATTGAGAGGTTCTTTTCTATCCGATCTAAGCACCACATTTATCATGGATGTATCTATAATTAATGTATTGTGCTAGAATGAGAGCAGGGATTGGCTGACGCACATGGGCACTAATCTGTTCACCTATCCACGCCTTAACATTACAGGAATATCAGGAGCACTGAATGTGAGAAAAAGTAAATCATGTATTTAGGAGTAGAAACCCAATCATGGACATTTTGATCTCTCGTTGTCCCAGGAACTAAAACATGAGGCCTCTGCCGCTCTCAACAAAAATATTCCGCATGATCCAACTTCATAACAACTACTTACTATAAAATTTGACACTGGCTGAAATACAGGCTACATCCCAAAACCTTTAGCTGTGCCACACTCCCTCGCTACCTTTCCCCCGCCCCAGAAGTTTTTCCAGAATTCCCGATGCTGAAGCCCTCATTTCCACCAACATGGGTTGGTTCTTGCTTGGTGCCTTTTGAGTACCTGCCCAAGGCATGATAAGCCTCAACCACACTTTATTTCATGATGATAACAGTAATATTAATAACAACAACAATAATGATGGGCTTGAACCAGGAACCTTGTGACCACAAGCATAGAGGCTTAGTTTGCTGAGTCATACACCACCACAGGCCCGATGGCTGAAAGCTATCAGACCTTTGGTCAGACCAATGTGGTGATGTCATACTATAACTACTGTGATTGGTTAAAGTAATGAAATGCAAGACCCTCCCTTATTGACCTAAGGACACTTGGCAAAATCAGGATGTTTATTACAGCTGGCACATGCATATAGCAGTTATATTCCACCAGACCAGCAGAGGGCAGATGTCTTTTTGGTCTGAATGAGTTCTCTTCTTTGCCTAGAGTTTGAGCCATTTCTTTCCACAGATTCATGCACCCGAATACGTCTTAGCGCTCCTTCAGTGATGAGTGATGTGTATGCAGGTACCACTGCACCTCCTCACACAGCAGCTCATCGAACGCATCCAGAACTACAGCTACTCTTCTGCTCTTTTTCACTGAGCTCTACTCCTTTGGCTGAGATGTGAAACTGAGGTGATAAAAGATCCCTGGGCATTTCTTGAAAGATTGGGGGTGGTACCCCGATGTCCTGGCTAAAACTGCCCACTGTGGCCCTATCAAATCTGGCCTCCTAATCATCCCCTATATCTAACTGGTAAATTCTCTCCTGCCCCTTCACCACCTTAGCTACAGTGTGGTGAGCGTACTGGTGCAGAATGGCTGCTGTCTCATCGTCCAGGTGGGGGCTGCACAGTGGTGGTGGCTGAAGTCAAGCGCTTCATTTGTCTTAAAAAGCACTATATGAATGCGACATTCATTAACTCAACTTTCTGATCACAGACACGCAGAGAACTAACTTTCTGAGCCACACACTATCAATAATGACTAATAAAAGTGTCAGAAAAGTCACAAAAAACTTTTCAACATTAACCTGCATATCAGATTCACTGAATAATAAAATACAAACAGCCAGTTCATGTCAGACTGTACATTTTATTCTGCACTCTGATATAACCACCGGTAGCACTCAGGCAAAGTCTGTTTCATCTGATCACAACCTTAGCTTCACCTTTTATAATACATGGAGAGGCCAAGAAAAAAGACATAGCCATTAAAAGAATTTACATTTTCAAGAACTATAAAAGATCTGCAGTATATTATTTCTGAGATTAGTCCGTTGCTTGTACAGAATGATCAAGTGTGCAAAAACTACACCGGAAATCACTCGTTTCCAAACGAGCTTTACTAGCAGGATTAAAATAACACCATGCAGACAGAGTTTTGATTGTGATCCTGTGACAAACCGAGCTGTGATTTTATGTCCTTGCATTTGGCCACGATATCCTTCCTGCCACACTTTGGCCACAATTGCAATACAATTACACCGCAGGTTACTGGGTTAATGCATCTGGTGTACTTACATTAACATGGGTCTAAAGGTGACCATATACTTCAAACTAAATTGATGTCGTTTTAGCTAATATGGCATTGTATGAGCGGTGATCACCACCTTGTAGAGAACTCGAGGCAACTTTTTTCATTTATTCTGATACATGATTGGCTGACATAATGTGACGCTGCAGGTTTGGTCAGCAGGACTAATTATGCAGTTACCAGCATGCTTTGCACCACACTGCACATATCTATTAATAGTTTAAATTAATATGTGAATTTGTGTACTTATGTTGTAAATAGTTAATGTCATAACCGTGTAATGTGCCCCATGGAATGTTTCTGTTTCATTAGAGCGTAACCATGAGTGTCGTGTAAATTGCTGCCTTCCCTGTCTGTGCTGTTGCTAGTATTAGGGTAATAGTGGCTGTTAATAAAGAGCTGCTTCCTCTTTAAAAAGGACGTCATGTCTTTTATTAAAATGACTCACACACTCGCCACAGTAGGTATATCTGCGCTCTGTATGTGGGACTGCGCCCTCTAGGGTTGTGGAGTGACACGTAAAGAACACGGTATCAGCATCATTTTAAGTATATGACAGATTGTTCCTGCTGACGGGTTTTCGTTTTTTCATTTTGTCCAGAAATGTGCGGCTGCCTGAATTGCGCCTACAAAATGCTGCAGACAGCGGTGGGGCTGTGTCTCCTCAGAACTGCGGAGTCGCCCCCCTGCAGGTCGACGGGCTGGAAGTCGTCGGGGCAGAGACTGGCGTATTCCAGGGCCGCCGTACAGCGGCACTTCTGAGCGCGGTGCAGCAGGATGCGGTAGGCGCCCGTCACGGGGCTGCGCAGGTCGGCGCAGGCGTTGTTGCTCAGGTGAGCCTCCGTCACGCCCAGGAGGCCCAGTGCCTCCTTGGCCTCCACCTCCGCCACGGAGAGATCCGGCGATGGTTCAAGCAGGAGGGCCGGGGTGGCCCGGGTGGGGGGGAACGGCTCGGGGGAGGCGACGCCCATCAGCCAGCTGCTGGCCATCACCTGGGCGACAGACAGGCGGTCCGGCGGCGCGGGCTGTAGCAGGCCGCTGAGGAGCCGGCGACAGGGCGGGGGGACATGGGCGGGCAGCTGGTAGGCACCACGCAGGATGGACTTCCTCAGACAGCTCAGACTGTCGGCGCTGAAGGGCAGCCTAGCCGTCACCATGAAGTAGAGCAGGACGCCCAGCGCCCAGACGTCCGCCGGCTGGCCCGCGTAGCCCCTCTCGCGGAAGAGCTCGGGCGCGGCATAGGGTGGGGAGCCACAGAAGGTGCTGAGAAGCTCGCCGGGGCCGCAGGCTGTGCTGAAGCCAAAGTCGCCCACCTTGACGCAACAGCCCGTGGTGTAGAAGACGTTCTCCGCCTTCAGGTCCCGGTGCACAATGTCTCTGTCGTGCTGGAAGGGGACCAGAAGGAGCACGTGGGCCCATGAGCTGGATCGGCCCTGACACGGCACCCTGGCAGGGAATCCTCACTGCCAACCACACCTGTAGAGTGCAACTGATTTCCCGGAGGATTCCATAAACTTGCGGAACCTGGATTTCCTTTCAGAATCGGCCAAAACCGTAAATATTACAGGAGGCCGTGTTTGCTCTCCTGTTTGTTCTGGCAGCCCCTCGCATTTTTTCATGTATCAAATGTACTAGATGTGTCTTTCCATCTCGCCCACGGCAGGAGAACTCACCATGTGCTTGACGGCGGAGGCGATCTGAGAGAAGACCAGCCTGCTTTCCAGGTCGTTCAGGCGCCCCCTGGTGACGATGCGGGAGAAAAGCTCTCCTCCACCGCCGTATTCCATCACAAGGAAGAGGCGGCGGGGCGTCTCCAGAACCTCATACAGCCACACGATGTTGGGGTGAGATAGCCTCTCCATGCAGGATATCTCCGAAGCAAACAGCTCGGATTTTTTGTCTAGAACCTTGACCGCTACCTGTTCTGAGTTCCACAGGTGAGACAAATGATCAAAACCATGCCTATGCAAACCATAAAAAAAGGGCATTAGTTGTGCCCTCCTGGCATTCTAAGCACAGGTGGGTGACAACACACATGTTCTGGAGGTAACTGCATGTCTCTCTCGCACGGTCCCGATGAGCCAGGTCAGAGGTCAGCTTACGACAATGAGACAGAAGGAAACATTCACCCTCGATGCTGGGAGGCACTCAAACATTAACAAACCTAAAGAGTCTCTCAGACCCCGAATGACATTAGTTATTTGCTGTAAATGAGACTCATGGGACAAAAAAAAAGAAAACTACAAAGACCAGGTGGAATGACTCAACACTCAGTCACATGACTCCCTCCTCCTGAGACCACGCCCCTTCCTCACACTGACTTATTCAGAAACCTATTGGAGGTCGGTAACCCCGCCCCCCATCTCACCTTTGATCAGCACGTGAATCCCCAGCCGCACATGGGAGAAATTTCCAGCCCCGATCTCGCCACGCAACTCGTAGAGTCCAATGCGACGGCCCAGAGTGATGTCACGGGTCACCCGCACATCATGCATCATCTCATGCAGGACCTTCTCAAAGGGGTTGCAGCTTGCATGTGATTCGTCCCTGACAGCAGGGGATGGGGACTTCAACCCGGCTTGTGCCTCCTTTGTGGGCGTGGTCCATGGATTCACCTTCTCCCTCTTGATCCAGAGCTCCCGGTGGCCTTTATGACCTGTGTCCCCCCAGGGTGGGGAGGGGGTCAGAACAAATATTAACGTGAATCCCAGTAACTACAGCAAACAGGCCACAGAGCAGTGACTCCCAGCTGGTCGTCAGTACAGTCTGCAGCCTGCCTACCTGCTCCATATATCCAATAACGACGTACGCGGCATGTCTGCGAATATGGTACGTCTTAGCGATGAGCCGAAGAGTGGCAACCATGAGATGCATTTTTAATTAAATAAAAGATGTGCAAATCAAAATTCTGGGCAGGGTTCTGGGTTAGAAAAACGAGCAAAAAAAAAAAAAATGACAAATGAAAAGCAGATGCAACATGATGGACAAGCCCAAGCCTCAAATAAGATCTCTGCAACTCACGTAGAAGCCTCCCCTTTCCTGCCCTGGAGGTCTTCCCCATCTTAATGCCTCTCTCCTTGTGCATGCTGTTTGAGTCCTCTGGTTTTGGGCCAGTACAGCCGTTACCGATGCAGTCGTGATGGCGATGACGGCCTGTCCTGCGACCGCTGAGTTCTTCTGGGTTGCTGATCTTGCTCGGGAAGTCACGCAGTTCCAGGTAGGGGATTCTGCAGCAGGCTATGGGGGTCGAGACTGTGTCCAGTGGCTGGACGTTCTTCTCCTCTTCCGGTGTGGAGGCCAGCTGACTGTGACAGAGCAGTGTGAGGAAACGTTATCCCCCTGGCAGACAGACACCCATCAGCTAGGCTCCTTACCTGTTGGAAAGTCACGCAGACCTAAATAGCAGATTAGCGGCTGGGTGTCTGCACACTGTCACCCAGGACGGATTAGCGCGGGAGAGCCTAACACACATGACCTTCTGCAAGAGGAACAAGAAGTCTTCATCTTCAGTCATGTTCACCGGTAAGCCAGGAGCAGACCAGATCAGGGGGTCCAGCCGGAGAAAGCGAAAGGGGGGCCGCCGGGGACTCCTGGAGGCCAGCGAAACCTGCTTTCCCCACTGCGCCCTCTTGTGGTGCGTTAAGCAAATGTCCTGCAGTTTGTCATCTCTCAGAGGCAAAGTGTCCATTCTTCTCCTGCCTCAGGAAACACACCCAGGCCCAGAAACCTGAACTGTCCACAACTGTAACCCATCTGTCAAGCATCCATTTTGTAGGTCTGTTTTCAGTCCGACCCAAAGCAATTATAATAAATAATCTCAAGTAATTATTCTTGGCCCACAGAGCCAATGGTAGAATGGCATTAAGCTCCTTCTGCTGCTGTAGCTAACTGATTACCTGCTATATAAATGACAGCCAGTGGAAAACGTCCTATTTGCCATGCCACCTACAAATGTACATGTGTAATCCTCTTCTTCAGATACACTGGAAAAAGAACAGACAGTTGCAGGCTTGTTAGCATTCTATTATAATTATTAATACTCCAATTTAAACATTTGCTTCCCTTATAATGAGGACCATGTCTCATGTGACAGCACCTACTGTATAACTGCAAATAGGTTAATAATTGAGATGTTAAAATATAATCTATTAAATCTATGTATTATACATATTAAATATATGTAGAATTTAACTTTTAAACTAATTATTTAAAAGTGCACAATAAAATCAATGTAGGTATGATTAGTAGTGAGATTTTTTAAATTAATCATTCAACGTCTCTCGCAATAAGAGGTATAAATACAAAATGTTCCACGGTTTAGAAGGAACTGCCAGTGATATGTGTGTTCTATAGACGTTCAAGTTAAAATGTAGCAACACTGTAATCGCCCATAACTGTAACACACTATTTATATTAAAGCGCATTAAGCCCAGACGCTGGTGCCGCGTCTCGCGCTCAGCTCACTCGCGTGTCTGAGCTGAGTAAGCAGATAGCTGCGCTCACAAAGCTTATTAACTGTATTTCTGCTTGATCTTAATCGCTCAGCCAAACGTGCACGTCAACTAGGCTGCTGGGTGTGCATAATATATGACAACTGCATGACAAATGCATGAACGGAGCCAGGGTAATTCGGTGTTTTTAAACTCGACAGCTGATTGGGCATAACTGCGCTGGCACGTGAAAAATTATAAATAAAAAAGCATGTTTTTCGTCTGTCTGGTAAAAATACAAAGTAATGAACACACGGTTCCACTTTTAGTTAGGATACTCTGACGACGATCCCGGGCGGACGCAGCAAGCTTGCTGCCAGCAGCGACGCAGAAACGCTCCTAGTTTTGGCGGGAGAGAGGAGCGCCTACGCGATATTCACAGACGCTGTTACGTCAACTGCGTAACTGAGCACGCACCGGCCGGGAGTTTGGGAGCTGCGGGTCTGTGCTGTACGCAGGAACCGAATTGCGCGTTTTAAACCCGCCTGAGATGTGGATGTAGCGCATCCCTGCCGTTATATCGCCCGGACGTGTTTCTACACCAGCAGGATGGCGGCGGCAGTCACGGCGTCTGTGGAACCAGGGCTGGACCCGAGCGGGACGGAGGGGGACGGCCGCGAAAACAACACCGAGGAGGAGAGCAGCCAGCCGGCGGCTCCTGGACCCACCTCCCGCTTGGCCAAGCTGCCGCTATCCCGTATAAAGGCCCTGATGAAGGCCGACCCAGACGTATCCTTAGCCAGCCAGGAGTCCGTCTTTATCATTGCTAAAGCCACGGTGAGGTTCCGTGTGGGGTCACCGCGGTGGGGGTGGAGAGGGGCTTTGGAGGCATAGATGATGATGATGATGATAGTGGTGGTGATGAAGGGGGTCACTTTCTGGTCCACCTATAGGAGCTCTTCGTGGAGATGATAGCCAAGGATGCACTGGTGTTCGCCCAACAGGGAAAGAGGAAGACTCTTCAGAGGAAGGACCTGGGTGGGTTTTTGTGTCCTTGAGTCCCATTCAGTCATTCGCATGAGCGCTTCTCCCCCTGATCACAAGCTCTCCCCCTCCAGACAACGCCATCGAGGCTGTGGACGAATTCGCCTTTCTGGAAGGTCTGTGTTTCGCCCTCTTGCTCACACGATGCTTGGCCTGGTGCATATACCAGAGTCGATAGGAAGGAAGGAGAGGTAGATGGACGAGTCCATCTGGTGCTGATTAAATTAACCTCTCAGCTGTTTATTAACTTCCCATTCAGGTGCTTTAGACTGACGGACCGGGCTTGACGTCATTCAGAAGTCCCCGAGGACCTCCTGCTACAGACAGACCCCTGCCCACACTGGAGGAATTCTTCTGTATTTACAGTACTTACTTTCAAAGTGTTAAATTTTTGTATGACTTTTAAAACAAATAAATTAATTTAAATTTTCCTTGTATCTCAGTCTGTGGTGTCCAGACCTAAACACTGTGGTGGAGTTCTGTGAAGGTTATATTTGGGTTTGCAGTGCATTGCAATAGAGGGTTTTGCATGCAGATATATGAAGCAACTCCAGTATCTGAAGTTTAAAATGTGTGACGTTATGGGTTTCCTGCAGTGAAGGTTTGCTGTGGTGCAAACAGTGTTAAGCACCATTTAAGGCACAACGGAAAACTGATGCTGCCTTGGTGTTTTATGCTAAACTGCATGCTGTCTTATTCTTGGCCTGTTTCCACACAAAACGTGAGAGGCTTGGCGTAGACCTGTAGTCATTGTACTGTAGCAGCACTCTGCCGTTTCCCTCAGTCACATCGAGCCACCCGCTGTGATCCAGGTGACAATGGCTGAGGAGCAGTCAGGACTTCAAAGGCTGAGACCTTAATCTGGAGAAACACGTCACTGAAGTCTAACGCTGCCATTGATTTGGGCAGAGGAATTACAACATCTTACGGTGATCGTGAGGCATTTCTTCTCGGTGGTGACTGGTGTCCTTCACACAGCTGACAGACTCATTAACAGCTAAACTGACTGGT
Source organism: Hippopotamyrus pictus (assembly GCA_026781145.1). NCBI lineage: Eukaryota > Metazoa > Chordata > Actinopteri > Osteoglossiformes > Mormyridae > Hippopotamyrus > Hippopotamyrus pictus. Next base: position 14,630,709 of record JAODLC010000047.1, read on the forward strand.
ATCCTTTCAACAAGACGGGAAACGGGGATGTTCTTGGCTGGTAAAATCACCCCGCAGTGGACATAAAAAGCCTACAAGCCTCTGTTAAATTTTCAGGTTTTTGTGATGTAAAAGAATGAAACTGAGAAATCATTTTAGAACTTTTTCCACCTTTAAAGTGAAACTGCAACCTATACAAATAAGGTAAAAATCAAGAACCTTCCATCATGGAATTATGGTCACAAAGTTCAACATTGGTCTCAGCAGGCCGAAACACATTTTTCCGCAACTCTGGAGACGGGATCTATCTCTGTGACTTTCTGCTGGGCATGAATGTTTTTCTTCATGAGAAAAGGCTTCTGTCCTCCTGCCGCACCCTATAGCCTAGACGCACGTAGAACAGGGGAAGTTGCTGTTAAACCAGTACTTACCAGAAATTCCTGCAGATCCCATTCCATCGGCCTCTTGGCAGCCTCCTTGAACAATTTGAATCTTGTCTCCTCATCAGTTTTGGAAGACGTCCTGTTCTTTGCAAGGTTACTGTTGTGCCAAGTTCTCTCCACTTGTTGACAGTCGTCCTCACTGTCCTCCACGGTATAATTCATGCTTTGCATATTCTTTTGTACCCATCTCTGGATCAACACCTTTCAACAATGAGATGCTGTTCATGCTTTGAATGTTCTTTGCAGACCATGCAGTTGGAAACCAGGAAGAAGATGGTGGGAAAATCCTACAGGAACTGCAGGAATTTATTTGGAGTTGATCAGAGTCATTTAACCTGATGGTAGGTATAGATTAGGTGCCATTTGAGAGTGAACTTGAGAGTGAATGTGATTGGTTGGTTCTGAATACAGCCACATCCTCAATTATAAAAGGGTATGTTCATTTATGCAACCAGGTTATTGTACATTTTATTTTTTTCCCTTATTTATATAGGCTGAGAGTTCAGATTAAAAGTGGAAAAAAATCCGACATGATTTATCTTGGTTTATTTTCCGTGCATCACAGACATCTGCCATTTTAGCAGGGGTGTGTACACATTATATATCCAATGTACATCAGCCCAAACTCTGGGGTACATCTGAGTCTTTAAGTGAGATGTGAGCCTCAGGAGATATGTCACCGGCCCCTGTCAGGAAGTAAAAATCCAGTCCAAAATTTTGCTCCAACCAAGCAGCTGAGTACTCTGTGTCTGTGACTCTTTATGCTCAAATGGTTGGTTGAAACAAAATCTTGGACTGGATTGTTACTTTCTGGACCTGAAATTTCCACCTCTGTGCCCAGTTGACACGTGACGGCAGTGTAGCGGGGGCGGGGACCCTATAACTTTGCCACTCTGTTGTTCGGCAGTGGGCTTGAGGGGCCATTTGGTGACACGTTGAATCAACACAAAGGTAGCATGCCCCCCACCCATCCCCGGTGGCCCCACCTCTGCTAGCTGACCCCCCCCCCCTCCTCCCTGATGCTCCTCACATTACCAGATTTGAGTAGTTTTTGTTTCAAGTCAAGGTGCTAAACACCCTTACCCCCTCCCGAGATGAAAGCTGATTAATGCCCAGAGTGGCGGTTTAGGAACCCAAAGCTGCTTAAGACAGTTAATTAAGCGTCTTTAACAGGAGGCGTGTGGTCAGTGCAGGAATGGCCTTTGAAGTGCCCCCTCCCTCGTGGAAGTGAGGGGACCCCCAGACTGTCAAGAGTGGAAATTTGATTATCCGCTCTCTCCACCCCACCCTGCGTGGGCCTCGCCTTGGGGTGGGTATAAAGGGCAGGAGGCCGGCTGGGCGAGTTCAGTGTCGACCGGGAGGAACCCAGAAGGCCAGGCGCCCCTGCCATGGAGATGCTGTCACCCTGCCTGCTGCTCGCCGTCTGGACCCTTCACGTGCTCCGTAAGTAGCCCTGCCCCCCACATGTGTGTCGTTGTGGGGGCCAAACTCTCAGGCGTGCGCCGATCTGCAGTGACACTGACATGCATTTTGGGTCCCCTCAGCGTCCACAGGCAGGCGTGTGGAGCACCAGAACCTCTTTACGGAGAGAATCTGCTGCAGGAGACAGAGTCACATCATTTATGTGGGACAAGGTACAGAACCGGGCCAGACTGGGCTGCTCTGAGTGCTTATTAATCTCTTGATTGCTTTGCTAGTTATGCAGTTTAATGGATGCAGCTTCCTTGATATTTACAGTGTAACATGTGACATGCGATGATTAAACACCACTTACCTCCAGCTAGTGAATGTTTATCATGTTACTTCTACCTCTCACCCAGACATCTCTGGCAGCCCTGTCAGCCTGGACGTGGGAATGTGCAGGACGCACTGTGGAGCCTCCAGATCCACGCCCTCCTATGAACCCGGACAGCCGGCGTTTCCCAAACACGTGTCCATGCTGGAATTCCTCAGGAGTAAAAAGGTGCGCGGTCCCGCCGGTGCAGTTAACTATTAACCACCAGGGGGCGGCATAACCCTTTTAGTTCACAGCCTCCTTGTCAGTATATTCTTTGGCTAAAAAACAATGAAAAAAGACATTTAAAATGATTATTATTGAATCAATTTAACTGAGCTTTTTGATTCTAGATAGTATGTTAATTAAAGATTAAATGTGGTTCAAGTTATACTGTGTTAATGGGCTGAATAGAATAGAATAGAATAGAATACCTTTACTGTATTTGTACAGTATGCTGCAAAATTTGGTGTGCCAGTGGCAATACTGAAGAAAAAGATTTTTAAAAATAGAGATAATGATGAATACAGATACTAAGTGTGTGTGTGTGTGTGTGTGTGTGTGTGTGTGTGTATATATATATATATATATATATAGAGAGAGAGAGAGAGAGA
>JAODLC010000047.1:14666361-14703874 GCA_026781145.1 Hippopotamyrus pictus
TAGATAGATAGATAGATAGATAGATAGATAGATAGATAGATAGATAGATAGATAGATAGACAGACAGACAGACAGACTCTGTCAGTTACCACCGAAAAAGTTACACATGTCAAGCTCCCAGAGTGACCTGCAGTCTAATCACCTCCCCCCCACCCCCCAGGCATTTTGGTAGAGGGGGGGAATGAAGACTAGCATACCACCATGACATCACACATGATCACATCTTACCTTCTTGATGAGACAGAGCATTTACATGACAGAATGAGATTACAGGAGTTTAACAGAGTGAGATAATGCAGGGAATGAGGAGACAGATGAAAGACTGATTGTGTGGGGGGGTCACACACATGGTTTGGCTCAGAGCTCAATGAGCAGAGTGTAGAGTATGTCCACAGGAAAGTGGCCCCCACCCTGCACGGCAAGGTAAAAACCAGCGCCCATGTACGGTAAAAAGTGACAGGAAAACCCTTGCCCCCACCCAGGGCTTCATGCAGGAAGGGGCACCTCTGGGCCAGCTTGAAGCATTCGGGGCACCTTGGGCAGAACCAGCACAGCTGCCAGGTCAGCCGAAGCAGGGGAGTGCAAAAGGTGCCGTGTGAACCAGCGAGTCTGTGCCTAAGGCCAGTGAGCCTTAAGCGAGGGATGATCTCAGTGTGTTTGCAGGCCAAAGCATCGGCTGACGTGTCTTGTTAGGAAGCCAGTCAGACAGCAGCCTCGGGGTGCTGCTCCAGCCAGACACAGGCAAACGGAAGCCTGTCTCCCCGGGACCTGCCACCGCCCCTTGTATGACTCTCTGCTCATCTCATCTTGCTCTCTTTCCAGATGGAGGTGCAAATGGCCCCAGTGTTTGGCCCTCGCCTGCACAGCCGGGCTGCAACCCCACAACCAATCCCTGACTGTCCAAATCTCACTCCACCGCAGCAGTGGTGGCCAGCAGGAGCTGCTGGAGGAATCTGGAGGACGGGCAGCTGTCAAAATGTTAGCCAGGTGTAAACAGGGCCCTGCCTTCACTGATAGCTGTATGTCTGAAAGAACGGAGCAAATCAGGGGTGTATTTTCCAGACTACTGTCATGCGTCCTGTTTCTGGCTGACTAACAGGCTAATGGGTTAACAGGCTAACATGCTAATGAGAAATGGCCTAATGGATTAACAGGCTAATGAGCTAATGGGCTAACAGACTAGCCAGCTAACAGGCTTATGGGCTAACAGGCTTTCTGTGGAGATAAGTTCAATCCAACCACTGCCCTCTGAGTCACACACCCTGGAGCCCTGGAGAACCAAGCACGGGTGTCTCTGTCTGCATCCTGATCTCACCACCCCCCCTCCCCTGGCACCATGAGGCAAGCCTTTTAAGGAAGGCATCCCCACATGGAGGAAGTAGGTCTCCGCTTCAGCAGTTTGGTTGGGTCTCTCAAAACCAGTTTGCCAGCACACCAGCAGGAAAAAATGAAACACCCTCAAAAATAAACATTTCAGTAATTAAACACCTTCAGTCATTTAGGCCAAAGCTATGAACATCTGTACATGTCATTTAGACACTAAAATTGCCTGCACTGTGTTATAACCCTCGTAAATCTGAAAACCTGCAGGGACAAGTTATACTTTCAGAAAGTTTGTTACTCGAGGCAAGGAAGGGAATTTTTTCCTGGCATATGGACCTGAATTCCTGTCATCATAAGTCCAGCCCTTTAATCACTGCACCCCCTACTGTTCATGTCCTAGAAATGCAGAAATCTTAGAAATGCGTTGTTAATGCTTGTTACAAGACTGCTAACTCACTTCACAGCCTGGAGGCGAGACAGGGAGACGAGTACAGTGGCTCTGAAGAAGCCACGCCTGCAACAGGAAGTGTCGATCTGTCACTCACAGGAAGAGCTGCTCGCCTTGTGGCCGGAGCCTGCTACTGCAAGACCACGTTTGATGTAGCAGTGCAGAGAGGCTGCCTTTCGCCCAGAGAGTCTAATGTTCTCCTAAATACAGACTTAGGCCTGGGGTTATTCCTGGTCCTCCTCCCTAATGCCTCCCTGAGGTTAATTGTGTTCCTTACTCCACTGCACTCAATGGTCCTTCGTGGTCCAGTGGCATGTAGGAACCAAGGCGACCAGCTTTGTTTAGGGAAACAGGCCGCGATTCTCACTGCAGGTCAGCCCGGAAGGCTTCAACAGCGGCCGTGCCCACCCACATTTCCCAGAAGGCCGTTTGCTTGATGACTAGTTAGCGACGTTTTCAGGTTGGCTGTGTGGGGTAAACTGTCAACACAGAACAATTAAACGTGCAGGGCAGAAATTAAACATGGAACGTAAACAGAAACGTTTGCTGAACGAGGTGGAATCAGACTGATGACCGCCGTGGCCCCCAGTGGCCGCCCACCCGGTTTGATGATGTTTTTGGAGTAGTCAGCTGCTGACACGTCACCAGATATGTATGGGAGGCCCTCTGCTGGTGAATAATGGAAATGTATGTGTGGAACACCAACAGAGAATAGAATAGAATAGAATAGAATAGAATAGAATAGAATAGAATAGAGATACTTTATTAATTAATTTTCTTTTTTCACTTTCCCCCATCTTGCTCTCTATACAGGTGAGAGCAAGTTTGGTGGACTCAGGGAAGGCCAGCCACCTTACAGCGCCCAGGAAGCTGGGGGTTAAGGGCCTTACTCATGGGCCCACGGACATGTGACTGTTGTGTCAAGCCATCGACCTTCTGATCATTGGCACAGAGGCTTAGCCCTCTGAGCCACACACCAAGATGTGCTTCCGGATTTAATTTTACTGCCCAACACTAGAGGGCGCAGTGGAGCAGATATACAGCCATGTCTCTACCTGTCCCATTGTATTTACTCACTCAGTGAGCTGCAGTTTTAGCACGCTAACTTGGCAGAGCATTTTAATAGGGCTTCAACTACAATGCTTCAGGCTGCTCTGGTCCATTTCCTCATTTGGCTCTTTAAAAAATTCCAAGCAGTCTGCTCTTCTGTTGAAGTATCTGATGTTCTGGACATAGTTTTCTAAATGTAAAAAAGTCAGAAAGCTCTAGTATGCATCCAGTCTGAGCTAAGAGGTTCAGCCGAAACGTGTCATCCTCCCTCACATGACGATGGAGCAATGGCGCCCCCTAGCTCCAGGTGCAGGTACTTCAGGACACCACCCACCCACTGGACAATGAGGTGTCCAGATGTGTTTTTATCTCCTCCACAAGATGTCCCAGCTGCGGAGTTTCAAAAGTGAGCACTGTAACTCTACAAACATCCCCCTTTGAACTCCACCAGTCATCTGCTTTCCTGAAAACATACCCCCCCCCCACCATGATTTTAAAACAAACAGCAAGTGCCACTTGGGTTGGGGTCCGAGGCCTCTGGTACGTTAGTGTCAGGGGAGGGTGGGTGACCATGATGATCCCCTCACTGCTGGGACATGTGACACACATGTGGAATCACACACGCCACACGTGAGCTTCCTGTAAGCGGAGCAGCTGGATGTTCTGCCTGCGTGTCGTCCCATCTCGTGCTGAAATTGTTCCAGGCTGCGGAGGATCATGAGAGGGTGGGGGGTGTCACGCGATTAGGAACCCAGTAACAACAATCCTGCCCTGGGGATATCCTCTGCACTGGATTTCCTCACCAGCTGGGATACGGCCGTACGGAGCATTGATTCACTTATCTGCTCACGCTCTAGTTTTTCACAAATCGATGAAAATTTAATAGCAGCAGGCTGGCAGGCCGCATCTCCCAGCCTCTCCGAGTCGAACTCACCGGCACGGATTCCTCCAGCGCTCTGCAGAATAACCCAGCGCGCTCGCTCTACACCAGTGCGCCATCTCAACAGGGACACAACCTCAACCAGCGTGCTGGACAAACAGTAACTGGTGAAGGGGATAATACCGCCTCTCGCCCCCTTACTGCCCCTGTCACAACTGAGTGCGATGGAATGCCGGACGGGGCTGCTTTCCCACGCAGAGGGGGGATTAGGGGCGAGAGGTGCCACCAGGGGATTCCACTGTGAGGTCCAGACTGGACCATCCCTAATTACTCCAGGAACGGCCCCCCTGCACTCCTGCGCCCTGCCCCCATCCTGCCTGGAGGCCTCCACAACACAGACCAAACACCTGGATGGTCTGGTTCTCCTCAATCGTTTCTCTCCACGTCTCAGCGTACAGCTGCCGGTATGAGGCTCGTTGCCCGGGTAACCTCCCGCTGTACATTCCCAGTATTAACCCCACCGGCTCGTGCTGCGGTCATATGAGCAGATGTGATACAGCATAAAAAATAAACGGGCCCGTATTTTCAAATGTAGATATAAAAACAAGAAAGTGATCTTTCGCTAAGAGCTAGTAAGACTCAACTTCTGAACACCTGACACGTCTGTGGACAGTTTTTTAGGTTCGGCACAGCCGGAGTGTTGCGACAGGCTAAAACAAGAACATTCTAGATCTTTGCATGGGTCAAGATGGAGGGAGGGAATCGGAGACCGTCTCAGGGAGTGACACGGACCCAGTCACATGATTCCTTAGGACCCCGAAATGATCTGAAACTTTAAAAAAAAAAAAAAAAAAAGTCCAATGGAGAACAGACCTAACGACGCATAAGAGGAATTCAGACACAAAAGCGTGTAACTGCTGAGGCTGTGAGGGGCTGTGTTTGGAGTCATGCTAACCTTCTGTAGGAAGAGGCACTTTATCGCTTTTGATGAGCAGTTTATCTCTATGTTTTATGCACCCTGTCATCCTCTTTTCTGTTACCAGGGTCAGAGGAGGACTGATCAGACATGGTGACGGCAGAACGGGGCCCTGCAGAGCTCAGCTTTCCTCCAGACCGAGATCCCGTGCTCGGAAAAAAATCACAGAGGCCGAAGAGGATTTGTGGTGTTTTACTTCGAATTGTGAAAAAGCCCTACAGGAGGCCTTACTTGTGGGCCAGAACCAGATGTCACATGACATCACCATATCTGTACGCCCCATGGTCAGTCTGAGGGGTGACGTGACCCCAGGATTCTGCAAAAACTGTCCTTGGACACAAACGCCTTAGTGTCACTGCCAGCAAAGGGCCTGGAGACTTTAGAGATGAAACATCTCAGTTTTCATCAAGTTTGAGGATTTAGGAAATTTATTCTTAAATCGGGCGTTCCTATTAGTATCTGACAAATTGTTTGGTCAATACCAATTGGTCACATGTTATTTTTTTTCAGAATCATTCATTTTTCGCACTTTTTCACAAGAAAGGCCAGACCTCCTTCATAACCAGATGGACCCCCCCCCCACCACCCTTACCTACTGAAGAAATAATGTGATGATTATTTATTTAACTGGCCCTATTATCAGAGACACTGACACAGCTTACACATCCATACGCCTTACACATTTATACAGTTGCTCCGGTCAAATGCATGGCTCAAGGGTACAAGAGTTGGATATGAACCCATCCTTCAGGTGCAGAGATCGGTTCCTCCATGCCTACTGCTGAATTTCAGCACTTCTGCAGAATCTCAGGTTATCAGCACGTGGGAGAAGCACATGTCCATTAGCAGCCTGGATGTTATGTCTGAAAAGTCTTCTTGCAGAAAACCATCATCCTTTGATTAGAGAACAAAGAAAAGCAGGAAGGCACAGATAAGTGTGGAGTGTCCTTACACCAAATGTCAGGCTGGGCCTCCCGTTTTATTTTGACTCCCTCAATGTCACCGTGAGCCTTGGTTGCTCAACTAGACTTCTCGCAATAGTTAGCGGTGTCTGGCTTAAAAAACGAGTGCCTATTGAACAATGTAGCCGTTTCAAAACGTCCCCAACACAAAAAGAGAGTCGGGTGCAAGACAAGAAAACAGCTGCCAATATTTGACTAATCGCAGCGAGCACGCTCCCATTGGACTCAGCACTGTTACACCAAGACAGCGCGGCTATGAAATATATTAAAGTTATATTTAAAATCGTTTGCTCAACAAAGAAAAAGGGGGGATAGAGAACATGAGTTAATGCATGTTACTGCATTACTTAAAACAGATTAAAACCCTCAGGATCGCTGCCTTTGCTGGCGTTGGCTTCTGCAGGGGTCCACAGTGAGATGGTGCGTGGAATCAGAATGGAATGCACCCGAGGGGGGCTTGCGGGGGATGGGGCTGCCCTCGATATCGCCCGCGCCTGAGGCCTACATCCCTAGTCTTTCTTAGGCCAAACTAATCTATAGAATATCCAAATGCAGGCTATTTTAAATATTATATTTAAAGAGTGATTCGTTATTTATGGAATGAATTCATCTGTTAAATATATAACAATTGAGAAAGGCACTTCTTTCAGATGACTGAATGTTCTCCTTGTAGAGATTAACAATGATTATGATAGACTATCTGTAGACGGAGAGGATGTAAACTGAGTAGCCCACGCTTGCCGGTATGGGGTGCGCTGTCGGCTGAGGGTATCCACCTCTGATTGGCTGACGTCTGACCAATGAGACGAGCCGGACAGTTCACACCTTTCTTTAACATATGTGCGATATATGACCACATATTCCTTTTTGTTGTGTTTCGAACGTTCTACCTAGTTTATTATGTCTTATAAACACATTCATTTAGAGTAATCTAAAGGAGCCCACAAAAAATAAATAGCGATAAGTATAAGTATACATGATTGAAATGCAAAGCACGTTAACTTTTCCAGTTTAGCTAAGTTACATACGTGCCGGTATGTCATAATAAACGGATTTAGGATGCAAGTGATAATTTAAACACAGTGAAATCGGCTTTGGGTGTAAGTGGCAGTACTGAGGAAAATGGGCACGACAAAACGATTTCAGCCTGTTTAAAAATATTATATTTTTTTAATTAGGCCTATAATCTTGACATAATTTTTATTAAGACCTGAAAGTAATTTGCCTTCGATGTGAATGCAGCACATTAAAATTTATTTAGTCGTGTTTTTATATAGGCCCAATTATTACAATTCATAATTTAAATTATCTAAAAACTGGATGAAAAACAACGAAAGGGGTGTTAGTTTACATTAATAAATATTTTGTTATAAATCCCCAATAAGCCATGTACAATGTGATCGGCAAACCGTTTTATTTTGAGGGTTACAGGTACGGGACCATGCGGAGAAAGTTTTTCAAGACAAAGTCGCCGCCCATTAGAAGTATTTCTGACCAATGGGCAGTAGGACATTTGTGTGAACCACTGGCTTCGCCATAAAACCGTAAGACCGCACCGAATGCGCAACAAAGAACGGGATCGCTGCTCCGCTCCTGGCCGAAGGCTGAAGTAGAGTCCAGGGACCCGGGATTGTTCCGCACACGCCTTTTCATCCGGGACTCATCGCAAAAAAAATTATTAACTCTTAATAATATGGGAAAACAAAGTATCTACATTCTGTTTTTTGGGGTTTGTTTTATCAAAACTTGCGCAAGTTTTTCCAATACCACTGAAGCAACTCCATCCAGTAAGTCGAAAGGTTTTAACTTTTTTTCCGAGTGTAACCAGCTGGCTTTTTATGTATATATTATTTGTTTCTAAGCAGTTGGTTATTGCGATTTAACGTGATTGAAAATGCCATTGCGGCAGGGAGGGCAGATGAAACCTATGCAGTCCGTTTCTGGAGCGTTCGGAAATCGCAGACATTGCTGACAGCCCTCGCTGTCTTTCAGCCTGCAACTACTCCTCTGTATGTGACCTGATGTCATACGAAACGAGTGAAGGGCAATTCATTAGTGGACGAATGGGAGTAGCCAAAAGACGCCGATGCATTTGCCATTTCGCGACGGTGGTGTCAGTTTGATGATATTCGTAAGTCAGATGCGGGATCGGAGTTTTTTTATTTGCAACAGGGGGCGATATTGCTGCTGATTACTGAAAATTGTTCGGTCAATGGACAGTTATCATATATAAAAAATACTAGACACGCCTTCATCGCAAATAACGCTGTTTGTGATAATATGACTTTTTTTGCAAGGCAAACACCCTAAAAGCTTGGCTCGCCTATGCAGGAATTACTCAACATGACCGACCTAAGTTAACCCTGTCCTAAGCAGTTGATTTGTAACCCCTTGTCCTATCTATATGACTTATTTAGCACTTCATGATTTGGGGATTGCGAGCATCTGCCTGTTAGAAAGCCCTCGTTAATAAAGCGCTGTTGTAATACTGTGTTTGTCAGTCTCAATGATTCTGTAGAGGAGAAAAACAGAGATTTTTTACGGGCTCTCACGTGATGCCGATCTTCCCGTCTGTCTGAGATGCACCTTCCTTGCCTGTGCGTATCCTGTTGATAGAAACCACTGACATAGTGTGTGTGTGTGTGTGTGTGTGTGTCTGCCTGTCTTTCCGTGACCATGTGGCATCCAGGCACAGGTAACGCCACCTCCTGGCTCGAGAACTTCAGCGACATCGAGTCCAAGTTCTCGCTAAGAACGGCCGACACCCCGGATGAGGACGTGTGCTACATCATTCCCGGCCAGCCGGACACCATCGCGGGATGTGACTTTAAGCGCGACTCACAGACCTTCGTGGTCATCCACGGATGGACGGTGAGTCTTCGGCAGCGTTTGGGGAAATAAAGGGGCAGAAAAAAATCTGCTTAAAATCATGGGTTAGCCTAACGCTGGGTGTGGATGTCAGCGGCGGTCCTGGGTGAACCGCGTGGTCCTCTCTGCGCCCGTCCGCAGGTGACGGGGATGTATGAGAGCTGGGTGGTGAAGCTGGTGAGGGCCCTGTACGAGCGGGAGCCCGGTGCCAACGTGCTGGTGGTGGACTGGCTGGCGCGAGCCCAGCAGCACTACCCCACCTCAGCCGCCTACACCAAGCTGGTGGGACGGGACGTGGCCAAGTTCGTCAGCTGGCTGCAGGTGAGGTCAGGGGCCCCATAAAGGGTGGGACTAGGGGCCCCATACAGGGAAGGACCAGGGGCCATGTAATGGGTGGGACCATGGGCCCCGTAAAAAGGTGGGACTAGGGGCCCCGTAAAGGGTGGGACCATGGGCCCCATAATGGGTGGGACTAGGGGCCCCGTAAAGGCTGGGGCTTAGGATGATTCAGAAGGAACCTTAGTGACAAGGGCTTTTAAAAGTGAAAAGGTTTTTAACATAATTGGAATGGTCTGGGTTGGGGGTCCAATATGCTATTTTTCATGGGGCCCAAAATCTTTGGTGGAACCCCTTGGATGAGGCCCCACTTTGGGGGGAGGGGTTTGTTGCTATCTTTACAAGCAGGGCCCCTCAAATCAGTTGCTGGCCCCCGGACACGTGATACGCAGGCAGTGGGGGGTGAATAACTCAGCTGGTGCGGGGACACGCATGGCCGCAGTGTGAAGGTCGCACACATGGCCTTCTGCGTCCCCAGGAGATACACTCGGGACCTGTAACACAGCGCTGGCGGCTCGTGACATAGCCGTTCTTTGAAAGCTGTTTAAAAAACTGCCACCCACCGCAGGCCGAGCTGAAGTTCCCCTGGGAGAAGATCCACGTCCTCGGCTACAGCCTGGGGGCCCACGTGGCAGGAATCGCCGGCTTCCTCACCAAGCAGAGGATCAGCAGGATCACAGGTGAGCAGCGGCGAGGCCTGCTGGTCAGGCATGGGCCCGAGGACAGAGCATTGTGGGATGACCCCTTAACCAGTTACACCACAAGTAAATAGGCTCATCAGGAACATGCCCTTCCTCCCACCCTTTGTCCCACTCCAGGCCTGGATCCCGCCGGGCCCGGGTTCGAGTATGCCGACGACCAGAGCACACTGTCCCCGGACGATGCCGAGTTTGTGGACGTGCTGCACACGAACACCAGGGGGTCGCCGGACCGCAGCATTGGCATCCAGAGGCCCGTGGGTCACGTGGACATCTACCCCAACGGGGGCACCTTCCAGCCAGGCTGCAACCTGCAGAACACAGTCATGATGATCGCCACCTCCGGCTTCCACTGTACGCTGCCTGCAGAACATGTCGGGTCCCTTGCGATCTCAGACAGGGCAAGCAGGTTTAACTGAAATACATTACGCCTGCAATATGTCAAACAGCCAGTCAGTCAAAAGTCAGCTACAGTTATTGGCCAATAACGTCTTTGACCCCCGCCCCCTGGCATTGACCTCACCATCTTCCTTTCTGTTCTGACCCCGCCCCTTCCCCTTGCTCCACCCCCTTACTGGCTCCTCGCAGACATGGACCAGATCGTAAAGTGTTCCCATGAGCGCTCCATCCACCTGTTCATCGACTCGCTGGTGAATCAGGAGAAGCAGAGCCTGGCTTTCCGCTGCGGCACCAAAGAAGCTTTCAACAATGGCTTGTGCCTGAGCTGCCGCAAGAACCGCTGCAACAAGCTGGGCTATGAAGTCAGCAAGGTGCGCTCACGAAGGTCTGTGCGAATGTTCCTGAAGACCCGTGAGGCCATGCCCTTCAAAGGTAAGGCCCCAAGTCTGCTGCCATTGGGTGGAGTATTTAGCCCACGACTCTCTACCTCTCAGCTTTCAGCTTTTTGTCACATGACCTCTGAAATCGCATTGATGCGGATTCTGAAAGTTTAAAACTGACCACAGGTGGCGCAGTGGTTAAGGTTCCAGCGGAGCCTGTATGGGGGGTGCGTTCTTTGCTCACGGCAGCTGAGTGAAGCTTTGAGCTCATTCACGTGCCTTTCCACGCGAAGACGCCCAACCCCCTTCCCAGAACGGAAGGCCACACGTGACATCGAGAGTACCGCTAGCGGTGACACACCTCCAGGCTTCTCGCGTGGGATTGGTGGAGAGTGGCATCCCTGCAACTGGTGTGTCAGGGAAATCACAAGAAGTCACTGGGGTCACTGGGAGGAACGGGGCACGGATATTTAAGTCTGAAACTGGACACCCCCGTGATCGAGGCAAGCGAGTGCAGAATGAATCAGGCATTTTAGTCCAGATCCTACAATCCTACACCATGTCTGACAGCCTGCGGATCAATGCCTGCAAATATTCGCATAGCCAACATCTGCTGATGTTTAAATCCCAGTGGATAAAAGCTTCTGTGCCCTCAGATAAGGTCATCCACTCGTTTACTCTGGTACACATACTGCTGCATTACATTATAAGCTGCGAAAGTAAAAATGCACAGCTGTCTGTGAGCCCCCTAAACAAACATGAAGATAATGTTGTGTAAGAGTTGGGTCGTGGTCCAAATGCTCTGCTTCCCATAATGCCGTGCTGCTTGACTTTCCTGGCTCTCCCTGACAGAGACATGTGCCTCTTCCACACACCATACTGGCATCCTGAGCTTTTCCTGATCATGTGGCTGTGTGTTGGGGAGGGGTGTCTGAGGCCCTTGCTCATGATGCCCTTATCCACCCCTCCCCCCCCCCCAAGTCTTCCACTACCAGGTGAAACTGCACCTCTTCAGCCAGCAGAATCAGACCTTCATCGAGCAGCCAATCAAGATCACTCTGCTTGGGACCAATGGCGTGAAGGAGGACATCGCCATCGTTGTGTAAGACGCACCATCTCACACAAACGGTTCTTGCCAGTTAGGACTACTCTGCTTCTCTGAATCAGTTTTTATAGCAGGCAATTACAGTGAGTATTTCTAACTAACCACTGCGCCCCCTGGTGTCCGTAGTATGTACTGCAGTAGAGTTAGAGGTTTCCTGCCTGTGTTTGATCTCAAAGGCCTCAGCTGAGCACCAACAGCACCATTTCTTTCCTGCTGACCTCCGATGTGGACATCGGAGACCTGCTGATGGTGAAGATGGTTTGGGAAAAGGACTCTTTCCTCAGTTTGTCCAGCTGGTGGAGCAGCAGCAGCTTCCTAGTCCGTAAGATGCGCGTCAAAGCTGGAGAAACTCAGACCAGGCAGGTCCCCCACATCCCTACCCGCGTAACCCGTTGCTGGTACCTGATTCTGTCACCAATGCCTGTGAGGATGACCCAAAACTCCCCATCTGCACACATTCCAGGGCCGTCTTCACTGTCAAACAGGGGGACTTAGTACACCTTGTGAAAGGTGGGGAGGAGATAGTCTTTGTGAAGTCTGAAGAGGATGAAGCCAGCCAGAAGCAGAGACGGTACAGACCTGCCCTCTCAGACATGCAGCCAGTGGAGTTTCATGTGCAGCATCAGGTGACTTCTTGCTGGCACGCCATTGGCTGATTGCGTGTTCTTTTTCTTTCCTGACTGTAGGATGCACAGACTGAAGATGTATGGGAGTTCCTTCAAACAAAGCACTATGTAGAACTTCCCCCAAAGCCAGCGCCCTCCTGCTGGCCAGAGGCTGGTTCCTGCACAATGTAGCTCTCTCTAAATCGGCATGTCTGTCTCACTGATATGTGCCCACTCACTGATTCTTGTCCTTTGACAATTTAAGCACTTTGGTAACAGTCTTCTAATCAGTGATGAAACCCGTCATTGCTGTCTTCCAGTCCTCATTCCAGAACTAAGTGCACCCTGAATTTTTAAACTGGACTTTTAAACCAACAACGGTTAAACATGGAATGCAGTCGTTTTTCTTCTTCTCCTGCCTACTTGTTAGAGTGTACTGTAAACATACCTGCTTAATTTATATATGTATAGCACTTGTTTGATTGTCCTCTGTGTGCTTCTGCAGTGCCAAGTAACGATGGCCCTGAAGTGCAAAACATAAAGTGTTAATAAAACTCAAAAATCAAAGAAAGCACAAAAGTTTGCGGAAAAACACACAACGCACATTTTTGGGGGTTTCCTTAACGTCTTGTGTTTTGCACTTCAGGGCCACCATAGCATTCAGATAGAATTCATCTTCTCCGTTAGCTTTTTAGCATTAGCTTGCAGGTGCGCCCTGCAGTTTGTGGGCATCGTTCGCTGTCCAATGTCTGTCTGCTGGTCCACCTGATCTCCAAGTATTCCGATTGCTTAGATCTGCTCTCCAGGTGTCCTGAGGTTAGCTTTGGTCACATCATGCCCATAATGACATGAAGATGAATCCCCTCTTTAAGCAGGCACATGTTACCTCCAATAGCATATTAAGTTAAATCGCAGGGCTGACTGTACACGTATCTCATGTGTACAGCTTCACAGAAACTAATCTGTTGTCAAACAAGTCTTTGGAATGCATGCTATATCTAGGCTCTTAGAATAATAATAATAATAATTTCAAATTTTAAAAATTAGAGGCTCAAAACTTCCCACTTTTACACCAAAGGGACCAACCCAGGCAATTGTCACAAATTCAGTGAAATGGTGTTAGACCATTGGGATGCAATTTCTCAAATGTAGATAAAACAAATTTAAATTCACATATCCTGCCTCTTTTGTGTCTATCATGTCATTGGACTTAAGGGGTGCAATCAAGGTATGGTTATCAGTCCCTGTAAGTCAGGGTCACACAAAAAAATCATTCACCTAGTTCAGTATGACTGTCTGTCATACTGGGGACTGACCTGAAATCTCAGCCATCAAAGCTCATGTCAGCCCTGGTACTTGAGTGTATTACCTTCCATGATTATTATCTCTCCAATAATACTGCATACTCTATTTATTGAATGTATGTGTATATTTGTATATTACGCTGTACATAATATATTTTTGCTAGGCTTCCAAAGATAACTATTTTATTATCCTCTACTTTGAAGTACTATTGAGCTAACGTTCTGCTATTGAAGGTGGATTTCATACAGAGAGATGGGAAAATGTGTTTGGTAGGCATTTCTCCCGCCAATGCGGGCTGTTATTATGTTTGTTTTGAGATGCAATGTACTGTATTAGAGGGGAACCATGGTACTGTAATAAAGCGGGTAAACCTCATGTAGTCCTGTCACTTTCTGACTTTATCTACAAAGGAGAATCACCGATAAAGCCAGGATTTTTTTCACTTCAAACAGCACAGTCTTGCCGGTGCGTATCCTCCGAAATGAGATTTTAAATGTAGTTATTTCGCAAGTACAGCAGTTCCTGGAAATCCGTGGACCGACGCAGTGGAGAGAAGTTAAACAGACATTTCTCGGAAAAATTCTGCAGAAGGAATTAAGTGCCCCATGAAAATCACCATGCCAGGACAGCTTGGCTCTACCCAGATGGCAGAGTTTCACGCCCTTCAATCCTCTTCTAATAGGTCCACTAAAAACACAGGCAAAACTACTAACATTCCAACCCGGCCATTATAAACAGTAAATCGGAGCAGCAAAAACTCGGTCCCCTTCTTTCCTGATTTGAAGCCCTCGCTAATTCTCACTGAGAAATTTTCCCAACTTTTCTATCGTGACACCCATAACTAGTAAAACATATTCAGATGCAAGAATAAAATTAATCGAAATGTTTCGTCGGGGCAGCAGATGTCCAGATGTTTGTCAACGCAAGCTCTCAGAATTTATGTACGAATAATCCAGGGCCAATTAAGTTTACCCAGCGGCGCCATCCATCTGTAGAAGTAAACAGCGGCTGACAGAGCTTTACGCTTTGTACTTTAATTTAAACAAAGCCATGGTATTAAGAAAATATCAATCTGTTTACATTTCCCAAAAACCTCCAAGCAGTTCCCAATTCCTTGACTAAAAGGATAATCCCTATCAAATCTATAAATTACTTTTTTCTGTTAATGTATTGATTAACCAGAAATTAAGTGTTACCTACTGATCCTATGTTCGTTCATCATTAATCAGTCATACTGGTTCATGTATTTCATGCTGTTACTATATTTGTTCATGATTTGTACATGATGTGTAGTAGTTGAGTTACTAAGTTACTTGTGCCCCTCCCTCAAGGAAAGTGTTGCATAAACCCAGAGATAGAAAGTTCAGGTACAGATTTTGTTTTAACCAACCAGCTGCGTACTCTGTGACTGTGACTCTTTATACTGAACAAGTTGGTTGAAACAAAATCTTGCTCTGGATTTTTACTTTCTGTACCTGAACTTTCTATCTCTGCACAGAACCATACAAGCGGGAGCAGAAGCATAAAAACACCTGGTAGGACGGATTCTGATGGGACATTTGATCAGATTGCAACGTTTACCACGGAAACGGCATTTAAAAATGTAACATGCACAGTTTGTTCTCACTCAAACATTTTGCCACGGACACGTATGTTCGTATACGGACAGGATGAAGGACCTTGGCTCTTGGCACGTGGTATTGTTTCTTTGTCGCGTTATTGTCTAATGACATCACGATTTCCAGTTTTGGTGCCCGCCTTATTTTTCACCCACTCTCAAACAAACTCAGGTGATCCCCACCTCCCTCATAGCAGGGTTTTCCATTAATCGCAGGAGCTGGGCGAGGAGGAGCAGGCGCAGAATGCAGGCATGTGACTTCGGCGTTTGGCGGTTCTCCAACTCACCCGTGCGTCACTAACGGGGACAAACTGTAACCCTAAACAGGCACATCCAATAACCCCCAACCCACTAAATGCCCATTATCTTAACCAATGGGTGTGGTCTGTAGGGACATGGCCCTACCAATATTATGGGAGTACCGTACGTGTGTGTTTAGGTAGACGGGGGGGTTCGGGGCTGATTCGGTCCCTATCAATGTTGAAATCAAACGTGCGCCTATATGTAAACCACTAATCAAATAACAGTATATTTATATCGCTAAAATCAACACTGAAATATATTTTGCAGTATTACAACGTGCGATTGTACCGAGTTTTAAGATTATCTATTAGCTTCTCATGCATGACTCCCTGTGTCTTCCACGGGTAGGGGTCATTGCGCATTTGTTTGATATTATCAAATATTTATACTGAAGGTTCACCATCTGCTAATGGAACAACAAAAAACGAGGCGAAGAAAACCGAACGGGGAGGGGGCAGTTAGACCACCGCTCAGAGCTCTCGGTCATAACAGCACGATGTTCCGTCCAGAATAATCTCGTCATGGGCTGATGACAATGTCACCTGAAAGGCGACACAAAGGAACACCACCCCCTCTCTTCTTATATGCCCTCACAGTGCCGTGCTTTAAAGTTAATTGCGTTTACTTATAATTCTACGCTTAAACTGCATTTTGACTGTCAATTAACCCTCGATCTTCAATTAAGCTGCACCCAAAGTTTTTTCATCTCCATTAAAGTTTAGGTTCAGATTTGTATTATGGCGACCCTGTTTGTGATAAGCTGTTATCAGACAGGCTTTGTGTATGTAAACACATACGCGCTTTTATAGCGTAGTAAACTGACGATCCAAGCACAGTAAATGTTGCAAATGCCGGGTGACAGTGTCCATGGATGAACACCTGACTCCACACTAAAATTAAACGGTTTTTCAGCAACATCACGCATTTCAGTAGGCTATTTGTATTTGTATCCTGCATGGGACAAATCGTGAGAATAAACGCCTTCTAATTTACCTTTGCGAGAAAGTCACCTGACATGTCACCCCAATAGCTGTAATATATAATCGCTATAATATATAAATAAAATGGTATCTGGGGATATTTGTAAGGAATTTTCCGGTGACTTAATGTGTATCGCATCACTAGTCCGGTATAATAATCACGCCCAGAGTACAGCCCACTGCGCGTCCGGATGCACTATTTAAAAGCTGACAGACCCCCTGAAGCATATTAATAATGACACACAAGGAATATTGATTTCTTGTTTATTTTTTAGTTCAGGTTTGCATTTCGTTACATTAGATTTTGCGCTGATCAGGTTTTCGACATAGATCGCAAATTTCCGAAAAGACATGAAAGTAGAGGGTTACTGTTGCATTTTATTGATCGTGTTAAATACTGCAGTGCCCCCTGTGAAACTTTTAAAGGAAGACGAGTCCAACTTCTTTGGTAAGTTGAGCAAGCGGCAGGTTTTCCTGTGTTAAATCAACGCGGCTGCCTGTATTCGTTTAGAGCTCATCTGGTCAGTTAATTGTTGCATTTATTAAGAAAAAGTTTTAAAATAGCTGGATATTTTGTGAGCTAAGCGAATATGAACTTTCATTTGTATCACCGCGTGAATTGTCTCAATGACTAGATCAGATCTATTTTTAAGTAAATAAATTATTTTTTGGGGTTTTGCTTTTATAACAGAGAATCTGTTTTTTGCTGATTAAATTTGAATCGCGATCTTGTATTACATAAGCGTAAGGTACTGACCTTCACCCTCCGACCGGGACAAGGTTATAGCCTGCCTCTATGGGGCTCACCGTATCGAACTTTCTGGGCAGAGTGAATACCGCCTAGGTATCATGTCGGCGATGCACTGAAGCCATTATACATAGTGCAATGGTGCATGAAGTAATGACAGGGTTTTATATTTCAACAAGCGTCACCTTTATCAACATCAGTATGAATTTGTGAAATATATAGTTAAAATCACAACATTGACAACCGACACCAGCCATTCAGAAATGCCGCGAAACTTTGTTGATTTAATCATAAAATCTGGCAGTTGGGACTATAACTTTAATTCACATTTAATAAAGCTTACAAAATACAGTGATAACGTTAAAAAGGTAAGTGTACTAAATGTTAATTATGACTTTAATGCAGGCAATGTTTTAGAGCCCTTGAAGGACCTGTTCAACCAGGAGAGACAAACCGAGGACAGTAACCACACAGAAGCTAACCCGACCCACACAAAGTTCTCCGTACGCAGCCCCAGGCCCCCCCACGAAGACGAGTGCTACATAGAAGCTGGGAATGCAGCCTCCCTGCACAAATGCAGGTTCAAGGCCACCTCGAGAACCATCCTGGTCATCCACGGATGGACGGTAAGCTTTAGCAATGTTTCGCTGATCACACGTCAAAAGCCATAGTACGTTAACACTGAACAGGTGTATATGAGGTCTGGCTGAGCTGGGGTCTCACTAAGTGAATGACCCCCCAGGTGAGCGGCATGCTGGCTAGCTGGGTCCCCAAGCTGGTGTCAGCTCTATTCGAGAGAGAGCCAGACGCCAACGTCATCGTGGTGGACTGGCTCAGTAGGGCCCATAACCACTACTTCACCTCAGCCCAGGACACGGAGCTCGTGGGCCAAGATGTAGCCCGTCTTATCGACTGGATCGTGGTGCGTACTCTGTCACCGTGGACCGATCCGACCATCTAAGCAGAGCCGCTTCAGCTCTCTCACACGCCTCGTTATTCTTCTCAAGGAGAAGATGGGTGTTTCAGCAGAGAACCTCCACCTCATTGGCTACAGCCTGGGGGCCCATGTCGCTGGGTTCGCTGGCAGCAACACCTCCAGGAAGGTCGGCAGGATTACTGGTGAGCACAGGGTCTGGGGGCAGTGGGGGTTGGGGAGGCCTGGCCTGTCCCAGTACTAACCTATGGGAAGTGACATAAACCAGTGATTGGCAGGATGTGATAATTCCACCCGTTTTTCTTGAGGAACTAGTTCCTCAACACAGCGGAGCAGAAACAGCAATGACCAGTGGCTACTGTTAGGGTGGGCGGGGATTAAAGATATATATAGGTGGAGTATAAAGACAAACCAGTAGCATTTAAAGGCATGTGGACATCATTTACCGTAGTATGGTTCTGCTTTTTGTAGGTTTGGATCCAGCCGGACCAGTCTTCGAGGGGGCCCAAGCTGACCGACGCCTCTCCCCTGAGGATGCTCACTTTGTGGATGTGGTCCACACCTTTACACGTGCATCCTTGGGTCTCAGCATCGGTATCCAGAGGCCCGTGGGCCACCTGGACGTCTACCCCAATGGGGGAACCTCCCAGCCGGGCTGTGACCTGCGCAGGGCCCTGGAAGAGGTGGCCCAGTTCAGCTTGGCGGGTGAGTTTCGGGACGGACACCGAATTCTCCAAAGGGGACCGTGCTGTGGGAAATGCCACAGACTGCTCCAGCATCAGCCAGCCAATCACGTGGTGGCCAGAAATGACAGACGCACTGGCTGTCATTGAGTTCTGAAGGTGGTTCCCCGCTGCGCTCCGTGACACCCGTTCTCTCGGCATCCCCGCAGACTGGCACTCAGCCATGACCGTGGCGGTCCAGTGCGAGCATGAGCGCTCCGTGCACCTGTTCATCGATTCACTGCTGAACGGCGACACCGTGGGCCGGGCTTACCGCTGCGGCACCAGCGACATGTTTGACCGCGGCATCTGCCTCAGCTGCAACAAGGGCCGCTGCAGCCGCGTGGGCTACGACGCACGGAGGGTCCGCACCGCACGCGGCCACAGGATGTTTACCAGGACGCGCTCCTCTATGCCATTCCGAGGTAGGGCAACATCTCAAAACCTCTCTAAAACTTTCACCTCACTCTCAAAGACAACTAAACCCTGCTAGTTAGGGGTTAAACTGTCCTGTGACACGTGACATCCAGTGATGTCTTATTGCCTGCCAACAGTTTACCATTATCAGCTGAAGATTCACTTCTCCTGTAAGCGGACCTGCCCTGAGCTGGAGCCCTCACTCACGGTGTCTGTGTATGGGACCAACGGGGATGCTGAGAATCTCCAGCTGCACGTGTGAGTTCCGCGCTGAGCTCATGCCTCAGGTGCCTCTAGAGCAGTGCCTCCCAATCCGGCCTTCGGAGACCCACAGACAGTCCATGCAGGAGATGAGAAGGAGCAAAAATGTGGACTGTCTGTGGGTCCCCGAGGACCGGGTTGGGAAACATTGCCCTAGATGGTGGCGTCAACCATGGAGGTCATTCCTGTTGACCACGTCAGCATGATAGAGTTGGTTCTGTATACAGTGCTTGACAGGCAGTCTCCCTTCCAGCACGGACAAGATCATAGCCAATAGGACCCACTCGTTCCTGCTGGTGACTGAGGAAGACCTGGGGGACCTGCTGATGATGACATTTAAGTTGGAGGAGACCGGTGGCTGGTCTTCCTCCCTGATGAAGAAGGTGTCCTCATGGTGGTCCGGCGATGATGCCGGCAGCTCCCACATCATGGTCCGCAAGATCCGCGTCAAAGCCGGTGAGACCCAGAAGAAGTGAGTAAGGATTCTTTCCGGTTGGGCCAACGTGCCGTGACTGAGACCCACTAACTGATGACGACCAAACTCAACAGCTGATTCTTCAACTCTTGCCTCCAGGTTGGTCTTCTGCATGAAAGACTCTCAGCCTCTAAATCTGGCAAAAGAAGTAACCTTTGTCAAATGCGAAGATGGTTGGAAAGCAAGCTCGAGAAGGTGATTAGACCTCCGCCACTAACCCCTGAGCTATCTGCGACCTTGGTTAGCTGCCCCCTCAGGTCAATGGGGGTCTAAGTTTCTCAGAAAGGACCTAAAACTCTTTAAAATCACTTCCCTTATCATCACAAGCGATTGCTCTGAGACTACACAGGAAGCATGACTTCCTCCATAAAATTGCCAAAAGAATTGAATTTGTCAATATAGATTAATTTTGTTGCAATTTAAGGTGTTATCTGTCTTACTAAGTGAAACACAATTATCATTTCAAGTTACATTCTACAATATTTCCATTAATTTCCCTTTTGAAACCACGATAAATACAGTACATAGACACCCACTGGTGCCGTGCTTCACTGGGAGTCTATGGGAGACTAAATGGAGAACAGATGAAAGCTTATTGGTCAATATGCTTCGATGACATGTTTTCTGAGTCCGCCCGGATGCCGTGCTTGTCTGACTGTCTGTGAGAACTCCATGCATAGTTTTTGCTTTGGCAAAGTTCATTGGAGAGATAGACTTTCATCACATTTTGTAGACCCGCCTGGGAGCCAGGCTTCTGTGCATCGTGACTGGGAGACGTCTCGACAAGAAATGAAGAACTACTAATCATTACTGCTCATGACTAATAGATTTCACATGTTGTCATTGGTATTGGCTCATAGTATTCATTGATTCTGTTGTATGCAGAGGTAAAGAAGCGTTTTGTTGCATACCTAGAGTGACAGTTTGCCATTTCATGTCATCTGTGGCCATTGGCACTTAAAGTAAATACTGTAAATTAAGCTGTTACCATTGAGTTTTGAGTTTGATCACTTGTTTAATTTTCAGTGAAAGTTCAGTGATTTTTAGTTTTGTAGTTTGCTCACTAACGAAATACATACATTCATTTTAAAAAGCACCATCAGTCACTTCTGGTCACCTGTGGTTACCCAAAAAGGTTAACAAATATTTAGCAGGAACAATGAAATCTAGATATTGTGTATTATGACACAGAATTATCTTTGTTATCGTTATTATTAATTTCCAGTGTGAGTCGCAGACAGCAGACTAACAGAGTTATCAGAGACAGACTTCAGGGTATAATAATAATTCTCTTCTTTTCTTTCATATCACACAGACGCCGCATCCGGAGAGACTGAGACAAAACTCGTCCCAGAAACCGTTCCTCAGATGCTTCTTGTTTACGTTTTGGCCCCGAAACCCCTGCA
Source organism: Hippopotamyrus pictus (assembly GCA_026781145.1). Lineage (NCBI taxonomy): Eukaryota > Metazoa > Chordata > Actinopteri > Osteoglossiformes > Mormyridae > Hippopotamyrus > Hippopotamyrus pictus. Next base: position 14,687,561 of record JAODLC010000047.1, read on the forward strand.
CTCACAGCTCCGCAACGTAGCCGCAGCTGTGTGTAAATGGACACGTGTGTTTGGATGTCCTACCAGAAGTGGGAGAATCTATGAACTGGAAGCCATGCTGGAGCAGCCAGAGATGGGAGAGAACGGCTTCAGAGAGGAGCCTGTGCTGCTTTGAGTCGGTCAGACTGACTCTCTTCTGCTTAATGGGTTCCCAACTCAGAGGAGCACGAGGATGATTTCCATACCGCAGCCTGAGGGGTCACTAAATTCACAGCGCTCACTTGCTCGTGTTATAAAAGAACAATCGCGCACAAATGTATAGACGGATGTTATGTACTGACTAATCTCTACCAACTGACAGTGAACTAGCCTAAGGACTAGTGTGGGCTATAGAGCTGGATTCATCACCGAGAAGCTGGCGTGTAGCCCAAAGGACCTGCTGTTGTACCCTAAGGTTTGGTGGCCCGGGCCACAATACACACAAAGCTGTCTGAGGTGTGACGGGCAAGGCGGCGGCAGTCAGATAAGCCCTACTTTGAATGTGTCTTTGTGTATAATCTGTCAGAGCTTTAAAATGAATGATGTGCAGTATGTATAAAGGTAAATATACTGTATATGTAGAGTGACATTTATCTGGTATTACTGTATATTCTGTATATAAGAATTAAATAACTACTTCTGAGTGACCATAACTTGTATGAATGTATATCCTGTATATATAACAAATAAATATAACATTTTCGGACAGTTTCTTCAGACTGATCTGGATTTCAGTAGCTTGTATATCCTGCGCTGGGTTAAAATGCACACACTCTTCCTGCCCCCAGGCCATGGATGGCTTCCCACATTCACAGGTCTCCCCGATTATGAAACGCGGGTCTGAAGCAGGCAGCCCAGCTTGCATAATTCACAGACAAATGGTGCTGGGGGCATTTCAGATATAAAAAAAAAAAGTACTTCAGGTGGTACAGTCATTAAACACGCAAAAAATGTCTTCAGAGACGCAGGTCGCCGTAAAGTGTGATCCAGCTCTGAGAGGACAGCAGGAGAGACAAACGTGTGGAGAGGAGACCATTTCGCGCTCTCCAGAGCTTTAATCGCTGCTTATAACAGCATGTTCTGGGAACACGGTGCCGGGGGGGGGGGTGCGTTGTCCATCGGAGGGCACCAGATATGCATGTCTAATGTGGCAGGCTTTCACAGGGAGTTCGACATGCTTAGCCCTTCGTATGTTGCCTTTCATATGTTCTGCCGTGTGACACTGCACTGCACATGCCATCATAATATTAATGTGGACGGCTTCTGGGAGACGTGTGGATTTGTTTACTCGTCACTCCGAGATCTCCGCTTCAACTTTAACAAAGCCTATAGACATAAAAGTTGATTTTCGGTTTCATAACTGCACCTACTGTTCAAGATTTCTCATTCTTGGGGGGGACGGGGAGGGGGTTATGTTTCCCCCTCTCTTACACACTGGTTTTCTCCAAACGTCCCAGGGGAACTCACAGCTGGTCTCACCACACACTAAACTGGGCAAGAAACAACATAGAAGAATTGGAGACAACCGGATAAAGGTCACCGGAGAGGGGGAGTGTCAATTTCAGACACATACCTCAGCGTGAACACTTCTCCACATGCATGTCAAAGACGGCTGTGTTTCATGTCCCGCTGGACTGCCGCAGTGAAAGCCGTTTGTTTTGGGAGTTTATCTCCAGGACCCATGACGCAGTACATAGCATATGTTAATGGCGCTAGCCCATCAAGTGACATCTCTGTGGGGCCAACACCAGTCAAAGGTCAGGGCTCGGCACACTTCAAGAGAACTTTCCAGAAGCACTTCATTGATTCCATGTTCCTGGGTCTGTCAGCAGCGTTTCCGAAGAATTACTCCAAACACTGACCACAATGACACTTCTCTAATGGATCTGTAATCTTGATTACGCCCCTTCTGGAGTGTGATTGGTTTGTGGAATTATCTGAGGAAATAGTCAGTCTTTGGAGGTGCTTAAATTTCACTGGTTTGCTCTGTCTGTCATACTTATAGCTTTCCTTGTGTTGTGGATGCTGTTCCCATGGCAACATGGCCACCACCTACCATGTCTGCTGACCCGGCCCCTGCTCTCATCCATCCCAAAAAATGTGGCATATTAATGGCACCTGTCACACTTCCCCTTGCTATGATTTTACTACAATCTTTATAGGAGGTGGGCCTTTTTATGGCCACCACAAGGTCCCCAGGGCCTTTTCTGTTCGCTGGCGACTGCTGAGAGACACGAAGAACAAAAACATCCGCAGGGAGGATGAGACACTCCAAACAGGACCGAGACCAGCAGAGCGAACCCCATCTCAACATCTTCTGGTGAATCCACCACGCGCGGCACCGCTGAGGTCACCTTACAGAGAAATTCACAGCACAAGCCCCCCACCCCACCCTCATCTGAGGTCACCTCTCATCCAGGACCAGTGGCCTGGAAATGTCTGCCAATGGTGAACGCAACATGCATTTCCAAATCCATCCAATGGGGGCAGTGTTTTTACATTTTTTTCCCCCAAAAAACAAAACTCACAGCAGCCCTTCATAAGACAAATGAAAGCAATAGACCAGTGCAAAGACAAAGGCAGCTGTTAAATTCAAAACAAATGTGTAGTTACAGCGAGCTTAATGGAACCTTATGTTGCAGTGCTGTGGGGACACGCGTCCACAGACCACCTTAACAGAACCAATTAGAATGAGCCTCCTTAAAAACACGACGGGTGGAGTGACACAACAATACAACAAGCCAAGAACCAATCAGAATTATTAATGGGGCCTTAAGAGGGAAAGAATCTGATTGGCTCATAACTCATGGAATTCATGGAATGAGGCAAAAATATGAGAGGGGAGAGTGCATGCCTCTAAACATGGCAGCAGCCCAAGGTACAGCAGGTGACCCCAGGGGGCTTTTTAAAGGAGTTGGGCCAGGACGTTTTATAGGGCTGAGGATCTGCACTGCCAATCAGCTTCTGTTTCAGCCATGGGGGGGACGTGGGGAGGCATGACTGAAAGATAGGCTAGTGTCTCAGTGTACGGCACACCTTTGTGCTGCAGCATGGCCCCGCTCTGACGCACTGCCCATCTGGCCCACGGCACACAGGAGTGAGACGGGCAACCACCCCCCACTGTCTCACGGTCACACAGCAATCACAACACACCACCAGTCCCGGTTGAGTAATCGAGACAGGCCAAAGAGACGGAACCTCGGGCTGGCGGCGCAAGCGGGCGTCACCGACACGCCCCGTGGTGCCTTGTCCCGTCTGACCCCAGGCTGCACGGTGGGGGCGGCTGGGGGGGTCACAGAGGTGCCTCCGGGACCGAGGTGGGGGGTGTCGTAAGTATGGCCTCTGCTCCGAAGACCCTGGATTTCTAAAGATGCTTCCCAGGTTCCAGTTCCTCCATGTTGGGGACAAAGTTTACCCATGATGCAAGAGGGGACAGTTTGGTCAGACAGTGCAGGGCTACAGCAGATGACTCAAACGCTAACCAGCAGTATCACCAATACTACTGCAGTAACCGGCAGTGCCAGTAATACTACTGCAGTAACCTTAAGTATCAGTAATACGACTGGAGTCACCAGCAGTGCCACTAATACTACTGCAGTAACCTGAAGTATCAGTAATATGACTACAGTCACCAGCAGTATTACTAATACCGTTGCAATGACTGGCAGTATTACTATCATTGCAGTAACTGACAGAATTACAATACTACTGCAGAAGCTATCAGCATAACTAACAGTTCTGCAGTAATTTCTGGTATTAATATTGAAAATCAGTCTACAAGTCTGTGGTCTAGAATCAGGACTGGGCCAATCAGAATAGACCAGGAGAATCAAACCAGAACAGGCTAATGGGATCCAGAGGGACCAGTCCAGGTTACCACCAGAGAGCTGCAGATCAGCCAGGGTCAGCATGACTGATGTCTTCCCCCTGTTTTCACCCATGAGCCCCCTTAGTTATCTAGCTGAGTTTGCTTGGCAGGCCATGGCAAGTGGTCATGGAAAATAGACAGGTGCATATTTAACATGCTATGCTGCTGTAGATAATCTATTTTAACCAGGCAAAGGCATGTGGGGCACATATTCACAAATGGAACAGTTACAACGGTAACAAAGGTCATGTGACTTAAAAAGTCATGTGACTGCCTTCAATCTCACTCGCTGGAGTCATATTTGACAAAATAATCAATGCAGGTGAAAACATCCAGCCATCCTTCCATTGTCCAACCCGCTTATCCGACTGGGTTGCAGGGCAGGTGAAAACACAATGTTTCAATTTTTCTAAAGAAAGCATTGTTTTTTTTTTTTTGACATTTCACACCAAACATCCGCATCTGATGTCCTTAAATGCAGTAAATATTATGGGATGCCAAGTGACAAGAACAAAAACACTCACTTTCCATGGCAACATCTCCTATCTGCTTGCTGACAGAATCACACTGGTTTTGTCTCTGGCTCCAGTTTGCCCAGTGACCTTGGCTTGGGGGAGGGGGGGCAGCACCAGAACAAGGTCACATGCTGGGCAAAATCCTCCAGTAAAACTTACGTTTTGTTTCATAACACAAGGTGGGGAGCGCAAAGATGCGTTTTGGGGAACTCGCTGGGACTGATGTGTTGGCGATCTCTCAGCTGAGTTATGCGTGATTTTCTCGATCCTCCGTGTGCGGTTTGGATACTGATAGACACACAAGCGGCACCCTTAGGAATGTGTGGGCTGGCACACTGCGGGTCTTTCCGGAAGCATGCACTTTGACGGCATCCTGTGTCAGCTCTGAGAAAACGGGGATCAGGCACACAAACCCACATCTTGCCACTCAAGGCTCGTTGACAGCCCAGTGACATTCAGCTGGTTTTATTACTGGTACCATGTAAACACAAAGACAGGACAGCCTGAGACAGTGAGGCCATAAACACCAGCATTATGGAATGTAATGTAATGTAAATTTTATTTCTGAAGCGACAGAAGTATTCCAAAGTGCTGTACAAAATTAGCATGAACAAAACAAAAATAAAACGACCCTATAATCACAATATAATACAACCAACAAGGACTAAAATAGTAAAATAACTGTCAACAGTCAGAACTAAAAGCCAATCTATAGAAATATGTTTTTAATCACAATTTTAAAAGAGAGACTAAAGGGGAGGACCTAATCTCCAATGGAAGAGTGTTCCAGAGGTTAGGTGCGTACACAGAAACAGCACAGTCACCTTTTCGTTTATGCCAGGCTCATGGTACAGAAAGTAAAAGTGGATCAGAGGACCTCAGCTGTCTGGGCCCACAATGGTAAGCAAGAAAATCTGTAGCATAGGAGGGACACAATCCATTCAAAGCCTTAAAGAAAATCAGTAAATCTTCGAACTGAATCCTGTCCTGGACTGGGAGCCAGTGCAACATGGCCAATAAACTGTAGATTATAATAATCTAAGCAGAATGAAATAAGGGCATGAATTTCTTTCTCGAGATCTGGAGGTAATGAAAATGATTTAGCTTTCGAGATTTTTCTAAGATGATAAAAAGCAGATCTAACTACAGAATTAAAAAGCTGATCACATTTAAAATCATAGTCAAAGATTAATAGTGCACAATCTCTCAAAAAAGGAAAATGTTGATCCAGATACTCAAAGACAGGGATAGTGCAATTTGATGATCTGAAGAGGATAATTTTGGTCGTTTAATTATAAAAAGTTATGAGACATTCAAGCCTTAATGTCTGTCAGTAAAGAAAGTAAATTCATCACCGTGGGTCACAGGGTTTCAGTGGAAGGTAAATCTGGGTGTCAGCATAGCAGTTTAATGAGATATTGTTGCTTATGAAATACAACATATAAATAGAAAAAAGAATAGGACCTAAAATGGATCCTTGGGGAATTCCGCATGTATGGAAAAATGGAAATTTCCGGTTTGTACTGAAAAGGTATGCTGGCTAAGGTACAAAATAAACCAATCACAGACTGTGCCCTGAAGACCAATGCTCCCAATGCAATGAGGTGACCATCAACGGCTTCACGTGTGCCTTGGTGCTTGTCTGTGTTCACAGGCGCCCCCAAATAGGTGCGACCCTCTTGGGCAGTGTTTCTGAACCCGGTCCTCAGGGACCCCCAGATGGTCCACGTTTTTGCTACCGGGAGATGGGAAGGAGCAAAAACGTGGACTTTTTGGGGGGTTCCAGAGGACCGAATCGGGAAACACTGCTCTAGAGAACATTAAGCTGAGACACGAAACCCAAAAATGTGCTTACAAAATGATGCCCCCCCCGTCCCAAGTATTTGCTCTGCGTCAAAGACTCAAAGACCAGAAGACACAGAACGAAAGGGTTTTAAGGGCCAGAAAGCAGAACAGGCAGAAGAGCATAAAACGCAGCCAGGGACATGCTCCTCTTTAGGGGGTCATTGAAAACCCAAAATGGGCAGAAATTAGATTTTTAGACAGAAAAAAAGCGAATGGGGGGGGGATTATGGTGTGGCGATGTCTGCCAAAACATGAGCGTGCGATTGGGTTACAGCGGGGAGTGCGAGTGAGGGCGAGGCCGCTGCGGCGGAGCGTTCCGTAAATCACACTAGGAGGCGCCGGTTCACTCCTTCTATCGCTTCTTACACAATAACTCCAGGCAACCCAGTGACCCCCCCTCCACACCCCTCACGCCAGCCCAGAATGGCCTCCCTGACGGCTCCATCCCTGGTCAGAGGGTTACACAGCCCGACGGAGGTGGGCAGCATTCGCTAAGACCTCCAAAACCAAGCAGAGAAATCCGTACCCCACAGCGGCATCTGCCCTTTTAGGCAGGTCCACACCAGAGTGACTAAAGCACCAATAAATGTTACATCCGAAAGAAATGCCCATAAAAGGTGTTACATTATAAAAACCACGTTTCCAGCAAAAATTGCAAATTACATGAAATGCTTCTACTGCACACAGTGGCGCCCTGTGGTAGAACTGAGGTACTGCATGTGATTTTAGTCACTTGTGGTGAGGCTTCTCAAAAGTTGCCAAATGTCTTCACTGTCAAATATACATTTTAACTCTTAAAAAAACTTTCCTTGAAAAAGTTAAAAACAGGGAAAAAAACATGAAAAACAGCCAGTGTGTTTTTGAAAGCCTTGAAGTCTACGGCCCATGTTAACCAAACAATCCAGTGAACAACAGCTCACTGACTGGTTAGATAACAACAGGCACATTATTGGCCCTCTTGTCTTTTGTAAAAGATCTCGGAGGTAAACTGCTGTTAATACAATAGTAATAAAAATAAGCAAAATGTGTGTTTGCGGTTGTTAGCGGCCCTTGTGTGAAAAGCTACTACATGACAGCAGAGCGGAAGATTTTCAACACACATCCTTAGAAAGAGAAGTTCTGCTTGCTTCGGAAGTGCAAGGAGAGTCTCTCCATATTATCAAGTGGCAGGCTCCTGATGTCTGCAGAGAGAGGCCTGGGCAAGTCTGGATCCAGGAACTCGGGGCTCACCGTCTCCTCAGGCAGGTTCACCTTCGCGGGTAAAGGGCTATCAGGAAACTCCCCAGGCTGGTAGAAGGACCAGCACGTGGAGGCCGACCCGATGGAAGAGGTTTCCGAGGCGGGGAGGTGGCCATCCAGGCCATCTGGGAAGGAGGAGGACTCTGGGAGGCTGAAGCAGTGGAGGTCGAAGGAGGAGGAGGCAGAAAAGGATCGGGGGAGGCGTGGCTGGTGCAGATTCAGCTTGGACACCAGCGGCTTACCCACAGAGACCAACCTGGTCTCCTGTATCTCGTCGTCCATGCTGGCGTACTGGTAATGAAGGCACACCGAGAATGACAGCTCATTCTGTGTGCGAGAGAGAGAGAGAGAGAGCGTCACACAAGCGAGGTCAGAGGCAAGGGGCTGTAGCCACGCGTGAGACGCTATGCGGGAACAAGGCAAGCACCTTCAACCTCTGCAGGGCGCTGAGGCGCGTGTAGAGGCTCGGAAAGCCAGGCTGGGCCAGGGTCTCTGTCGTGAACAGCAGACTCCCAGCATCCATTGGGCTCTCCTGATTGGTCAGCTTCAGCTCCACACCCACATCCTAGCGCACAGGAGGGGACAGCGTCACCAGCATGATGGGAACGAACTGGGCCGTGAACGTATCACAGTGGTCACGCCCATCTGGGTTGGGACCAGTGTCTTAATACTCTCAATTTTTAAATTTAGCTTCTATTTTTATATATTTTGCATTTTTTTCTTTGAAATCCAGTTTAGTTTTAGTTAGTTTTCAGTGTGGATTATGTACTAATGTCCTCAAAGTGTGCATCCAACTATTATTAACAGTCATTATGGATGGATAAATCATTTGTTAAATGATAAAAATGTTTTAAAAAACAATACAAAAATAAAGGGGGGTAACTATTTGGTTTTTTTTCCCAGTTACTTTCAATAGTTATATTTTTTTGGTTAGTTGTAGTTTTTTATTTTATTTTCACTTTTTTCAGTTGCCTATTCCTCATAGTGGCTTATGGGCCCTGTCATCGCTAATGATAATGACCCTGGTCGGAAGTCACCTCAGAGAAGTCAGCGAGCTGGGCGGTGCATTTCGTCACGACGTCCGGCTTCTCCAGCACGCTGGCATAGATGATCATGATGTTGGAGAACTCGGCTGCAAAACCCAGCTGCACCGTGACGCCGCACTCGAACCTCAAGTACAGGCTGTCCGGGAGCACTAGGGGGCGCCATGGGGTCAAGGGTCAGTCCACTCACCACATGGAGCAGCTCCTTAAGCACGGGCCCTGGCCCCGTAGGCTCACCATTAGCGACGGCCCACTGCAGGTTCCGCACGGACGCGATTTCAGGGCAGTCGCCGCTCTGCACGCGGTCCGTCAGGGCTCGACGCTCCGACAGGTTACTGCGCAACTCCAATGCCTGTCTGCCCCGCGTAATGTCACACTGGCCCATGTCTGCAGGGACACTAACGACCAGTCACATCATACATCACGGGACAGTGACCGATCACATCACACAATCCAGAGGAGATGACCAATAACATGTCATATACCGAGGAACACATCCAGTTACATCACACAATGCACGGAAGATGCCCAATCACATTTCACAATCCGGAGCAGATGACACATTATGTCAAACAACTGTTTCTTTTATATAAACTATAATTTGCATTATCTTGTTCTAATAGGATAAAAGACAGCAAGAAAACACTGACCTTCAGCGACCTTATCCAGCATGACAGTGACCTTCTCGTCCTCCAGGAAGCGCCGTGTGAGGAAGCTCATGAAGATGCCATTGGAGAGGCCATCCTTGTTCACCTCGTACGCCTCAGCGTCTACACATCTGCGGGACAAGGGGGACTTAAACTCAGATGCACTCCTGGCACACAGGGAGAGAGAAGGCTACAGTGGGGGGGCTGGAGGACTCACGTGGCGTATCCAAACACGATGTTGGCGGTCACCTTCAGGGGGCCCGGCTGGGGGATGACATCATCATTCAGGTTCCTGGAACAAGACGACCTCATCAGATCCGAGGCTGTGGTGCACGGTGGCCCAGAACAACAGCCACACAACTGTGTTTTCTCTTTCTGTCCTTAAACCACCTTCTCTGTCCCTACACCTCTGATGTCTTCCTCAAGCAGGAAAATGTGAACCAGGAAGATGGTCGCCTGACTAGCATTATCAGGGGTTGGGTGCGGTACCGCTTGCGACACATGTCCAACAGGAAGACGTTGAGGCCAGTCTGACGCCCCTGCATCCGTCGCAGCACGTCCTGCACCCATAGGCAATGCTCAGATGTATAGGAGGAAGGCGCGTCTATTGGCACCATGAAGCTGTTCCCGTAGTTTTCATACCCGTGGCCGGCAAAGTACAGCAGTCCTTGGGGAGAAACAGGAAGCATGCATTCAGAGAGCCGGTCGCTGACCTGACCAGGCAGCCATTTACAGAAGCAGTCATGGAGGTGATCAACCAGCCAATCATGGAGCAACTCACAAAGGTAGCCAACCAGTCAATAACAGAGGCAGGCACCGAGGTAATCAGCAAATCAATTACATAGCCAGTCGTAAGGTGATCAACTAACTAATCACCGAACAATCATGGTGTTAAACCACTGCGGAAGTCTAGTCCTTACTTTGAATCATGTTGCAACCACATTGTGACGGCGTACTGACCGTAGACACCACGATCCAGAAGCAGCAGGAACTCTGTGACAGCGCTGTGCATCTCCTGCAGAGTCAGGTCCAGCAGAGAGACTACCTTGAAATCCAGCTGCCGCAGCAGGTTGCAGAGCTGGTGGACGTCAGCCATGGGGGCACGCAGCTGTCGGTGGTGCTGGTAGTTCATGTTGCCCATGAGGAGGGCCACCTTGTCAGTGGCTATAGGGCGGGGGGGGGGCATGAGATTCACAAGTCAGAAGGTGTGGCCAGTAAGCACATGATCCAAGAGCCCAGCCTATACTGTTGATATTGTAATAGGCAGAGGGGGAGTGGTCAGTGACATATGGGTGTGGCCAACCAGACAGGAGGTGTGGTCACTGAGGTAAAATTGTCGCAGTATTTTTAGGTGCAAAACCAATACGTTTTCGTTAGTAACACAAAAATTTTCTTTCGAACTTTTCTTCCATCCACATCACCGTGGACCTTTTTTCCAGAAACAGAGAAAAATTTCGCCACTCTCCGACAAATAACCTCTCTGTAAACGCATTAGTGCGGATCAGTGGCGGCTTCTGTAAGACTACAGGTGAAACAAAATGTTTCACCAAAAAAAAAATTATAATCTTCATGACAATCACTTTTTATTGGTGTGAAACCGCAGAATGCTCATAGAAATAAGGTGCATCTCCTAATTTCGGCTCCTCAAACGGTATACGGCTCTGGTCAAAAACGAGAAACAGCGCCACCCCCAACCGCGGTGAAACGGAGAATTTCAGCGAAACAAGCTTCACCCCGATCGATATTTTCCCCATTAGTTTCAATGTAAATCATCTCAGACCCCGGCGGCTGGTGGATCTTCCAAGTTCAATGGACTCTCATGGCAAATAAGTCCCACCTGTGACGCAAGTGACTGCCTACTGTGATGTATCATGTGTATGATATATAAAAATTGAACTTCATTACTAATCAAAGTCAAAATAAATGATTCAAAATATATACTTCGTCACTTCTAGAATTATAGAAAATTTTGGTTGACAAAAAACATGCAAATGGCATGTTGTACTCGAGCTACAACAAACAAATATAAAGTGTGCCACTTCTAAAAATATATTACAAAAAGCTTTGGTTAAACGTGCAAAAGAAAAATGTCAGAAATATATACATTAACAACCAGTCTTATAGCTATGTGATTTGCCTTTTACACGGAGCAGTGTGAACAGAGAATTTTTTTCCAACACTAGTGTTAACGGTGTGGACGCAGAACTTTTCTTTTGGAAACTCCCATAAAAAATGTATGTATTAGTGCAGGCGTAGCCTTAGTGAGAAGGGGGAAAGTGACTTGAACCTTTACATATTCAACAATATGTATGATGTGGTATCTGCTTTTCCGACACATTAAACAGACTTACCGTAGAATCTGCTGTGCTGTCGAGCCGGAGGAGGGTTATACCCTGTAAAAGTAGCCGGGGGGGATTAACTAGCTAAAGTAAGCAACGGGACATCCTGGATTTTAAAACAGCTTCCAACGTCAACGTACCGCCCTCATTTTCATCAAACGACGAGCAAAGGAATGATCCGGGACCTACGGATAGCCCAGAGGGACGAGGATGGGGATGAGAAGACAGTCTGAGGGACAGCAGTGCATTGTGGGCCTCTGTGACAGCCCCTCACCAATCTCCACGTGGACCTCCTCACTCCGTAAGTCGTGGTACAGGTTGAACACCTTACAACTATACTGCCCCCTGCTGGAAGTGGTGGCGCAGGAAATCTGGAACACGAATCCACATGAGAATGGGTGTATTAAAAAAAGCAGCTTAAATCATAGGCTCTGCTTATAGTGCTCACAGACAGTCATGGAACGCTTGCTTTCTGTACAGATGTTGCAAGTTTATTGGTTATATACCAAAAATCCATTGACAAGCAATGATTAACATATCTGCACATATCTACTACACAGACATTCTTTTTATTAGGTGTAATATTTTTTTAATAGACTTTTAATAACTTTGATTGACTCAGTACAGAACTGTTCTTGCTATTTCGCTATTATTTGCAGTTGTATCCGCTGACTACAAAAGAGATACTAAACACAAATGTCTGGCGTTTCATGTTGTTGAAAGTTGCTACTAATTAAAGGGCCCAGTGAGACTGCTGGCCAATGAACTTTTTAACTCAGAACAGCTCTTTTAGAACGATAATCTGGGTTTTGATTTATTATTATTTGAAATTAATGCTTTACTTAAACCTATTAATATTTTTAGAAACAAACAAATAAAGTAATAATTTTTATTATGAAACCAAGAAGCCTGCAATATTTCTTTACTGAATCGAGCAAACATCCCAAGGCTTTCTTTGAGCAATGAACTTGCATTGAGTTGGGGGGGGGGGTGTCATTTTTCAGAGAAAAAGCAACTTCTGGTGGATAACACAGCACTAACCTCAAGATTGGGCCGGGTTGCCTGTGCTACTGGTTCGTTGTTATGGTACCACTGGTACTGTGGTGGAGGGTTGCCCTCAGCGACACATTCCAGGCGAAGGGGGGTTCCCTCGCAGACGGACAGGGACTGGGGCTGCTGGGTAATTCGCAGGCTGCTCGTTGAGGAGGGGAGGAAGCCATCCCGAGCATCTGAGCAAAGGACAGCGTGAGACGAGTAAGAGGAGCCGTCAGGAGGGGGCATCGGTCAGCGCAACACGGTTCAGTACCTGAGCTGGGGCAGCCCCCACTGGCAAGCTGCACCTTCGCCCACTGGGAGTAGACGAAGTTCTCCCCGTGGCTGACGCGACAGATATAGTGACCTTGCTGACTCGCTACGAAAGGGCACAAGACCAGGTCAGGGTTCTGACCGTTGGGCACCTAGAAGCAGAAGAAGGCACAGCGACTCATGGTGAAGCTGAACTGGCCATTCACAGTCCGGCAGTATTAACACGGTCATTAATGGTCATGCCATGCTAAAACGGTCAAGGTCGGGCAAGATTAATATTAGTCATTCGTGGTCAGTTACGGTCATATTGTATTAACACGGTCACTTGTAGTTCAGTCTAGGTGCGACTCCAGTCGAATGTGACACACATAAGCAACCATGTGAGGTTCAGTATCCGGTTCTGACCCAACCTCCTCTTTCCCTTTAAACCACTGGTACGCCATCCCTTTGGGACCCTCTGCCTGGCAGGAGAGGACCAGCCGGCACCCATCCGGTTCACACTGGGACTGCGGCTGTACGATGATCCGGATCACTGACCGAAACACACACACAGACTGTCGGCTTTAACATGTGTTGCACGTGTGAGATAACACAGGATGATCGACCTCACAAGTTAACCGGTGTTTATGTGGCTGACAGCAGTAACCAAAAGGGCACAGTGGTATTTATGGAAGAAACGGAAGCTTTGGGCCCTGTTAAGTGGCAGTCTACGTCCAGTGGCTGTCACTTCCTGTGACTGAGAAAGTAGAGTAGCACGGGAAGCCAGCCTGACCACTTGTGCTGTGATCTGCACCGTATGCCAATGAGGGTCAACTCTGGACCAATGGCACGAGGTGGGCGGAGACCTGTGGCAATGAGGTACTGCACAGCCGAGCGGTGATCGATTTTCCGAAGGCAGTGCAGCAGGAAGCCCAGGGGACAGGAGCGATCAGCCAGCATGGAGAGCAGCAGGCGGCTTGGGCTGCCAGTGGCACTGAGCACCTGCAGGGAGCAGTTCAGTAGCTCCTTCTCACTGGAACAGAGAGACCACACAGTCACCTCCTCCTCAAAAGAGACCACGTTTGGATGTAAAGGCAATATTTGGAAAAGAAATCCCTATTCAATTGCCATATATTTTATTAATTTTTGATGATCCACATTCAATAAAGATGAACATTTTCGGATTAATCTCTTGATAATATTAGGCAAATTTAAATATTTAGAAATAAATAATAAAATAAGAAATAAGAAAAGAAAAAAAATAAGAAAATACTCCAGAAAGATGCCCTCGTTTATGTATTTTATACATTCTGGTTTTTGCTCTTACTCTTCTATGTTGAAAAATATAAAGCTTCAGCACAACAACAAAAAACGTAGGAAAACTGTAATTTTGTTAAGAATTTAATGTTTATTTAAATTGTTTATCCGTTTTTCAAATTATTTTTTTGTCAGTTTTGTTTATAGTACTTCACTGAATACTCATACTACTTTTTTGTAAGCAGTTATATGACTGCGATGTCGCACATGTATGTGAAGTTACATAAATGAATAAAAAAAATACGAGGAGACCACATGGTCAGATTCTCCTCGCTGGAGCACAGAGAGCCCGGCTGTCCTCTTACCTGCAGCGGAACTTGGGCTGTTCGGTGACGGCGGCTGCCAGCTGTCTCCATCCGCACTTTGGGTTGTCCAGCATTTCCGCCAGGCGGTTCAGGACTCCGTCTCCCAGGGTCCCCAGCTCCTGGGTCCAGTCCCCCATTTCCGCTGTCACTCCTGCCAGGTTACACTTCACTCTGCCAAAAGGACTGGGATTTACAAGGGCTAACTCGCAGACACTAAAAATGACAGAACAGACGCACACAATTGATGCTTCCTCACACAGCTGGAGTCTCCAGTTCGCCTGCCTCGGGGGTGAGGTGGAGGCGCGGGGCACTGAGGGGCACATTGTGGCTGAGGCTGGCCGTAACTGGTACCCTGGGTCATTAGGTCAGTGAGAGCAGCGCTGATCTCACCACAGTGGCGTAACACAAGGCGCAAAGTGACGAGGAGACGAGCAGAACCAGGCAAACCAGGAGAAACGCACGAGCTCACCCTTACGGCGAACGGTATTAATACTAAGGGCAGTATTTACGTATCACTAAACACGGGGGGAGATTTACTGTGTAAGAGCTCCGTAATAAGCACTAAAATCAGAAACTTGCCCCCTTTGTAGCAGTGAAAGTGACACGTGATCAATGAAAAATGTCGTTTAAGGTTTAAAATATACTGTAAACAAGTCACATCTAAAATAATTTTCTGTGTGATATATCAGGTACGGAGACTACAATAATTTAATTACTGGTAACGACGCTCCGTTAATATCTGTATAAGACAATAAACTTGAAACTATACCGCACATCTGAAAGGCTGCGACAGGCAGACAGATGCAAAAACAGGAAGAGGAATGCAAGCGAAACAAAGTCAAATACAGGGCGACTTGTACAAAATATTTAATAATCAACAGCAAATGCAACAACAGGATCCTGTCAACTGCTGTTTAATACGTAAACGACCGCAATTCAGAAAGACTAAAGTTATACGGCGACTGAACAAAAAAGGAGACAACAAGCATCGGAAGGTATTTAAGGAAACTGGAACCCTCCCCTTCGTTTGTGAGCATTTTGTTTATACCGATGCCGGCGCCATGTGCGCAGGTGAAGGGGGCGAAACCGCGTGTCCGTGCGCTCCGGACCGCGCGATGCCGTCTTACCTGGGGAGGCCGAGGACGGAATCTCTGCGGCTCCGGACCGCAAACTTGAAGTCGGGGAGTCAGACCCCGATATCAACCCGATAAGCGAGCTAAAGCGAAACTGGGCGTGACGAAGCCTGAGAGATGCAGCGCAAAGAAAAGGTCGTCCCCTTCATTTTATTAATAAAATACGGCAATAGGAGAAGTGTAAAACACAAATAAAGACTACCCCTGCGCCATTTCCCGCAGTGAAAAAGTAGAAAAAAGATACTTCTTCTTTCTTGGTTTCCGTTCCTCTTTTTTTCATTTCAGTTTTGCATACCGTTTTTGAGTTATTCTCACAGGTGCCCCAGCAGTCTGTAAATCCCGAACGCACCGGGATACTCATCTAATCCTCTTTCCTTCGGGGCTCAATGTATTACCTCAGTATACGCTGATGGTGATGTATAAATACGAACAGATTACATATATTAAAGGTGTGATTTCAAAATACAACAGCCTCCCTGTCTAAAACACACTGGCTCAGTGAGTTCATTACTTTAGCAGTATATAAGAAGAACAGTATACATACTTGTTGCTCGGTAACATGCACAGTGTGATAAATGGATATTTTTTGTTTGCTCTTATGTGGGTGATTCTCGCGAAATCAGATTTAGGAGGTGGCATGAAACATTCTGATGATGATCAAAATGAGAAGGATGCAGTTATAATCATCTCATCATAGGCTATCTTGCATATGTTTTAAAGTGAACATCATAAATATATTTTTTGTTGTTTTTTCACATTTA